>JAMZAV010000383.1:0-600000 GCA_024449915.1 Sweltsa coloradensis
AATTAATTTAAAAAAATCTTGACTTAGTATTGATTTTTTCACAGAACACAGAAAATCCGGGTAATACAGGCACTCAATGCACCATATCGCCATCACAACGGGCGGGACTTAAGGCGTTTTCCTAGTTAAATATGGGTATACATAAATATACTCTTCAGAAATTATCAGCTAAGAGAAATAATTCTCTTGACATCTCTTACAAAGTTTGAATGTGGAGTGCTAGAATGTTGAAATGATTGTTAAAATATAGAACTCTGAATTGCTTTCCCAACTCACAATACCACAACACACAAAGCAAGACACTTGAAGAATGGCACATCAGAGTTCAGCCCCAGAGAAAGCATAATAAAACTAATTACAGAGGAATACCAAGAGGCATTCTGACAAGTCCTATTCATCTAAACAACGGGGTTACGAAACGTCGCATTATGACGTTATTTTAATTAAAAACTATTCAACTGCTTCTTGAACAAAATTCCAGATGAAATTTTACTTTAAATTTTGAAAGAGATGGGAGGGGAGGGGGGAGGGGGGGCGTAAAAATTGTGTGTATTTACTCTCAATTGTGTATATATACACGTTTCGCAGTATTTATCTTTTTCAAATTATGTAAAAAATGCTTATCCTATTTAAAATATAAGTGGGATCGTCTAAAATACGTATTTTTTTTCGTTTCGAACCAACAGTGTACACATCGTATTTATATGAAAAGATTGTATTTGTATGTATATTAATAGCAAATTTGAGCTTGTATCTAAATTTACAAACTGAGGCAAACCTTGTATAAATATGAGAAAAACATTTTTTAAATGTTTAAGGAAATTCAGACTTTATTAGCACAGTTGACCTCATATTAATTTGAGAATTATGTTTATTATTATATCTAAATTTCCAAGGATATTCAAATTTCCAAACTAGAGTAAACCTCATATAAATCTGATAATCCCGTCATATATCTTTGCAAGCTTATGTTCATTTCCCCGCTTGAACTAACCGGTAATAATTGGTTCGTGAAAGGAGCTAAGTTAGTTTCCCATAGTTCGGCCGGTGTGTTAGTGTTGTTGAAACAGCGCTTGGCCCGAGTCTTGCATCTTACGGGGTGGGAAATGTATCATAATATGTCAACGATACCCCCCCCCCCTCCCCCCCCCTAGGATGGTGGTTGAGATAGGGGTTTAACAGTCATGCCACGAGCACGCGCAGCTTCTAGACCACCTGATTTAGAAGCGTGATTGTCATGTTTACAAGGGAGAATGCTCTTGACTTAGTTCTGAGGCCTTGCTCGATGTATTATATTATAATGAACAAACAGTTGACACTGTGTAAGGTATTAAATGTAAGATATTCTTTAAATTGCCACGTATTTTTTTTTGGGGTTGATTAATTTTAATACATGAGTGAAAATCACTACTGTCAGAGCTTTTTTGTATACAAACAAAAAAATATTGATGATGGAAGCCCTAAAATTAGTTTAAACCTTGATCGATTTAATTAAGAACACTTAATCCTTGTTTGTATCTGTCTTGCATTGCATAAAACGTATAAGTTGTATAATGTTCAAACGATACTGATAGAAGCCATCTCAAGAACGGAAGCATATTAGAAGTTTCGCCCAGAACCATGGAGACTCAATTAATCTAATGTACGAAAGTGTGGAGGAATCTATTTACTACATTTTATTACGTGACCTGCACCTATTAGGTGCACAATAATATAATATATACTAGTATAGTCTTCACTTTAGAATATAATATGTATATCCTTACTAGCATTGAGTATCGAACGGTATGTACTCAATTGTAATATATTATTGTGTGAAAAACAGAAAAACATTTTCAATGAAAAACAAACTTGGCCTATTCATTTTTATTAATGCCCATGTGACGAAGGAACAATACCATGTTACAAAATATTGTAAACTGTAAAGTGTTTGAAACAATAAAAATATTACTATTATAATTTTATCCTTTCGTACTGGATGTACTGTATACTGTACTACCTATGTACTGGCGAACGAGAAGAAGGTAACTCAATACCTGACACTCGTAATTTCCAGGTCTACAGCGTATGGGATCTGGGGACGTATAGACGATTAGATAATCTGTCATTCATCAGTAATCTCATTCATTGTAAAATCAACAAATTTCTATTAGATTACAAATCCACAATTTTTCATTTCATTTTATTTAAATCAAAAATCAACAATCGCATTTACAGTCTACTCACAAAGTCACATAACTGATTTGAAAGAACTTTGTGCAATACGTTGAAAACGGTATCAGCATAATATTACATCGATGGTAGTTTTTCATTAGTAATACGGCAATATCATTTGCAGTAGCCGATAGAGTTAGCTCATGAGTAGCGAACGACACTGATTAGGGAGGTTGTCGGTTCGACACCCGAAACCCAAAATCATATTTTAAAGTTTGTAACAGGGTTTTCTCCAGTCAAATGAAATTCCAAGCACTTACCTTTAAATCGTCGTCGGACATTTCCTTAACAACTGTACCTAATTACCAGCATTAGCAAAAGGATGTCAAATGAACAGCTGGTCACACCGGGAAAATCTAATCGTAAGTATACTGGATCACGGATTCGATTACCGCGACAGACAATCCTTACTGAAACTATTCTGAAATCTTCCCCAGACATGATTGAATCATTACATACCTATTAGACATTCAATTACAAACTTTTGTGTTCCGAATAGTCTGTATGGGAAAGGGTGTCTAACGGTCCAACTGGCACCTTTACAATCATCTACAGTCTACACTGGTTAGGGAGTATTGGACAATAAACAAATTGTAGCCGTCAGAGTAACTAGGCTTATTACTCATTGTATAATGTCCCCCAATGAACTTGTCAACGCGTTGCAGTACAGTGGCGTAGACTGTGGGTGGTCTACCACATTCCGACTAGCTAACTTCTGCTTTCGCTATACACGAATAGAACAGAGTAAGGAATTATGTTTTTCTGAACAATGGCATGTATTTTGGTTGAAGTTAAATATGAGCTCGTCTTGAAAAAGAGCCGTTAAACAACTTTACAGATGTCTTCTCACTTTACGCTTACAGGTTCGATTCCTGGCTTGGATATGTGTAAATTTTACGTTTTCATCCCCTTGTAGTCTCCAACCCACTTATCGTCTGAAGTATATAAATCTAGACTAGTTATTATGTTTGACTTCAGTTTTGGTGCGTTATCCTATTTATTTTGATAAAATTATTTGCCATCAAATTTCACCTTTCAACATTATGTTTGCAAAGGGCCACCATCTTTGATGTCTTGTACCATGTACTCATCACAGTAGGCAAATAAAGAAATAAGTATCAATATTGCCGAGCTGAATGTGCATTACGCTCAAGAACTAGAACGGATCTAGACATGACTTACTTGTTTTGGATAAAGTGTAGGTGTGGGTCTGGGTCTGGGGTGATACTAATTATTTTATTTGGGATAGGATAATTAATTATATTATTTAGAATGTGTGTCAATAGTTTCTATTTAGCATACGTGATTATGGTAAAGTAAAGATAATTATATTATTTGATTAGACAAACAGACTGACATGAATGCCCAATTTAACGTGTATTGCTAAGTTTTTCTACTTCTTGTAGACTACTATTCATATGCTGATTTGTCCAATGCACAGACCACCTTGAGGTAATGGGTATATGTTAATTAAACGATGACCATGTTGAGAATGAAATACACACTGAGTAAACACGAGGCTTAAAATAAAATGCAAAATTGCAGAAATTCGGAGTTGGAGAGTAGAGACCCCCCCCCCTCCCCCACCCTCAACGCTATATCCACCATTGATCGCCAAGTACCACGTTCCAACGTTTCCTCTTTCCTCGCATTCGGACTAATCGTACTTTAACCGAATTTAGGTTTGAATCTCTTATGTTGACTTCCACACTTATCATGACGATCAGTTATCTGTAATTCACGACTATAGTATCGGTTGGTACAAGTACACCGCTCTATTAACATATCATCAAAACGAGACTCTCAATCGAAAGGTCATTGGTTCAATAAAAGCAGGATGTCTACATGGAGTTTTCTCACTAACTCACACCATAGACCTATCCTACACCTAGTTAAAGGGGTTGGATTTCTATACATTTTAACCCTGGGTTTTATAGGCGGAGCTAAAATCTGTATTCCTGGACATCACAGTGCTGCCTAATTTTAAGGTGTTGCCAATGGCGCCGGAAGTTGGCGGAAGTGGCGGGGGGCACTAAAATGTTTTATAACTGTCCAGAGTCCATGAAATAATTGCTTCGGGAAAAGTGTGTATCCTGGCACAATGGGAGTCTCACACAGTCCCCTCAGACAGTGCGGGTCTGGGGCGCATAACCCCAGATTTATCTTTATTTTTAATATTGCAAATGACGTGGCGTTTTACTAGATTTAAGCTTGTTTTCGTCGATAATTTATAAAATTGAGAAGATCCACATATTGTCAGATTATAAAATATTGCGTCTAGTCGAAATTCAATTATGAACTTGTTTGATATTGAAGGGGGCAAGAGCCCCTTCTGCCCCCCCTTCCTCCGGCGCCACTGGGTGTTGCTCCCTTGATTTAAGCATATACGAAATTGGTTTTGTGGCGCTCTGTAGCAAGTGACAAGCAGACGTTTGCCGTAAAGGGCAATATTGTTTTTTACTATACGAAGCTGTTTCCGGTGTCTTATGATTCCAGCAGGAGGGAAGGGGGGGGGGGGTTGATCCGTGATATTCAAACCTTGAGAGCACTGGGAGATGAGCACGGAGTAAAAAGCAAGCTGCCGTTTTTTTTTAAAAATATATTTTCAAGATCATTTCGATTGAAGTTATAAGTAAAGGTTTTATGGCAGAACCATTTGAGCTATTAAAACATATGTTTAGTTATAACAAGCTCGCAAATTATCTTAAAATCGTTAAAATCGTTTTTATATTTTAATAAATAAGTAAGCATCGGTGTATCTGTATTTTAGACTTTCAAAATATTCTGTAATTTTAACAACGCTGAATGAATTATTACGTAAATTCTGTCATATATCGGTGTAAAACGATGCATAATCATATTATTTGCTTTTGTAGGAATTATATCATTGTTTTGGGATAAATTTAAATCACGAGCACTGTTTCGTCAAAACTAGGGGATGGATAGAAACCCCCTACACCCCTTATCGTAAGCCACTGAGTCGTTCTCCCCATACAAAGTTACCCTGGCTTGTGTTTACAGTGTAGTCAGCACGTAGACACAGATGAGTCACTCGAGTGCTGTGTAAATATTATTGGAGTAGTTAGATCCACCTCTAGCCGTGTTGGCAATCATGCGTCAAAACAGAAACATGCCAAGTAAGCACTCATTATGGATGAGAGTATTCTGTTGACACATTTGGCAGTTAGCAAATAGCATTCACTCGGCCAAGAAGCATCCGACGTATATAACACTGCTAAGTTGTCGATAAAGCGCACACGGACAGCCCTACAGTCATAGATTTTCAAAATTTTGGTCTTGAAAAGACAGAAAAAAATCACGAATATACTAAGACTTATAGTCAATTTTGGACTTTTTCAAAATAAAAATTCGGGAAAACTAATTTATTTTTTATAAATTATTTCAAAACAAATTTTGGAAATGTGTTACTGTAGAGCCCTATATTTCCACTTTCGTGAGATATGTTCAAAATTTCAGACACCTGTGGTGTCAGTCAGCCGAGCGAACAGCAATTTGCCTAAAACACTCTAACCTAAAATACTCTCATAATTCTGAATCTGAATCTCGATTTCATTTCATCCTAAGATTACACAACGGAAGTGCCATAAGTAGCTGTGCAGATCCTCGAATACGATAGCATAGTTGAAGTATAACCTTGTGCAATTTGATAATGATCTGGTCTTCGCTTGAGATTTGGAGCGCGTGAAGTAACAGACATAATAGAACGAGCGAGTCGCATGCGTCTTGAATGTGCATGTGCGCCACGCTTGGCTAGGCAGGCACTCCGTTCCAAGGTGCTTCATTGTTGTGACACTGCCAGCGGAGGCTCAAACGTAAAGCTAGACACTATACAAATCGAGAGGTCCTGGATTCGAGTCCCGACACCGGAACACCCAGCTGAAAGTTTTTTACGAGGTTTTCGTCAGTCGTTAATGCCATGCACAATGATTTGAGTCAGAATTAATTCCTTTACATATTGTACAATTTTTTTTTTTTTAACTGTAGGATGCCCGCTGTATTCAACCGTGTGACCCTTTTCAGGTGAACCGTGACTGAACTAGGTATGTTGCGGATAGGATAATTGTGAAGGGATGTCCGAGGACTCAATCCCTTGCATTCGCATTAACGACTGAGGAAAACCTCGGGAAAAAACTTCAGTCAGGATTGCCGGTCTCGACGGGATTCGAAACCGGGACCTCCCGAATCGGAGTCGAGCGCCGAGCCAACACTGTCGGTTACAAATTATAATACACTTATACAGCTACGCCGTCCGCGGTGGCACATACTATTAGGACGCTGATTCGAAGAGTATGGTTCTACTTTGACGTGGGTTCGAGTCCTGCATAATGCTTGTTTTTTTTTGTAATCGTCCCTCTTCGTCATCTATCACCACAGATCGGATCTCGAATAGCCTACAAAAATCATCATCACCTATATATAGTTTACACCTGAAGTGGGGCATACATTGCAACTAGATTGCACCCTGGGCAGGTTTCCCACTAGAAATATAAAAAAATATTCATTGTTGTGACTATAGGTAAAACAATTCTAGTAGAACCCTGCAGTGAATTACTCAAACTGACTAGAATGTAACATTCCATTTCATTAATGTCGCTTATTAAATCAATTAGCTGACAGCAAATTGTCATTGATACGTATAATACGAAGGGTGACAATGTCAATGTCAACCCTCGGCAATTGTCTGATCTGTCAAAACCACACAACGGGTTGGAGGCTGGAGCTGTCAAAACTAGAGTGTGTCAAACATAACGTGTGCTTGTGTCAAGAGTGTCCGGTGTCCATAGAGATGGAAATACGGAAAATTATATTACAAAGTAGAAATTTGTGGCACATTAACATAATTTTTTGGCCGGTGAGTTACAAAAGAGAATCAGTCTCAATTTGTCTGGTGTGACAAAATAGAAACACAGCCTGTCACATCCGTTTGGGGGTAGAACTGTTAAAAAGTGTGTGTCACACTCACACGAAAGACAAGTTTGTGCCATGTGTGTCCATAGAGATATAACGAAAATAAAAATTTGTGGCAACATTTGCATAATTTTTTGGCCGGTGAGTTACAAAAGAGGATCATTTTCAATTTGTTTGATATGTCAAAATAGAAACACAGCCTGCCACATCCGTTTGGGGGTAGAACTGTTAAAAAGTGTGCGACACACTCACACGAAAAACACGTTTGTGCCATGTGTGTCCACTGTCCATATAGATACGGAAAATAAAATTACTAGGCAGTAATTTGTGGCAACATTAGCATAATTATTTCTTTGACGGTTATAGTTACATAACAAAACAAAAAACACTTTCAGTCAAATCGGTTTTGAGGGTAGAACTGTCAAAAGTAGTTGCCACACTCACACGAAAAGCAAGTGTGTGTATGTGTCGGTAGAAATAGGAATACAGAAAATGAAATTACTAAGTAGAAATGTGTGGCAACTTAAGCATAATTATTTCTTTGTGGAGGAGTTACATAACAAAACAAAAACACATTCAGTCTCATTGGTTTTGAGGGTAGAACTGTCAAAAGTACTTTGCCACACTCACACGAAAAGCAAGTTTGTGTATGTGTCGATAGATGAAATGAAATTAGAAAGTAAAGTGTACGTTACCATAAGTTGTTGGCCTGTGCGTTACATAAGGTTTCAAGTCTGCATTGTTGACACTCGAGAATGACAGTCGCACTCCCACTCACACACACACGCGGTCGATGTTGGCCAGAAAGAGCGCGCGGTAGCCCGAACCGTCCGTCCACAGCGTAGCCACGCCGTGCAATGCGGGTTGCCGTTGCCGAGCGCACAGGATGAGACGAGCTCCATTGATGAGAACACGACGCGAGATCGGACCAAGTCGGGCGCTTCCGTACGTGTTCGGAATGAGATCTATGGGACGCTGGGAAGCTGGCTACTAAATATGTGGGTGGAATTTTATAGAAGTTTCGAATACACGTGACGTTTTGTGTGTGGGGGGGGGGGGGGGGCTGTCGGGATTTTGACGTCTGGCGTCGGAAGGAGATTTGGTGAAACTTGGAAATGTTTTGATGAGGAGATTGTGTTACTTCAGTGTTGGCTCGGGCGCTAAGCGCGCGACTCTGATTCGGGAGGACCACGGGTTCGAATCTCGTCGAGACCGGCAATCCTGACTGAAGGTTTTCCCGAGGTTATCCTCAGTCGTTTCTGCGAATGCAAGGAATTGAAACCTCTTAAACAGTCTTCGGACATCCCTTCACAATTCTCAACATACCTAGTTACAAGTTAGACATTTGAAGAAGGGCATGAGTTGCACCCTGGGCAGGCTTCCCACAAAAATTATTATTATTATACCAAAGACAATTATTCTGACTGAAAGTTTTTCCTAATATTTTTTACTGTAAGTCTTTAATGCGATTACCAGAAATTTATCCCTCGTAAAGCAGCCCTTGGACAATGGACATTCCCTCCTATAGATGTTGCATAATTTTGTTATTTTCCATCCAAAAAGCTGTGTTGGTTTTATATCAAACTTCTTTATTATTGTGCCAGTCGAAGGAAAAACACATTCGAAATATAAATAAATGAATCAATCAATCCTTATTTGCAATATTATAATCTATTTTTTCATACAAGAACAACGTGCTAGTAGATAGACCATTGTCTGACGATTGTAAAAGGTAAATCAAAGATTAGACCAGGGCATGCAGGTTTCCCACGAGAAATTTAAATTTTTTGCTCGCTCGCAGACTATAATGAGCGCGGTCGAGTGCGGGCGTATTTCTAGTAAAACGCCACCAGGGGCATTGTTGTCGTTTGGATTAGAAATTTAATTTCGGCTGAATGGGTGAAACCCATTATGGGAAGGTGTAGCTTTCATTGAGGCACATTTTATTGTTGTGAGAGTAATGTGCGCCCAAAGCTTTAGAGTGCAGCACTAACTTCCGTAGGAACTTGTTACATGTTGATAAATAGATTTAGTTTTATCAGAACTCTCATTCATAAATTATATTCTGTACAATCATACCGAAAGGAAGTTTAAGTTAGTAGGTACTTACAAGTAAAGAGATTTAATTTTGGCGTACTTAATTGATTTTAATTGTTTGTGCGAATCTTGTTCAAAACGTTTGTGAAAAACAATAGACACATCATACAGACAAGACAGCATTCACCCACCTAATAAACCTAGAGACCTTGAGATATTTTTATCACCAGAATATGAATGAAGACAAAATAACGCTGAAACTGCAAAACCTTCTATCAGTTTTTTTTCTGAAATTGTTCAGGAGACACAAAAACTATTATTTAAAACCACCAATCTGCAAATATATGAAAAAAAATTACAAAATTTCAGACATTGTAAAAACACCTATCAGAATGCCAAGATAAACATAGATTTTGCTTTAAAATTTCGTTGTTTATTTGACTCATCTTTATATTAGATAACTGTGTAATTTTAGCTTTCTATAATTGCTATGAGAATATGATCAACAATCAGTTATTGGATGAGCGAGCGAGCGTAGCGAGCGGAAGCGAAGACTTCAATTTCACTGACCCCCCAAAAAATTTAGCTCGGGTGTTTTTTTTTTTTTTTTTTTTTTTTTTTTTTTTTTTTTTTTTTTTTTTTTTTTCCGTCTGTTTGTTCGCTCGATTCCGGGCAAACGGCATACGCGATCTTGATGAAAATTTGACCGGACCTTCGTTTTCTCTGAACTTAGAGGTGTATTGTTTTTGGGTACAATCGAAGAAATATTTCTCATAAATATCGTACTTTTACGATTTTTTTCGATTTTTAGTGCGATATTTTCGTGACATTTGGGCCGATTCTGACCAAACTGGTGGGGCTAGAACGTTCATATTTCACATGGACATTAAGATTATGGTGATGTAGTACCTTTTGAAAGAAAAAGTTGAAAAAGTTAGCTAGAATCTATAGAAATAAAGGTTTTAATATTAGTTTTTCAATTTTTAGTGCGATATTTTCGTCACATTTGGGCCGATTCTGACCAAACGGGTAGGGCTACAACGTTCAGATTTCACATGGACATTAAGGTTATGGTGATGTAGTACCTTTTGAAAGAAAAAGTTGAAAAATTAGTCAGAATCTACAGAAATAAAGGTTTTAATATGAGTTTTTTGAAGTTTATAATACCAATTAACAATAACAATAGAAACTTGACAACAATCACCTCCACAATGCATTCAAAAAGCACTTGCAAAGGAAAAGTGCAAACAAACGCACAAAACGCAAAAAAAAACGCTCATCCATCAACGCGGCGGGACTTTAGCGTTTTCCTAGTTATATAAAAACATCCTGGCAAAACTCTGCCTACAGAAACAGCGTCCTTCATTCCTTATACTCATAGGAGGTTTTGCAGAAACTTTTCAAGCCCACAATGATAGGAGGTTTAACAAACCACTATTTACACGCATTTGCATTGGTCAGAATGGATCATGTGATCACACACAGATGCCTAGGAATAACACTGCCAACGAGATAAAAATACGTGTTTCCAGAAAAAGTGCTGATAGGAGGTTTTGCAGTTCCAACGATGAACGCTTTATCTATGCTTTCTAATGAGCCATGAATTCATCCAAAGAATCCAAAGAATTCACTTACTACTACAACCCCTAAGACTTCCAGTGCAGAGAGTCGAACCTGAGATCGTAAGCTATCACTGCGCCATTTGCATATCGTAGAAAGAACATGATCAAGTTTCTTGAACAGTTATTGGTTTATAGATGTTTCCAATTAATTAAATTAGGCGTACTTTCTGTGAATAATGAATCGCCTGTCTTGAGTTCTTGCAATTCGGATTAGTCTCGAGCATTGCGTATTCTCGTATCGATTATATTAGCAATTACAGTGAACTGCAGAGGCGGAGGACGCCGGCTTCTGATCGTGCCTCTTGAATCTTATGGTTGCCTGATACTTCGAGAACCGACTATGCTTCGTGGGCACCGGAAAACTGACTGGGAGGTGGTATGAAGTAGTACAGCTTGTTGGTTGGTCCCTTTCAGATTTAGATTCAGATTCAATATGAGCTTTATTCATTTCATTTTACACCAAAACATTACAATACAAGGAAAACATATTTAACACACTTAAAGAAAATACAATAATATGTTCCAATAAGAAGAAGAATTCCAAGAATTCTAAGAAAATTAATCCTCACATGGGCCTTGCGGCCTGTGCGTGAGGGCTTCTTACTATAAATAATTAGAAAAACAACAAACAGCTCAGATGGCAAAAGGTACTAAAAGGTTTAGAAGGTGTAACTAAAATTTATTTCATAGAATAACTTCAGTTACGGTTTTGTTGAACCCACCACATGTTCCTTCAGTGATAGGCAAGAGAAAGAACAACTTATTTCTCTTTTCATTTATATCAAATTTATATAACATTATTATTAATATCTATGTAGATTATTTTTTTAATATCTCCAGGTAGGTATACAGGCACTTTGCAATTGACTGAATAAATAAGAAATTAAATTTTTAAAGTATGGCATAACTTCCTATCATGAGTGCAAAAATCACCGACAATAAGGGTTTTCATGGAAAGAAAGAATATGTTAGAAAATGCAAAATTTGCTCAAAAATTCAAAACAAAATATGCTGAAAATTTGACGTTAAAACTCATAATTTTACATGTTGTTACCGCTCCGGCAATACTTAAATAAGATTTTCGATCACTAATGGTCAATTAATTATGTCCCATCGTCTCTTGCGTTTGTTGTGGTCAATAGGACAACAATTATGCTTTCGTTCCTGGCCCATACCACACTAACCATAAATCAAAATTGATAAAACTACACTGAAAACTATATAATGCTCCTAAAAGAATACCACGAAAGAATTAAAAAAATGATAACAGAATTGTGAATATACTGTTATTACAACAGAAAAGAGTGAATCAGAAAAAAAATCTTTTCATGAGATTTTCATAATTTGTAGTGTGAAAATTTAAATTTAGGGATATTTTGCCAGATATGACCGTGATATTCACGTTTATATAAAACTAGGTATTAACATGCAATCGTTTTGTTAATCTTCAAGTTTAGGAGAACTATTAACCATTTTCAGTTACATAATATGGACCCATAACGTATTTAAATTTTAATCCGTGTAAATATTTTTTTTTATTTAACCCCAAATTTTCGATAAATAATACATACGATACATACATTTTTCACCATTCCAATCGGACAAAAAGTTATTTTTTTTTTAGAAGATTGAAAACCCACATCTGCAAAAAGGCTAAAAATGGAATCATTTGGTTTTTTTTTCTGTAAAATTAATAAATCTCTAGTAGGCCTATTAGTTATTATTTGAGATACACAAAATTAGAATTATACGCCAAAAAAATCCTTAAAATCTAGTTTTCTATTATTTCAAATTTGAATTTACACTTCAAATGAAGCTTTCATTCAATTCCAAAACTTCCCAAAATTCCTTAAAAATCATAACAAATATGAAAAAATACTAAAATTCTTAGAAAAAATGCGAAATCTGATTTGTTTGCTTAAAACTACCTAATTTACACGGATTTAATTCAGGCCTGAAACGGTTTAAACCCCAGGCTATAACCTAGAGTTCGGAAGACGTCACAGTTCGAGCCCGAAGTTCGTATCAAATTCAAAGTCTCCCTTTGCGTCGACTTGTCAAAGCTGTTCGTGAGACTTGATCGCGGTCACGAGGCCTAAAAGCAATTACACAGATCTAATTACAGTTCCGCTGGGTTGATGATATCTTAATTAGATTTATCTCCGGGTTTTCATTGGGCGGAATAGACGGTGCCGTTGACGATCACACTTCCATACCAGACTGACGTCAGAAAATTCCATTGGGACGTGTTAGACTTACAGCTTAAAGTTTTTATATTCAGTGCGATTTTTATGGATTATTTTGTTTCTTTTACCAAAGTACTAAACTCTCAGTACTGTTTTTATAAATTAATTTGTTTGTTTTCCCCAAAAAAATAAAATTTGTGAATTTGTTTACAATTTCTAGAACACAATTTTTTTCTAAAAGGAGATTTTTTAAATCTTTAAAATATGCACTTAGGTATTACGTTTACATGCAGGTTGTAAATCAATTTCATTGTTTTCAAAAAAGCATGTGTTTGCCTTTAAATTGGGTTTTGATAATTTCAAGTCACGTTTTATACAGTTTTCGCTTCAAAAACAGTTTTTAAACTACCATTTTGATATGTACGTCTTAAATGAAATAGAAACAAATTTTGGATTAGATATCTATCGACACAATGAAGTTTATTTATTTCTCGATTCGGTTAGTCGGGAAACACTCCCGTAGGTGTAATTGTTATTTTTTACTACAATTCAAAAATTAAAAAAGTCCGCCCCAACCGGGATTCGAACCACGGGTCTCCCGCATTCCAGACAGGCGCCTTCACCACTTTACCATCAGGACGGGTACATTTTTGGCCTCTGAATTGTAGTTGCATTATACATCTGCTTTTTATTTTAAAAACACTTGAATTTGTTGCATTGTTGAATTGTTGTGCAAGCGGAAAATAAGGGAATTAAATAAAAGTTTGGGAGGGTTTTCTCTGTACCATGTAAATATCAACAACATGTAAATTACTGAACTGAAATTAAAAACTTTTTACAAACTGCATGTAACGAAGTAATGATTGTGGAACATGTTTGTTAAAAAGCTCAAAGTTGATTTCGATTGTTTTAGTACCTAAGAGAAAGAATATGATCAAAAACGTTTGGAGTGGAATCAATGGACTATAAATTGTTTTTCAATATCACAGCACTTCGTTGATATCAAACTGAAGGCGTACACTGACATGGCATGACGTCACTTTGTTTTGAGTCCAATGTGCTGCAGCTTCTGATTTAAATGTCTCCTGTCGTATGGATAAATGTAAATGACCAATTGAGAACAGTGATTTAGACTGGCAGAATTTACCGGCCTACACCACACTTACTCGCGTAGTAGACCAAACTGTTTGGTGGGGCCTACGTACAAATTAACCATTGATTATACTAGATATTCTAATGGGGGAAGCTGAGGCAAGCGTTTTCAAGGGACACCCATCACACTGTTGTGGAGTACGATTGCAAAAAATTATGTTTGGAATGATATGTGTCTTTGTGATTGTTACTTTACTAACACTCTTGCTTTTTTTACACAACATAATTATATCCAGCAGTTTAGCCACGGTCGCTTAGCCGGTTCCCACTCGAACACCGAAGTTCAGCAACCTTCAGGCGTGGTCAGGGGTAAAGTGGGTGACAGCTATGCCCTAAAACACACGTATACCACTGGTTGGAGCAGATGGAGGGTTCGAGAGCTGGTGTAACGGCTTCTTTCTCCTCGACGTCTGATCGGCAGTCTGGTTTAAGTGGAGGAACCTATAATATGACTGTCAAGGTTACACCGTCCTTTCGGATGAGACTTAAAGCCGTTGGTCCCCTTGGTAGGCTACTTTTAGAAAGGAGTAGGCTACGTGCCGGTATAGGTTTCCCCTCCTCCCTTCTCTGTAAAATTTGCACTAGTGGATTACACACAATAATAGGATGAGCGAAGCGAACACTTCAATTTTACTTACGTTACTCCAAGAAAAATAGCTCGGGTGTTTCGTTTTTGTTTTTTGTTGTCTTGATGAAAATTGGAGGGGACATTCGAAATCTCTGAACATCTATCATCTCAACATCATATCATATCTGCCACGTTTTTGGGTATAAACGAAAAAAAAATTCTCATGAATATCGTACTTTTACGAATTTTCCGATTATTAATGCGATATTTTCGTGATATTTTGGCCGATTCTGACCCAACGGGTGGGGTTGCCACGTTCATATTTTACATGAACCTGGCAATGGTGATGTAGTACCTTTTGAAAGAAAAAATTGAAAAAGTTAGCCAGAATCCATAGAAATAAAGGTTTTAATATAAGTTTTTTGAGGTGCTAAATAATTAACACGTGACTATAGAAACTTGACAACAATCACCTACAATACGTACAATTGTACAAAAAGCAAGTCTTCAGGACTCTAGATATTTTATATTCTATTAATTGGTATTACCATAGCAATTAATACTACTTTTTACTAGGCCGCTTCGCGAACGCTTTTTTTAGTCGCGTTGATGGATGAGCTTTCTGCAAGTTTTTAATATGTGTAGGACCTCTCTACTTCTTTAAGTTCCATTGCAAAATCATTTTCGTTAAATTAGGATACTTTTTATAAAGTAGTACTAATTGCTATGGTAATTAGTAAATTAGGTCAATTATGGAGCGCAGCGACAATCTCCATTCAACTCAAACGGCTCTTCTGTGATTGTGTGAGTGTGTGGGTGTGTGTGTACATAGAAAATCAGCCAAATCGCTGAACAGATTGCGCTGAAATTTTACACAGACATCCGGTACGAGTTTACTGAGAACGGCTTACAAAATTAATATTTACTACAATTCAGAAATTAAAAAAGTCCGCCCCAACCGGGAATCGAACCACGAATCTCCCGCATTCCAGACAGGCGTCTTAACCACTAGACCATCAGCTAGATCTATTGAGACTTAAACCTACAAGATATAATAAATTGAAAAAAAGCAGCGAATGGGTAGGAATTATTTTAACGACAGTTGTTTTGTTTTTGAAAAAATATTTTTATTTGCTATTTGTCTGGCTGTGAAATGCGGTGCCCAAGGTGTATCGAATCTTGCACGCTCAAGGTACCCCCCAAATTCCGCTCGGAGATTGAGTAAACCTTGCAATATTTTCACGTATTTCGTACTGGCTATGTTTTCCATCTAGGTACCCGTTAGGGCGCCGCAGCCAAGCCGCGGTGAGCTACACACTCAGGTACCTTATACATCAAGCAGAGTTAGGGTGATTCGAGGTGTCACCCAACCGTCATGATGTGAACTTGAAAACTATCAAAATCGGGGGGATTTAGTTACCTGACAACACGCACTAAATTTGGTTAGGATACGAACATTCTTGGTGAAAAAATTACTTGAAACCTGTCTAATTCGTCAGTTTCAATTGGCCAACGATTCTGACCAAACGGATGGGGTTACAACGTTCATATTTTACATGGACATTAAGGTAATAGTGATGTAGTACCTTTTGAAAGAAAAAGTTGAAAAATTTGCTGGAAGTCTTCCATATCAAGGTTTTAATATAAGCCTTTTACAAGAATATAATCAACAAAAGTAAAAGTTACTTGACAATGATCACCCTGTACACAAATAGTAATTCTTTGGACCACTATATATTTTACATTATATTGTTAATTGGTAATAACATAACAATTAAATCGACTTTGATAAAATTATAATATTTAAACAAATAATTTTGCAATGGAAATTGAAAAAGTAATGAGATCCCACACATAACAAAAAACTTGTAAAAACACAGCCAAACCTTACACAATCAAAAGCAATGAGACTATAAGAAATGCCAAGCCTGTACCCTCCTACATTTTCTCAATCTCAATAAATAAATTCACATTATCCTGTGACTGCATTCTTGCAAAGCTTGGCAAAATAAATTTGCACAAACTTTTACATTAATTAAAACAATAGTTGCAAATACAATTTTGCCACCTTGGCATTTCTTTTAGATCTTATTGCTTTTGATTGTGAGAGGATTGGCTGTATTTTTACAAGTTTTTTGTTGTGTGTGGGATAGTATTGTCACAGATGATAGACTACCACTGCGTTATATGCATTTCAAAATATGTTTAATAATGTTTTGGATGAGCGTAGCGAAGATTCCATTCTACTAGACTGGAGAAAAAAATCCGGAATGTTTTTTTTTTATTATTATTTTTTTGTGTCTGTTAACACGATTCTGGCTAAACCGATAATCAAATTGCAATGAAATTTTCTGGAGGCCTTCAAATCTCTGAACCTAGAACTGCCACGTTTTTGAGCGCAATCAAAAAATTATTACTCATGAAAATCGCAATTTTCCGACTTTTTTCAGATTATTAAAACATTTCTTCGACATACAACACCTACATTCTTTATCCAGTTGTAATGATTTTTTCACAGAACCTTAATTTTATAAATTAATACATTCGTGTGAAATTTGAGCGCAATCAAAATATTATTTCTTGTAAAAATCGCAATTTTACGATTTCTTTTTCGGTTATTTAAATTTCTTTGACTTATAACACTTACATGCTTTATCGGATTGTAATTATTTTTTCACAGAACCTTGATTTTATGAATTAATACATTTGTGTGAAATTTGAGCGTAATCGAAAAGTTATTTCTCGTAAAAATCGCACTTTTACGCTTTTTTCCTTTTTTAAAAATTACACTCATTCAACAACGCGCCTGAAAAAGCGATTGCGAAGCTTCCTAGTAAAATACAATCCAAAAATTACAAAATCTTTCCAGACCAGGGGATTGAACCCAGGTCTCCCACATTTCGGGTAAAAAGGCGCCTTACCCAACTAGACTAGGAAAACGCCAAAGCCGTTGTTTGACGAGTGAGCGAGTCATGTGTTGAGTACCCGGGAACATTTGATAATTATATTGGTATAAACAAGGAAGCTTCGCATACGCTATTTCAGACGCGTTGCTGGATGAGCGTAATTTTTTTAAAACGAAACAAGCGTAAAATAGAGATTTTTACGAGAAATAATTTTTCGATTACGCTCAAATTCTACATGAATAATTCATAAAATTAAGGTTCTGTGAAAAAATCATTACAATCGGATAAAGCATGTTGGTGTAAGTCGAAGAAATTTAAAAAATCGAAAAAAAACTAAACTTGCGATTACCACAAGAAATAATTTTTCGATTGCGCTCAAATTTCACACAAATATGTCAATTAAGAAAATTAAGGTTCTGTGAAAAAATCATTACAATCAGGTAAAGCATGTAGGTGTTATAAGCCGAATTTTTTTAAAAATCGAAAAAAATTGTAAAATTGCGATTTTCTTGAGAAATATTCTGTTCGATTACGCTCAAATTAAACTCAAATATATCAATTCATAAAATTAAGGTTCTGTGAATAAATCATTATAATCGGCCAAAGCATGTAGGTGTTATAATTCGAAGAATTTTTTTAAAAATCGAAAACAAATCGTAAAATTGCGAATTTGCGATTGCGCTCAAAAACGTGGCAGATCTAAGTTCAGAGATTTCGAAGGCTTCCATAAAATTTCATCGCAATCGGAGTATTGGTTTAGCCGGAACCGTGTTAACAGACAGACAAAAATACGAAAAAAAAAGAAAAAAAACATTCC
This sequence comes from Sweltsa coloradensis, assembly GCA_024449915.1. NCBI lineage: Eukaryota > Metazoa > Arthropoda > Insecta > Plecoptera > Chloroperlidae > Sweltsa > Sweltsa coloradensis. Next base: position 18,432 of record JAMZAV010000383.1, read on the forward strand.
GGATTTTTTTCTCCAGTGTAGTGAAATGGAATCTTCGCTTCGCTCGCTACGCTCATCCAATAATAAGATTTTTTAAGTTTAGTTGGTATAAGAGTGCGTCAACTGTAAGGCCATAATGCACAACTCTAGCCTATGATATAGGCTAGGGAGGCCTTAGGTAGGGGGAAGAAAGGAAAATGTTACCGGGTACTCAACACATGTCTCACTCACTCGTCTAACAACGACTTTGGCGTTTCTCTAGTTAAATCCATATTTATTTTATTTACGAAATGTTCAATTAACATTCAGGTTTACATAAACAAAATTAATATCACATGTATATTCCTCTTCAGAGTTCATTGTAAACATTCCAGATAAAGTTTTCTTGGTAGAATGTTGATTTAAATTAATAATTTACAAATATATTTTTTTAAACAGCTTATTCTTATATCTGAATCCTTTATAATCATTTTTTTCTATCTCACTCTTTGTTGGTAGGATGTAAGCGATCGAACTGTTTCGATGTGAAAGATAGTATTTCTTATTCACCAATGTAATGAAGATTATTTGAAGAGTCTGCAATACCAGTTATTTTTTTCTGGAATTTTTCCTGAAGCCAGTTTTTGTCAGATTGTTACCACACTTCACACACATGTTATGCTCATGTATTCGATAGAAGCACATTTATTTTAACCATCACGAAAAAGTCGAAATAAATAAAATTGGATTTTTAGGATTTAGGATTTTTGTAAAATCATCCAAATTGGTAAATTTCAGAATTTATTTGTGCGTATTGCGCAATAATGTTAAGTCATCTTTCACTATAGAACAGTGACCATCTCCTTGCTTAACAATGACGTAAAATTGCATATATCTATCAGATGACAACTGGAAGCAGGAAAAGTTCCCAAAAAAGTTTCAAATAGGTATAGTTGACTGAGCACTCGCACCGATATTTTGAAGTCAATGGAAATTGCATGAAAGTTAGTTGAATGAAAGAGGAACTTTAATATAAAAGAAAGAAAAAAACTCTTTTTTTGGACGGGACAAATGCTCCATTATGGCTATCATATGCAAATATTTGGTCAGTAAGAAAATGAGAGTTCTAGGTGCAATGCTTTATTTAAAGCTTTGATTTTTTTCAACACATCTTTGTCTCCGTACTGAATATTAGGAAAATAAATTTTCTAAATTAACGTTTGATGTACGATTCTTTTCGTCCACCGGTTCAAAACTCTTATTTGTACCATGTGACAAAAAAATCGTACATCGAACATTATTAATTCAGAAAATTAATTTCCCTTATACTTAGTCCGTACTGAGACAAAGGTGTGTTGAAACCATGAAAACATATCGTCTTAAAATTTAGTATTGCACCTAGAACTCTCATTTGCTTATATCAAAAAATTTGCATATAAAAGCCAAAATGGAGCTTTTGTCCCGTCAAAAAAAAACTTGTTTTCTTTCTTTTTTTATTTAAGTTCCTCTTTCATTCACCTAACTTTCATGCATTTTCCATTGACTTTCAAAATATCGGTATGAGTGCTCTGGAATAGCCATAACATTTTTTTGAATTGATAAAAAAAGGAAACAAAATTGTAATAAGTGAAGGATTAGAAATTGCATACCACAATTTCAAAACATCCAGATATATCTTCTTGAAAATAAACGAGTAAACCTGAGAATTCATAGAGTCGAATCACCGTATTAATTCAAGCTACCTAATTGTTATAAATTGTCGTTCTACACAAACGATACATTTTTGTTAACTTCAAACACAAAAACTAACTTATAGAGGTGGGCCAAACAAAACGCGAAGAGAATTATACGGCAATCGACTCTGAGGTGAATTATAAATATTTTTGTAATAATAGAATATTTTAAAGAGCATTTCTATCAAATTCGATACGTCAAATTTACAATACTTATCTACATGTTGTACAATTAAATATTTATAATAATTGTTGACAGAGAAGAAAACATGCAAATTTTACCTATGCACACATATTTTCGAAAAACATCTTTGACACAAAGTTGACACAAAGTTGAACACAATAACCTCTCTTTTCTTAGTCATCTGTTTTAGCATTTCGTGCTCTACCATTAAAAATATGTATTCACAAAATGTATTTTACAGGTGTTAGACAGCCTTGAAAGTTCACAAATTTGGTCACAAAGTAGTTTTCACTCTCCATCAACCATCTTTTAAACTAAAAATCCTAGCACAAATATTTTCCAACCAATGGCTTCCTGTCTTTTAAGCCAAGACACTAACAAAGATGCTTTCTTATGCCGATTCTTGGGTATCTTCAACCAATCATAATAAAACGTGAGTGTTCAGTTGGTAGCCCCGTAACTCTGAACTTGTGCTGAAGAGTGCATCTTTTTCCGGTGCCTAAACAGACTGGTGCGGCAGCGATACCTAACCGGGCACAAATCACAAACAAAGTGTTTTTCTGGGTCGTGTATTTTTAAATGCTTGGCGACATATTCTTTCAGTGCAAACTTTTCGTTGCAAATGGCGCATTTATATTTCCTTTTTCCTGAATGGATTTTCATATGTCTTTTAGTTTCCGCCTTAGAGGAGAACGAACCATGGCACAACGTGCATGAAAACGGCTTTATTCCAGTATGCGTCATAACGTGTTTCTTTAGGCTGCTCTTCAGGGCGTACTTTTTGTGGCAGACTACGCACTCAAATGGTTTTTCCCCTGTATGCAACCTCATATGCGAGACAAGGTTTCCCTTCAGTACAAATCTAGCCGAACACAGCTCGCACATAAAATTCTTCTCTCCCGTATGGGTCATTTTGTGTCTAGCAAATGCTGATTTGTCAGTGAAGGACGCATAGCATATAGAACACTCGAAGGGCTTACCTCCAGTATGCATCGTCATATGTGTGGTGAGTTTGCCCTTCTGTGCAAACTTTCGGTGGCAAATTGTGCACTCAAATGGTTTTTCTCCTGTGTGTGTCCTCAGATGCATGACGAGGGCCCCCTTCAGTACGAATCTTGCCGGACACAGCGCACACATAAAATTCTTCTCACCGGTATGGGTCATTTTGTGTCTGGCAAAGTCACTCTTAGACTTGAAGATTGCGGGGCAAAAAGTGCACCCAAACGTCTTTTCCGCGGTATGCGTCATCATATGCTTGGTGAGTCCACTCTTGTGAACACACTTTTTCTGGCACACTGTGCACGAAAACTCTCCTGTGTGTGTCCTCATATGATTGACAAGGGATCCTTTTAGTTCGAATCTTGATGGGCACTGCGCGCACATAAAACGTTTCTCATCTATATGGGATGTTTTGTGTTTGGCTAAGTCACTCTTGTGCGCAAAGGTTACAGGGCAAAAAGTGCACAGAAACTGCCTTTCTGCGGTGTGCGTTTTCTTGTGCCTGGTGAGATTATACTTCATTGTGAAAGTAGAGGGGCATAAATCACATGCAAAACGTTTCTCACCTCTATGGGTAATTTTGTGTTTGGCAAAGTCACTCTTGTGAGCGAAGGTTACAGGGCAAAAAGTGCACAGAAACTGCCTTTCTGCGGTGTGCGTTTTCTTGTGCCTGGTGAGATAATACTTCATTGTGAAAGTAGAGGGGCATAAATCACATGCAAAACGTTTTTCACCTCTATGGATCATTTTGTGTTTTTCAAAGTCACTTTTGTGCGCAAAGGTTACAGGGCAAAAAGTGCACAGAAACAGTTTTTCTGCAGTGTGCGTGATCGTGTGCCTGATATACTTATCAATGTTTGTGTAAGTTGAGGGGCATAAAGAACATGCAAAAGTACCGGTAGTCACTCCTGTATGGATCTTGACGTGCATTGCAAGGTTGCGCTTCTGTGTGAACCGTGCATCGCATGAGGCGCATGAAAATGGTTTCTCCCCGTTATGGGTCCTCGCGTGTATCGTAAGCTTGGACTTCTTCTTGAACCTCCAAGGGCAGATACCGCACTTGAAGGGTTTATCGTCTCGTTGAGGCAATACTGGTTGGTAATGTTAGCCCCGTCACACTCCAGACCACTCGTTCCTCCCATGTGACCCAACATGTGTTCCTCGAGGGCACTGTTATCGCTCTTCTCTTCACCGCAGACATCGCACAGCACTATCATTTCAGCTTCCTCCGTTTTCTTTTCCTTTACTTCTCCCAATCTTCCATCCGTCACTGGCTTTTCAGTAGCTTCATTCATTGACGGCTGTCTCATGCTGAACTTCATCCTGCCCGATTGCGGTTCCACTCGCATCTTTCTAATCGTCTTCTATCATTGAACTATATGCTGCTCATGACTCTCGAAGGATTGTTGATTTCCATGGAGCAGCTGACGTACGGGATCACAAACTCTGAAAACAGAAAGAGGATGATTTGGTCTGGCATTCGGGTGGTCAAGCGGTGATAAAAGGGTGATATAAGGCACGTCCTTTGTGATTCTACTGCATAAATATCTTAACACCTATAGTAGGCTAGATTAGCAGTCATTGGTCCACTTCCGTGACAATTAGAAATTATCTAGAAATTCTTGTTTACATGTTAAGTAAATGAGAGCGATTTGTAGCCAAAATCGTTCTCAAGATTGCCGTCAGTTTGACAGGTGAGCACTTAATTCTCTTATGCAATAACTTCTTATTGTTTCTGTTTGTACATTCCCATGCTGCACAAGCTAAAACCATATCAAATAATCCAGTAAAATACTTTATTGCATTAAAAAAGCATAAATAAAAACGCCAAATCGCCATCTTGAAATGGAGTGATTAGCGCTTCAATTTGGTACGCTCGCGCCTGTGTGGAGGTATTGGAGACTGCTAATCTAGCCTACTATAGGTGTAAAGATGTTCTACTATTGTGTACACCGACAGTGTTGGCTCGGGCGCTGAGCGCTCGACTCTGATTCGGGAGGTCCCGGGTTCGAATCCCGTCGAGACCGGCAATCCTGACTGAAGGTTTTCCAAGGTTTTCCTCAGTCGTTAATGCGAATGCAAGGGATTGAGTCCTCTTAAACAGCCCTCGGACATCACTTTACAATTTCCTGACCGCACATACCTAGTTCACCTGTAGAGGGGCTAATTGCACCCTATAACAGGTTTCCCACGGTAAAAATTCAAATTAATTGTACTCAGATGGCAATCCAGGTCAAGTCCAATCCAATATTGTGTAATAAATTCAAAGATGGCTACAAGTTGACCCCTTGGAGAGTGTTGTGCAGAGTACACGGGTCATGACGTAAACCTGCTCTGCCATGTCCTAGAAATGTAGGCAGCTCGCACACGATGAGCACTGAGAGAGGTGCGAAAGCTCCGCTGGTCTTTGAACCAGCGCCCATCTAATTGTTGTTGGTCTCTCAGGCAATGGCTTATTTGTACAGCAAAGGTACGTACGCAGCGGTCGAATTGGAATTATTTATTTGCGGGGTATGGTTTAAATTTGGGTAATATCTGCGTGTGTCGTAAGGGGTCTGGGACAAAGGTCCAGCCGTTCGGAGGCGAAAAATTTCGGGGGCTTTTTTCCTCAAGAAAACTTGAAGTGCGATCTGAGACAGTACCTAAAGTACTAAATTACTTGTTGCAATATGTTTATATGAATTGTTTCTTTTCTTTCTGAGGATTTAATATTTCGTACATTTTTTCCATTTTAAATAAGGTGTGTATCAAAGCGACCACCCAACCCTGTGGCCCCGACCCAATCGACGAGTGAGCGATAACCAACCAGAGATCGATATTTTAAATAGGAAATATAGCAATCAGTGGTATGGACAGTGCGAACACCCGCGGATCATGCGCGGATCAACGCCAGAATCAACAAGGCCGATTCAGAACAACTCTGAATTTATTATGTGCTTCGTTGCTAGGACGGCTCCAAAGTCACCGTTTACAAAGTCCTCAAGACAAGAACTGATGGATTTAAGTCCTGACTTCAGCGGGAATCGAACCCTGGACCTCCTGCATTGGAGGCAGGTACGCTAACCACAATACCAACGAGCCACATAAAATTTTCTCACAAAATTTAGCGAAATATACTGCAGGGTCACTCTTGTCCCGGTTATTTCTCTAATCTTGTAGTGGGTCCTGGCTATTTCCTTACGCCCAGTTTGACAGTTTCCATAACGTCGTAAGGAATAATTGTTATTGTATAGGGGAACCCAAGACTAGCTAATTGGTTAGTAATATTTTGATCGGTACGTCGAAAGGATTTTGTTGTTGTTATAAAGATTTGAACGACGGATGGGAACTGGGCCTGAGGCCATTATCCTAGGTTTGTGTGCAGCCTACACAAAGCCTAGGCCCTAACCCTACTAGAGGTGACCCTTTTTTGGCCTAGCTTATAATTATTATAGCAGTATATTCGGCGTACCTTATAATGTGATAAACATTCCACTGAAGACCACGGAAAGAATTAACGGACATATAAATCACACACATAACAAAAACTTGTAGAAATACAGCCAAACCTTACACACTCAAAAGAAATGAGATCTAAAAAAAGGGCCAAGCTCATCTACCCTTCCACATAAACGTACAGTGTCCCATAACAGCATCCTCGAAAAGCTTGGCAAAATAGAATTTGCGATTATTAATTTAACGTAATAGTTTATCCAAGTTCTTTTTTTCTAATTAATTTAAACGTAATAACATGCAAATTCTATTTTGCCAAGCTTTTCGAGGATGCTGTTATGGGACACTGTACGTTTATGTGGAAGGGTAGATGAGCTTGGCCCTTTTTTTAGATCTCATTTCTTTTGAGTGTGTAAGGTTTGGCTGTATTTCTACAAGTTTTTGTTATGTGTGTGATCTCATTACTTTTTCAAGTTCCATTACAAAATTATTTGCTAAAATATAATATTTTTATCAAAGTTGATTTAAATTCTATGGTATTAGCAGTAACAATATAGGATGTAAAATATCTAGACCCGGATTCATGTACATCCTGGGTATAGGTGGTATAACCATGGTATAACGACGGTATAAGGACTGGACCCCAATTCTTGAGTTCGTGGGAGATGAGTTGAAAACGCAATTTGAAAACGAAGTCGTTTTCGTTTTCGAAAGAATTGGTATTCTTGAACGGTATCGTGGAAAACGTCATGGGTTGTGAGTTGAAAGCATTGATATTAAACCCCTATAGTAGGCTAGATTAGCAGTCTCCTATACCTCCGCACAGGCGCGAGCGTAGCAAATTGAAGACTCAACCGGCCCATTTCAAGATGGCGATTTGGTGTTTTAATTTATGCTTTTTTAATGCAATAAAGTATTTTACTGGATTGTTTGATATGGTTTTAGCTTGTGCAGCATGGTATTAAACAAAAGAAACAATACGAAGTGATTGCATAAGGGAATTTAGTAATCATTTGGTGTTAAAGGCTAGTATGCTTACCTGTCAACCTGGCGGCAATCTTGAGAACTATTTGGCCACAAATCGCTCCCATTTGATTAACATGTAAACTGTTATTTTAAGATGGCTTCTAATTGTACCGGAAGTGGACCACCGACTGCTGGTCTAGCCAATTATATAGGATGTCTATGGTTGAAAGAGTATCACGAAATCCAAACACTTTAAAAAGATTTGCGTATAGCAAAGAGCTCGAAAAAGTTCTATATTTATTCTAGATGGCAGTGCCTTCATAAACGCCGGCCAATCGAAAGACAAGTTGTATGAAATGATTTGATTGTTGCAATTATGTAAACAAACAGATGAGCAAGATCATAATGTTGTGCTGGCATAGGGTTGGCTAGGCTTGTCAAACATGTAATGTAAGTATGAATTTTACTAGTCCTATAGCCAAATGGAACTTTAGACCTACACTTTTGCATTATAAATAATTTTCCACATCTGGGCCTAGGCCAGGGACGGTTTCTGATTTGTTTTATGAGAGTATAATGACACCTTTTCTCGTTCCACACAAAGAAGAAAAATTTTAAATGTCCGCTATTTGTTTACGTATCGCACTTTCCCGCCTAACTCTGCTTATACCGTCAACAAGTGTCAAGTAACTATGGTTACTTGTTGATTGTATGCCAAGTGTTTAAGGCTTATTTTAAAACCTTTATTTGGAAGCCTTCCAACAAACTTTTTCAACTTTTTTTTTCAAAAGAGACTATATTTCTATAACCTTAATGTCCATGTAAAATATGAACATTGTAGTCCCACCCGTCTGGTCAGAATCGCGGGCCGACGTATTAGATGTTAGCAGTAGTAGGCAGTAGTAGGCAGTAGTAGGCAGTAGTAGGCAGTAGCTAACATCCTTAAAGTGATTTTGAGCATGTTTCAAGCCATTTTTTCACCAAGAAGGAATAATCGTACCCCAATAAAATTTGGCATGTGTTGTCAGGTACCTAAATCCCCTCGATTGTGATAGTTTTCAAGTTCACATCACGTTACATGACGGCTGGGTAACACCTCGAAATCACCCCAACTCTGCTTGGTGTATAAGGTGCTTGAGTGTTTAGCGCACCGCGGCTTGGCTGCGGCGCCCTAACGGGCACCTAGATAAACTATTTCACAATCAAAACAATGTGAGCAAGCACACAAACAACCGCCATGACAGGGATACGTAGTTCAACACACATTCGGAGCGTGAAGACACAAAGAGGTCGAGAAGAAAATACCACCGTCATGACCAGGATCCACTAGATACTTATGCTAAGCTGCTGTAAGCTGCTGTTAAGTATCTAGTGGACCCTGCATCTTGACTCGTTGTTTTGGTCGTTTATTGCATAGAAGATTAACCACCTAGTAGCCTACTATAGGTGTTTAATATCAATGGTTTATTGATTGATTTATGTTCAAAAACAAGATTTAGACGGTAGACCCTACCATTATTCTTGCATCGTCCAGAGCATGTATGAGTAATGTAGACTATGCCTAAGTCAGTAGAAGTTTTTAAAGGTTTGTTAAAGAGTACTAGGAAAACGCTAAAGTCCCGCCGCGTTGATGGATGAGCTTTTTAAAATTTTTAGTTTGCGTGGGATATCTTGACTTTTGCAAGTGCTTTGTTTTGCTGCCTACGCATTGTAGGTGATTGTTGTCAAGTTTCTATTGTAACCTGTCAATTGGTATTATTTACTGTAAAAAACTTATATTAAAAGCGTTATTTCTATGGATTCTGGCTAACGTTTTCAACTTTTTCTTTCAAAAGGTACTACATCACCATAACCTTAATGTCCATGTTTAATATGAACGTTGTAGCCCCACCCGTTTGGTGAGAATTGGCTCAAATGGCACGAAAATATCGCACAAAAAATCAAAAAACTTATATTAAAAGCTTTATTTCTATGAATTCTAACTAACATTTTCAACTTCTTCTTTCAAAAGGTACTACATCTCTATAACCTTAATGTCCATGCCTAATATAAACGTTGTAGTCCCACCCGTTTGGTCAGAATCGGCCCAAAATGTCACGACAATATCGCACTAAAAATCGAAAAAAATCGTAAAAGTACGATATTCATGAGAAATATTTCTTCGATTGTACCCAAAAACAATACACCTCTAAGTTCAGAGATTTCGAAGGTCCCCTTCAATTTTCATCAAGATCGGATATGCCGTTTGCCTGGTAGAGAGTTAACAAACAGACAGAAGAAAAAGAAAAAAAAAAAAAAAACACCCGAGCTAAATTTTTTAAGGGTAAGTGAAATTGAAGTCTTCGCTTCGCTCATCCAAAAATGTACTATTAGTGAAATAAAGGATATATTATTATATTTGTGCGTTTTACATGATACTCAATGACTACGCCATGGTTCTATTAATTTTAGCTACGTATGGATTAGGATATAAGATTTACTAAGGTATGAAAATTTTAAAATTTTTCTTACCAATTGTGTATAGTAATACAGCAGCTACAGATAGAGTAACTAGGAAAACGCTTAAGTCCCGCCGCGTTGTTGGATGAGCGTATATGGTGCATTGAGATGCCATGTGTTACGCGGATTTTCTGTTGTTCTGTGAAAAAATCATTACTAAGTCGAAGATTTTTTTTAATTAAATTAAATTATATAAAAAGAAAAAATTATTCGATTGCGTTTAAAAATTTTATTGCGCTCAAATTTAACACAAATATATTAATTCATGAAATTAAGGTTCTGTAAAAAAATCATTACAATAGGATAAAGCATGTAGGTGTTATAAGTCAAAGAATTGTTTTTAAAAAGAAAAAAAACATAAAATTTTGATTTTCATGAGAAATAATTTTTCGATTACGCTCAAATTTCACACGAATATCTTAATAAAAAAGGTTTGTGAAAAAATATTAAACGGATAAAGCATGTAGGTGTTATAAGTCGAAGAAATTTTTTTTAAATCGAAAAAAATCGTAAAATTGCGTTTTTTATGTGAAAAAATTTCCCGATTGCGCTCAAAAACGTGGCAGTTCTAAGTTCAGAGATTTCGAAGGTCTCCATAAAATTTCATTGCAATCGGAGTATCGGTTTAGCCGGAATCGTGTTAACAAACACACAAAATACAGAAAGAAAGAAAGAAAGAAAGAAAGAAAGAAAGAAAAAAAAACATTCCGGATTTTTTTCTCCAGTGTAGTGAAATGGAATCTTCGCTTCGCTCGCTACGCTCATCCAAAAATGTATATGCATTGCAATCAAAGATTCTGATAAATATTCAATTTTATTTCCTTTTAATTAGGAATGGAAATTACACTGAGAAGAAATGGACGGTGTGCGCAGCAGCGGTACTTTTATCTTCCTTGGAATCTCTTTGACTTGGTAAGTTGTTAGTTTATTATTTATCACAACAAACCCCGCGTAATTTGAATGTCTCCAAAGAAGATAAGCATACGATCAGTGACATTTTTATGTAATTAATGAGAGACAAAAAATTGATGCAACACTAGGAAGACACCAGAGTAGTTTTTAGACGAGTGAGCAAGTCATGTGTTGAGTACCCGATAACATTTCCCTTTCTTCCCCCTACCTAAGGCCTCCCTAACCTATCCTAGGCTAGAGTGGCGCATTATGGTCTTACAGTTGACGCGCCCTTATACCAACTAAACTTAAAAACCCTATTATTTATACCAATATAATTATCAAACTTAAATGCAAATGTTCCCGGGAACTCAACACATGACTCGCTCCTCACTCGTCTAACAACGACCTTGGAGTTTTCCTAGTTTTAAATATGTTCACACATTCTATATGTTATGCACGCGGCGTTCACAGGAACGCCTTTGAACATTATTTACTATTCATTTCCGCTTATTAATAAAACTGTGTAAACTTAATAATTTTGTCAAAACTCAAATACTTTCATAAAGATCTGAACGCGGTTCGGCGGTTCCCATGAATAATGGTTTCCTATTCGTATTACACGCACCATTTTACTCACACAAGGCAACGAGGGAGCACTTTAAGTTACTTTAACTTTAAAGGGAGCCTGTTATCAACCAACTTTCAAGTCTTAACAGTTTGTTTTAGTTAAGTCAGAGCTGCATAACTAAGTCTTCAATAATTCTTAGCACACTTCGCTTCATTATTGTTAATCCCTATTAAGAACTAGGTGGCTTGTTATAATATAAACCTTCGTTGTAATTCACATCAGGTGGAGGATTTGAAACGTAAGATTCAGAAGCTAAGTATAAGCTTAGTCAGAAATACAGTCTACATAATAAGATCAGTAAAACTTGCTAAAAGACTAATTAAACATAAAGATACCCTAATTTGCAAAACCTCGTTTCTGTATTTGATTGGATGAGCGTAGCGAGCGAAGCGAAGACTCAATTTCACTACACTGGAGAAAAAAATCCGGAATGTTTTTTTTTTCTTTTTTTTGTATTTTTGGCTGTTTGTTAACACGATTCCGGCTAAACCGATACTCCAATTGCAATTAAATTTTGTATAGGCCTTCGATATCTCTGAACTTAGAACTGACACGTTTTTGAGCGCAATCGAAAAATTATTTCTCATGAAAATCGCAATTTTACGATTTTTTTCGATTTTTTAAAAATTTCTTCGACTTGTAACACCTACATGCTTTATCCGATTGTGATGATGTTTTCACAGAACCTTAAGTTTATGAATTAATATATTCTTGTGAAATTTGAGTGCAATCGAAAAATAATTTTTCATGACAATCGCAATTTTTTCTTTTTTTTTACATTTCTTCGACTTATAACACCTACATGCTTTATCTGATTTTAATAATTTTTTCACAGAACCTTAATTTTATGAATGAATATGTTCGCGTGAAATTTGAGCGTAATCGAATAATTATTTCTTATGAAAATCGCATTTTGCGCTTTTTTCGTTTTTAAACAATTACGCTCATCCAACAAAGCGTTTGTGAAGCTTTCAAGTGTAGAATTGCTATGCAACATTTCAAAACTTGTTAAAATGGCATTTATTATCGAATAAACATTCGAGGTTTGGTTTAATGTCTCAAATTAAATTGCAATACCTCAAATCTGCTCTTTTCGATAATAAGAGCCATTTTAATTAAAATGTTGCATAACAATTCTTCAGCAAATACGGATACGAGGTTTTGCAATAAGGGTATCGATTTAAAGGGGCTATTACGTACCCAAAAAAAAAACAATCACCACATAATCGGCTTTATTCTGCTTCTTCTTTGTTCCACATAGATACTAGCATCGTGCCAATCTAAAATGGGCCAAAATGGCACTTTATAACATCGCGTCTTAAAACTGTGCACAAATATATTATCAAACACGCAAAAATATATGTTCTAAAATCACACTCTTCCTTGGTAATAAGCACATTTTGACGGAACCACTTGCCCAAATTACAAAACAAAATGTAGAGTATTTACAGAAAAGGGTCTTGAGTACGTACAAACCGAGTGTTAAAGACATACTTAATTAGCATGCACCTGGAAAGGCATTCCACGGAAAAAATTATATTATCAATTTTTATTTATCTGTTGTTTGTAAGGTCCTCTTTCATTCAGAAAACTTTTCACCCATGTTTCTTTGACTTTCAAAATATCGGCCAGAGGTGGATACAATAGCACCTGGGAAGGCATTCTACGATTTTGTGGACTTCACAATTTCGCATTATTTATATTTCTCAATATTCTAAACTGAAGAGATTTAAGATTATTTTAAATGTCAGTAAAAACTGTATGTTAAAAATATATTATATTATATTCATTGTTAAAATTATGTTTGTGTCCTTGTTCAAAACTGTGAGTAATTAAAAAACAAATGCCCCTCTGTTCGTAACCGAATTCACGACCCGCATTAGTCAGTGTCCCTGCCTATATTAGCTATCATCGATTGCTTTTCACTGGTAAGTTCGCAGCAATTTCCTTCCTTTCATCCCGGGAACAAATCTGGAACACCACTCCCGTTGACATCCCCAATGTTCGATCTTCATAAGCCGCGCTTTAAAAGGGATAACCTCCCAATCACCACCTTTTATTCCCCAGGGAACCCCCTTTATACCCTGTTACGCCTCAACGCTGCTCAATATGGAAATGCGTGTATCAGTGGAACCAATTTTCCAGCCAAAAAGCGAACAATAAAGCAAAAGGGATTATCGTGTTTTTTGCGCTGAATATTTTCAAAGAAATTTCTAGAGACGTCTCGATTATTTCTTAGGAATTTTCTTTCGCGATATTGGGCCTCATTTCCATATATTATTCGATTGGGAGATTTTTAATCAAAGATATTGAATGGGTAAAAAATATGCTTAAGCATTCAATTCGGAGATTTGTATAGGAATGCTTAAGTCCTATAATACTTTCTCACTCCAAGAATGCTCTCTCTCTCTCTCTCTCTCTCTCTCTCTCTCCTCCCACCTCTCTCTCGTCAATCGTGTTTACAAAAAGTGCGTATGCCTACATCGATTCCTGTGCCTATTCATTCCCCTTATCACACACGAAGTAAAACCAACATTAGTATATAGTCATTATTCATGACTTTTATGGAAACTGAGTACAAAATGTACATATTATTGATGAAATCGAATGAAATTCGTGTGTATAGTAAATTACGTGGTGCTAAAAATATACATGGAATATTTATATTATATTATATAATATAATATTCCACCTTTTGAAGTCAAGCAAATGTGTATACACACATTCACGTACACATCTCATACTTATATAACTCTTATTTTAAAATTTAAATTTAAAATGTAACATTCAATGTAGGCCTGTGTTTCTGTAGTATGTAAACCTATTATTCATGTCATGCCTTGGCACAGGTGCCAAACCTATACACATGTTAATTTCAAATTCAAATTAGTAATGTAGTATTAATAGTGCTATGCCTTGTAAGGCAGCTAGTTTATGAGATGCTAGTGCTGTTACTTTGGTCGCTTGGTTCTTACCATAACATTATGGTTTAGTGTTAACATGAACTTTAGATGATAAGTGTGGTATGGCTGTGTTGGGTATATTTATGTGTCTGTGATTGGTTTATCTTTTATTTGTGGACAATGTAGTATATAGCTGTTTTAGTAATGTAAATGACTAATACTGAACTGAACTGAACTGAACTGAACTGAACTGAACTGAACTGAACTGAACTGAACTGAACTGAACTGAACTGAACTGAACTGAACTGAACTAAACAGAACAGAACATACATGACAAAATCATAATATTCAGTTGAGACTCAACGAACAAATCAACAACATAATATAATAATAAGTTCTAAGAAATTTGCCACGAGGTCGTTGAAAATAAACAATTGGTTTTCTAATTATATCTTGGGATCAATTTATTGACCAGGAAAATATTATTTTATTAAATAAACATTATTTTTACATCATTTTATAGTTTATTTCAACTTATCTAAATAAAAGCTGAGAAATCAAACATGATTAATTTCTGATAGTCCAAAAATAATGGAGAACGGATATTTTTATGACAGTGAAATGTCCTCAATAATATTTTTTATTTTAATATCATAATAAACTGTTACATAGTGTTTTTTCTTGTTATGTCACTTGATGTTGACGTTGTTAGACATTGCTCAAAGAGGCGAATGTTCTTTTCCCTTCAGAAGTATTTGGTCAATTTTGATGATTTAAAAATAGAAACGTGTTAATTTTTTTTACTTAATAGTCCAAATATATTATTAGAAGTAGCAAAATTTTTAATGTATTTTTTTTTTAGTGTGCTACTGGAGTTAAGCCGTTATCAATAGGGGAAATCATGGCAGGTATAAATACCGAGGGACCGCATCAACACACGAGCGGCCGGATGGTGGGGGAAGTCCGTGGCGGGGTAAGGAAGTTGCGTGGAAGAATGGCACTGCATTCTCTAGGTGCATCGCACTGTAGATTCGCTATAGTCGCTACTGTATTAGTATTAGTATTAGTAGTTTTAGGGCGCTTTAACAGCTAAAATTATTCGTGCCTCCAAAGATAAAACAATTTCTATAAGTGTGAGTAACCATCATGTATACTTCTTTCCAGGGGGACGAACGTAAGGGGTGACGCGGGGGGACAAGGGGTGGACAGACCTGTGCTGGTCAGAACCAGCCACAAGCGCATGGGGAGGGCAGGGGTTCCCCCATGTCGTGGTTGTCTTCATCTGGGTCATCATCCGTCCGTGTTGTCATTGTCGCCGTCGGGGAGGTAGTCAAAGGGAAGGGGAAAGTTCCCCGACGACGACCCAGAGCTCGCCATCAGTTTTAGGGAGTGAAACTCCCCTACTCACGGGCCAAACCACGAGAAGGTTGCAAGTTGGACTTTGATGGTTCTCAAGTACTTTACTTTACTACAGGTATTATAATACCTATAACACAAGGGTAAATCTGTAAACTGTATTTTACACACACGGTTTATATCGAACATGTGGTCCCCATCTTGTCGCCGTACACATCAAATCGAGATGCATTAACAATGTTCTTGTGTTTGTCCATCATCCCTCCCCACGAGGGTTGTAACACACTAATTCCACCCCCTAACGAGGAACCAGGCGCATGCGCGTCATAACATGAGTGACATACTCAGGAAGCTGACGCTGATGAGAATACCTCTGGCAATACACATACCTTGCACTCACGCCAGAACACTTAGTACATTATGTCCCAAGAGCACTGCAGGGTTAAGTTTTCTGAGGAGATTGTGTTTAGTGCTTTAAACAAAACTGAAAAAAATAATTTGCATATCCAGTTTGTAAATAAATACGCCCAAATAAACATCCTGAAACAAAATAAAAGTATATTTAACAGTGTGAAATATTTGTAACATTTCGATAGATTTTCAGTGATAAATGTTTTATAACTTATATTTAATTTCAATTTACATATATAAATGAACATATTATTGTGCTAAGTATAGGAAGTGAAAAAGCATTTTTGCTCTTCTACTTTAGTAAGGCTCAATTTTTCCTGCATATATGCTATCTGTTAGGTCAATGTTTAGAAAATTTGTTGTGACAGTTTAAAACATTTTTTGGCAGGAACAATGGAGCATGCGACATACCGTAACAAAACGAGAAAGCTATGTTTGCTCAATTATTACGTAAATATATATTGATATTAATTTTCAGAAGATATTTGTCCCGGATGTATATTATTGGACGAGTGTATTAAAAACTAACCGAGGTCTATATTTTTTAACACTTACTTGCGTGAATTTTAAAATAATATAGTATTAACACAAGTAAACGTAAACAAATATAGACTTTGGTTAGTTGTTTAAAACACTCGTCTAATACCATATTATATGAATGTTATACATTTGTTTCTTAATAATTTTCATAGTAAAGGCCGGTGCACATAACTTCCTAAGGTTTAGAGTGTTATGGTTTAACGAAGTTGAAACATGCCCATTGCGTTATCGCGTTCACATGATTTCCTAAGGTTTAAGGTTTGGGGTCTAAGGTTTAAGCTGATGAAAATATTTCAATTTATTGGCTCTTAAACACTAAACCCAGCCAATGAGAAGCGAGCTCTCATAAATCCGGCCAATGGTAGCGCGCGTACTAGGAACGTTATAGAAAAACATTTCTTAGACTATAAACCATAAACCTTAGACCTAAAACCTTCGGAAAGTATGTACACCGAGCTTAATAAAAACGTTTGTGAGATAATACTGCGTCATGGTTTTCTACGCGGTCCGCGCTCAAGAAGTTCATGCGAACGACACCAGTCTCCTACGTCATAGTTTTCTACGCGGTCCGCGCTCAAGTAGTTCATGCGAACGACACCAGTCTCCTACGTCATAGTTTTCTACGCGGTCCGCGCTCAAGTAGTTCATGCGAACGACACCAGTCTCCTACGTAATAGTTTTCTACGCGGTCCGCGCTCAAGTAGTTCATGCGAACGACACCAGTCTCCTACGTCATAGCGTTGAGTGACTAATATATAGCTAGAGTCGTAACGGCCTATGCCGAGTGTCTACGGAAAATTTTTGCTCCGCTCATGTAGTACTCCGCGAACAATGTAGGTGGCGTGCCCGACAGCTCGAGCGAAGCTACAGGTACCTAGCAGCAACTGTATAAACTACGTAGTCCGCAGCGCTGTCTGCATACTTTGCCATGAACTGCTAGTAGCAGAGCGGATGTCAACGTAAATTAGGACGCGCGGAAATATTTAAACATAATATTATTATACATTTTACAACACAAGCATTTCGTTTGTAGGTTTCGCGATTAACATTACAATCCATACAAAAACAAACTTGTTTTCGAGTGTCGATATATAATATACTAAGAAGCTTCGCAAACGCTTTTTCAGGCGCGTTGTTGGATGAGCGTAATTTTTTACTAGGAAAACGCTAAAGTCCCGCCGCGTTGATGGATGAGCTTTTTTTAAAGTTTTTAGTTTGCGTGGGATATCTTTACTTTTGCAAGTGCTTTGTTTTTCTGCCGACGCATTGTAGGTGATTGTTGTCAAGTTTCTATTGTTTCTTGTTAATTTGTTATTATTTAACGTAAAAATCTTACATTAAAAGCTATATTTCTATGGATTCTGGCTAACTTTTTCAACATTTTCTTTCAAAAGGTACTACATCACCATAACCTTAATGCCCATGTATAATATGAACGTTGTAGCCCCACCCGTTTGGTCAGAACTGGCCCAAATAGCACGAAAATATCGCACAAAAAGTCAAAAAACGTATATTAAAAGCTTTATTTCTCTCGATTCTGGCTAACTTTTTCAACTTTTTCTTTCAGAAAGCAATACATCACCATTACCTTAATGTCCATGTGAAATATGAACGTTGTAGTCCCACCCGTTTGGTCAGAATTGGCCCAAATGGCACGAAAATATCGCACTAAAAATCGAAAAAAATCGTAAAAGTACGATATTCATGAGAAATATTTCTTCGATTGTACCCAAAAACGTGGCAAGTCTAAGTTCAGAGAAAACGAAGGTCGTGTCAAATTTTCATCAAGATCGCATATGCCGTTTGCCCGGTAGAGAGCGAACAAACAGACGGAAAAACAAACAAAAAAAAAAAAAAAAAAACAACCGAGCTAAATTTTTGTGGGGTCGGTGAAATTGAAGTCTTCGCTTCGCTTATCCAAAAAACGAAAAAAAGCATAAAATAGAGATTTCCATGAGAAATAATTTTTCGATTGCGTTCAAATTTCACACGATATATGTATTCATAAAATTAAGGTTCTGTGTAAAAATCATCAAAATCAGATAAAAGCATATAGGTGTTAAGTCGAAGAAAATTTGAAAAAATCGAAAAAATCGTAAAATCGCGATTATCACAAAAAATTATTTTTCGATTACGCTCAAATTACACACGAAAATTGTAGGGGACCTTTGAAATCTCTAAACTTCGACCTGCCAGGTTTTTTTTGGTACAATCGAAGAAATATTTCTCATGAATATCGTACTTTTACGTTTTCACTTTTTTTCGATTTTTAATGTGATATTTTCGTGATATTTGGGCCAGTTCTGACCAAACGGGTGGGGCTACAACGTTCATATTTTACATGGACATTAAGATAAAATAAATAACAATAAATAGTAAAATAAATTGTATTTAGAGTCTACCCGCTCGTTATGTAACTGATTTTCAGTGGGTGACAGGACAGTAAATCAAAGCGATCAAGCCAACCCTGTAGGCCCCGACGCAATCGACGAATGAGCGATAACCAACCGAAGATCGATTTTTTTAAATAGGAAATATAGCAACCCAGTGGTATGGACAGTGCGAACACCCGCGGATCAACGCCAGAATCAACAAGGCCGATTCAGAACAACTCTGAATTTATTATGTGCTTCGTTGCTAGGACGGCCCCCGAAATCACCGTTTACAAACTCCTAAGACAAGAACTGATGGACTTAAGTCCAAATCAGAAGATAAACAACTTCTGATTTAGGCGGGAATCGAACCCTGGACCTTCTGCATTGGAAGCAGATACGCTAACCACAAGACCAACGAGCCACACAATAGATAGTGGTGATGTAGTGCCTTCTGAAACAAAAGTTAAAAAAATTACCAGAATCCATGGAAATAAAGGTTTTAATATGAGTTTTTCGAGGTGTATAATAATTAGCAAGTATAACTATAGAAACTTGAAACAACATCACCTTCAATGCGTAAAAAAAGCAAATCTTCAGGCCTCCAGATATTTTTACATTCTATTAATTGGTAATACCATAGTAATACTACTTTGTAAAGAAATATCCTAATTTTAAAAAAATGATTTTGTAAGATTGTAATCGTTATTACAAAAAGAAAAGCGCATACTAAAAACTTACAAAAAAACTCATCCATCAACGCGACTAGGAAAAGCGCGAAGCAGCCTAGTGTATATTTTATTACTGTTTATAATTTCAGCTGTACCGTACCCATCGATGACCGTACCAGAAGTTTTCTCAGTTCGTAGTAATTGCATAATACGTAATTTATTATTTTGGTCTAAATATTTGGCTGTGAATATGAGGCTTGAGCTGTGACGAATGACAAAAATACCTTCTTACAATGGTCCTGGAATTCCTCAGAAACGCGCTCGGGCTCGGCTCCTACTTCGACGTTGCCAAATGCCAAGTAATTAATTGCAACGCGCATTAGTGATCGGTTGACAAAACGTAGCCATGCACTCTTGTCTTCCGAGAATTGCTTATATCACGGCTTCAGGCGGTTGAAATGCGATAGCGGGGGGGTTGAGAGTTTTCATGATTGCGAGACTGAGGGACCATGCTCTGATGGGGGGGGGGGGGGAATGTATTCCCCCCATGGAAACAAAACGTGTGAAAGATGCAAATAGCAGTTAAAAAAACATTCCTCAGAACCATGTTTTTTTATATTCGCAAGCTGCTTTAGATCACAGTGGGTCTATTCGTAAATAATCATTGATTAAATGATGGCTTCTTTAATCAACGAAGGAGAATCTTATCTCATAGCGGTTTTAAAATACGTGCCTGCTGCGGCGTGATGTACTGTGTGGGGGTGACAGTGTAGGGTGACAACGGTGACACTGGAAAGGGGAGGGGCGTTACCCATCCCTACCCCATCTTCCTACGCGACTGTCTGCACCCATAATCACCGGAAAATATATTCCATTGAATATGCTAACAGTGTTCATTAAATAAAAATATTATACTTAGTGAGTTATGGTTATATATTATTTTAAATTGTGTATTTTTTTCGAATGATTTTGATTGAGCAAAACCTGTTTGGCCATTAATTGTGTATGCCTTGATTATACTAAAGTGTCATGCTAGGGAAATAGGTCAGTCTCATTCTGAAACATATCGTTACAGCATTATGTAGATTGCATTGTCTTGCTAGACAGGAAACAAGTGAATGTTCCTGGAATTGGAGCTCGCGCCATAATCACAGCATTCAATTTCTTCAAATGAAGTATCCGAGGAAAAGTCAATACGAGTTAATTCACGAACACGAATTGTGAACAAATTATTATATTTTAATCCCTAATTTAAACGAGGGAGCGAAGCGACTGAGTGCCCTCCATTCAACTCA
Organism: Sweltsa coloradensis; assembly: GCA_024449915.1. Taxonomy (NCBI): domain Eukaryota; kingdom Metazoa; phylum Arthropoda; class Insecta; order Plecoptera; family Chloroperlidae; genus Sweltsa; species Sweltsa coloradensis. The sequence continues at coordinate 39,273 of JAMZAV010000383.1, forward strand.
AAAGGCGCTTCCGTGTGTGTGTACATAAAAATCAGCCGATATCGCTGAATAGATTGCGCTGAAATTTTAAACAGACATCCTGTACGAGTTTACTGAGAACTCCTAACAAATCATCTAGATCCATTGCGATTTAAACCTACAAGAAATAATAATTTTAAAAATAGCCTGCTAATGTGTAGGAATTATTTAAACGAGTGAGGGTAGTCGCCACTTCGTCTCCCTAAGCGTCGTCCAGCATACCAATATTCAAAAAGACGTATAATAATTGTACTAATTGTTCATTAAATGGACAAGTGGGTATATTGTACACAAACTAGAAGCCGTTGACGTAATGATCGTATTCCTTGATATAAATCAGAATCGGAAATGGACGGGGAGTAGAGAGATTCGCCATTCTGTGTTTACTCGTGTCTGTGAAACCTGATGGAATGCAGAGATTTCATGACAATGGCCAATTCCTGGAACTGCTCACAGTTTGACTTGCTTGTTAAATGCATGTCATTGTACCACGTCATAAATTATAAATTTTATTATTTGTTTTACTTACTTGACATTTTGGTTTAAACCACAACCAGGGGATCGACGACCGCGTCGGAAGACCCCCCCCCTTTCCTCCCCACATCCCCGTTGGCTAGAGTAGCGCAATATGACTTTACGGTTGACGCACCCTAAATCAAAATAAACTAAAAACTATTTTCTAGCTCGTGCATCAGTAGTTGATCGACAGCGACAACTTTGTAAATACAATAACGCATGTGACACAAAAGGTGTAAGATGTAACCACGGATTCCATTTAACAAGTCTTAATATAAATACTGAGATTATTAGAACAGTGAGGTTATATAAGTAAGTACAATTTTATTACTAGTCATGTTCTTTATAACACAATTAATAATTAGTACATCATTTTGGGAATTGGAATCATGTTATTTATTAATTTTGTTATAAAGAACATGATAAGTCCTAAAATTGTATTTATTTATTTAACAAGACTTATTTGAGTGTAGCTTTACTTCCCGTATTTATCAAATATGTATTTTAAATTTATTTATCGACATCAAAATTCTAGGAATCATATTACTATTGTTGTTTTAAATTTAACCAAACAGAACAAGTTCATACAGTGTGATGTACAGGCCTGAAGAATTTAAATTAAATTCTAACAAAAAAAATCCATAACATAAAATGAAAAAATAAACATTATACTACTTAGGTCGACTGGCGAAAGATAATTATGCTTAAGACAGCAAGGTAGGATTGGCTTGCTTGCTATGAATATTACCGATACACAGTATTCCCAGTTTGTGTGCCTACCATCAGAGGCTTCACTTCACACCATTTTTAAGGCAAGCTTTGTAGAAGATGTTATTGCAATACCATGGCACGATATTCACAAGAAGACTAAATCAGTATTATTCATTTCCGAAAACATGCACAAGCGAGTGTTCCGAGAATTTACGTTTACTCTTGTCTGTGCAACCTGATGAAATGCACAGATTTCATGCCAACGGCAAATTCCTGGACCTGCTCACAGTGTGACTAAGTCTTGCCTGTTATGCAAAACAAATCCATTCCTAAGTAGATCAATAATTATTATTGTCTATAACTAGGAAAACGCTTAAGTCCCGCCGCGTTTGATGGATGAGCTTTTTTTTTAAGTTTTAGTTTGCGTAGGACCACTTTTCTTTGCAAGTGCTTTTTTAATGCATTGTAGGTGATTGTTGTGAAGTTTCTATTGTTTCTTGTTAATTGTTATTATAAACCTCAAAAACTTAGATTAAAACCTTTATTCTATGGATTCTGGCTAACTTTTTTCAACTTTTTCTGAAATACATCACCATTGTCTTAATGTCCACCCTGAAATATGAACGTTGTAGTCCCACCCGTTTGGTCAAAATCGGCATAAATGTCACGAAAATATCGCACTAAAAATAGAAAAAAAATCGTAAAAGTACGATATTCATGGGAAAATATTTTCTTCGATTGTACCCAAAAACGTAGCAAGTCTAAGTACAAAAATTTCGAAGGTCCCCTACAAATTTTCATCAAGATCGGATATGCCGTTTGCCCGGTAGAGAGCGAACAAACAGACAGAAAAACAAACAAAAAAAAAACAAAAAAAAAACACCCGAGCTAAATTTTTTTTTTTTTGGGGGGGGGGGTCGGTGAAATTGAAGTCTTCGCTTCGCTCATCCAACAATCTGTCAATATGCATACCTTAATTAATTGTGTATGGTCTCCTCATATTCTATTCTGATGATTTCCATGTGATAATTTGACGGCTATTACTCTTGCCAAATTAGATTATTAATTTACTATATAGTTACCTCCTTTATATACTTCCTTATAAGATACTTTATTATCTTTTTTATCTCGTGATTGAGTATAGATAGATACCAAAATAATATAGATATCAACGTTGCATGAATGATTATGTGAAAAGTGGCACAACAGTGTGTGCAAAAGTGAGGCCCCTCGAACTTGCTGGTGAAGACAAAACAACATAATAATAATATGATTCCCAGAATTGAAATGACGATGGTTGAATACGGTTGAATGCTCGCCGAAGAATCCCCCTCACCCCACAATTTGAAGACTGATGGATGAGCTCGTGCAAACCAGGTTTTGACGCGGAATGCAGAGGTATTTACTATATTTACAATGGAATGCTTCAAAGCCGTAAATGAACCACCAAGCGGTAATTGTCGTAATTGACCAATCTCGTGAAAAGGACAATTATTTTTAAAGTTAATAATATGTGCTCTGATCGCGCCCAATGTCCATAGCCTTTGCAAACAACTTGTCAATTTGGTTTGATTGATGGATTTGTATTTAAACGATTTATTCTAGTTTTTGTGGTGTGTGCGTGTGGATATTTTTGTGATAATAACTTTAAAGAATATATTTAAAAATAAGTTACAAAAATAAATAGATTTTTGTGATTTATTTCGGGCTCTTCTAGCTGTTTGCGAGGTGGGCTTTTTCTCTTGAATCGCCTTGTGTGATTAGCAGAGCCATGCTCTGGGTAAATTCTACACCGGGCCTAGGCGGGAAGAATAAATTGTAAATCACAATGCAAATACCCGCGCCAGGGAGGCAGGCGACCATTATAAATTGAAATGCGGTATGTTTTTAGTTTTAATAAAATTCCCAACGATTTACGACATATAGATAAAAACATGGTGCATTGTTATTTTTACCGACAGCAGGACAAGATCGACAAGATCGAGTTTGTCGGCAACAGCATGATATTAATTTAATCGTTTGGTTCACGGGTTGATTAGTCAGAAAACAACACTTGTTCCAAACGGTAAAGTGAACCAATAATAGATAACGTTGCCGGTACCCGGTGCGAGTGACAGTGACAGTTTTGTGATTATTAGTAATTTGACCAGTGTTGTTCATATTTGGGAGATACTCACTGATTCAAGTTTCTAATTAGTACAGTAATCAAGGAAATAAGAAGTCGTTTTATAGCACGTTCAAGTTTGAACGCACAGCTACAAGGTAACCATAAGTAGACAATAGCCCTATGATGCCTACATAGAGCCTAATTTAAAATTTGACGCCACTCGGATAAGCTTCCACCCCCCCCCCCCCCCCCACCCCGAGCATAAAAAAAAAATTGCATTTACTTTTAATAAATATAGACTAATTCTAGCATGTTTGTGCGCAACCTCAAACATCTTGCTAGTATAATAAATGTACGTCCTTTACTTGTTCTTCGTGAATTTAATAAATAGAATTTGTGCAATACTTCGGGTACTTTCACAAAACATAAAACTCCGTCTCATACAATCTAATATACATCACTAAAGAAATGCCACTTAACGCTCACCTCAATGCGCGCGCCTCGGGTGTGGATGATTCCTGCAGAACGGTTGGTAATATCTTACCAAAATTTTGAATGAATGTCAATTAAGTACTTCATATTGTTATCAACACTTGGTTGCAAACAATAAGCGTCAAAGATCCACTGTGAGCGTAAGTATAAAACGAGAAAATTGGAATCCGAACCCTCGATTTCAATTCAGAAATTCCCATCAAAACGTTCACATCGATTTAAACGTTGATATCCAGTATGCAAATTTGCGAAAAAATCTGTCACTTACAATAAATTCCCGAAGTTGACCAAATTTGAGTAAATTACGGAGATTTTACGAAAATTTTCTATTCGAATCAGAACTAATTTTAGGAATACGCGTAATGTATCTCATAGATTGATTCTTTATCAACGTTATGAGAATATGATAGCGATTTTGTTAACCGTTACCCGAAAAAAAAAAAAAAAAACGAAAGCTGAGCTCGTATCCGCGCCCAGCCTCGGGATGATTTTTGGATAAAGTATAATAATACTTGAAGGGGCGATTTGAGATATCTATAATTATTAATCATTATAAGTTATAACCTTACATATTTTAAATGTACATTGTTGTTACTTTATTATTTCGTAATATTCTCTATGCACAACTTTATATTTTTATAAGACTTCGAGTGATATAATTTTCCCGTAAGGTTATTTCATATAATTATAATCAAACTTTAGTTTTTTAGAGAAACTTAATGTACAACATTTTATATTAAAATATAAATCAAACAATATGATATCAACATTTATATTTTTACAGTCGAAAACAAGTTTTGTTTGTATGGATTGTAATATTAATCGCGAAACCTACAAACGAAATGCTTGTGTTGTAAAATGTATAATAATATTATGTTTAAATATTTCCGCGCGTCCTAATTTACGTTGACATTCCGCTTCTGCTACTAGCAGTTCATGGCAAAGTATGCAGACAAGCGCTGCGGACTACGTAGTTTATACAGTTTGCTGCTAGGTACCAGTAGCTTCGCTCGAGCTGTCGGGCACGCCACCTACATTGTTCGCGGAGTACTACATGAGCGGAGCAAAAATTGTCCGTAGACACTCGGGATAGGCCGTTACGACTCTAGCTATATATTAGTCACTCAACGGGAATAGTTTTCTACGCGGTCCGCGCTCAAGTAGTTCATGCGAACGACACTAGTCTCCTACGTTATAGTTTTCTACGCGGTCCGCGCTCAAGTAGTTCATGCGAACGACACCTGTCTTCTCTACACATCTACACATGTCTTATCTTCCTCAGAACACTGATGTTTCATACTTGCTCTCAAGATGAATGATTCAACTCATCCCATGTGTCAGTCGTATTGTCTTGAAGAAGGATTTGCCCATGAGACCATATTATTACACATTTGTTACAAGTGTAATTATGAGAACACAAACATTAAGAGTTAGAAAACAAGTTTTTCATTTTCAAATTGACTACTACTAAAAACTAAAATGACATAGAACTAATTGCATAAATTATTCCGAGTAATTTGAAACTTAAGTTAGATAATTTATATCGTTAATGTCCAAAAAAACTCCACGAGTTTCTACTGAAAAGCTATAACAATGAATTCTGCATTAATTCCCTCCCAAGTCTGGGCTATAGTAAATGTGCACTAAACAAAAGTAGGAGACAAACAAGGATTACGAGATTTTCTCATGCAGAGTTCTTCTATTTTATCAGATCCAGATAATGAAGCGTGGAAATTAGCATTACAATGAAGATGACAGGGAAACTTGGGACAAAGGGATGGAGCTTGCAAAGATTAATGAATATAATAGGGGAGGAGAAGAGATGAGAGGCTAGATAGGAGGAGATAGAGTTATCTTGAAACAGATACTATAGTTTCACTTTGATTATATACTTTGAAACTCGCAGTTTCAGTGAGTTTAGGGTAGTGGCGGATCCAGGGGGGGCGGTAGGGGCGATCGCCCCCCCCCCCTTGATCCTTGAAAAGCTAAATTTTATTCTATAATGAATATGTTCAGCCACCAGAAATATTGCAATTATGTTTTTTTTTTTTAAGTTTATTGCTTTTAGTCAATTCCTCACAGTTGCATGATATTATTTTCTTTGGTTTTACCCAAAATGGAACTTCATAGGTTTTGAAGGTACCATGAAAATTTCAGCACAATCAGAGTAGCCATTTGTCCGGTAGAGCGCGAGCAGACAGAAAAAAAACACCAGCTTTTTTTCTCAGGGGAGCGAAATTAAAGCCTTTACTACTCTCATCCCATAACATTTATTTACTAACATTTATTATTATTATTACTAACATTTATTTATTTAACACTGATTTTGAACATGTGAGGGTATAGAAACACATGAGCAAAAACGATTATAAAGGGACTTACCTTCCTCCAGGGCCTATTTTAGTGAGCAAATGCACATAAGATATTTGAAACATACCCCCTCTAAAGCCATTAAAACTCGTTTTTGAAAATGGGCATCAACAAAATTTTCCCTGCGGGGCCCCCCAGCTTGTGCGTGTGAGCGTGTGCGTGTGAGCCAGTGCGAGCTGAGTCGCCCCTCCCCCCCCCCTTTGAGAGGTCCTGGATCCGCCACTGGTTTAGGGTGGTAGGGTCCAGGTCCAGGTCTGGGTTAAGGTCCAAGTTCAACTCATACTAGAGCTACCTGCCGGGAAAAGTCAACACTCCATAAAGTTGGGTTAGGTGAGCCCAATAATCTTCTTTGTGAATAAAGGGGAATTTTACTTTGGGGCCTGTCGGTAAAATGTTAGTAATCAAATGCCTACATTGCTGCATTCCGGGCGTGTTTTGACTCAAGACAAATATTATACATACACTGATTTAGTCAAGAAGGAGGAGTTTGGGGTGATGGGGGGGCTAAAAATGTCAAATATTACTAGGAAGAAAAATTGTTAAAATAATAACTTGGTTTCTTAGATTGCGTTCCCACTAAAATCTACTTCAAGGTAATGGGGTGATACGACGAAGGGAATTAATGGTTAAAGACAATGTGAAGAAGAAAGAGATCTTAATAAAATGAACTCGACAGGTCGAAGCTCAACCGAATCCCTTTCTAGGCGAAGACGAAGAAAAAGTTGCATACAAAAACAATGTGAAAAATGAAAATAAACCTCTCGTTGCGACCGTTATCCTTTGGGATTCTCTTTCTCCACTTTGAAAGCCCAAGTTATTTGTCTTAATGTTTCGTCCATTGTATCCGCGGCGATGGTAAAAAGAGGACTCTGAAGAAAAAGAAACGATAGAGAACCCAGGGGAGAGCACAGAACACAAGACATAGCGTCGTTACTTAGATGAGAGCAGATGTGGTGTGTTCATAAGCATGGAGACAAAGCAGAACCTTTTAGATTTAAGTTGGGGTTTTCTAAAGATATCGTGTAATATAGTGTACTACTTGTAATCTTTGCGAAGAAAGTTGGCCACATTAATATGCTAATGTAAGAATTGTGGAAGAAAACATTAGACGCTGAAAAGGCAACTGACAAAAATGTGCGGATAGGAGTTAAAATTACGTGTAGACATAACACAGAACATATTATTTACATTATGCACCCGGATAAACAGTGGATGTAAACTCGTTCTTACTGTGACGACTAACCGACAGAGAAAGCTCAAAGCGCGAGCTTGATTCGGGAGGTCCCGAGTTGGATACCCGCCACCGACAGCCCTGACCGAAACTTTTCTTCGGTCAATGCGAATACAATATATTGTAATGGATTTAGAACTTATATATAATATATTTGTATTTTTGTGGTTTGTTAGAATACATTGTTTTCATTTGTCATTGCATGGCCCCTAAGGAGTACAACACGTAAGTACACATCATAAGGGGCCTTCACAAGAACATATTATATTTGGCAGGAAATAGTGAGATAACACAACAACAAACAAATTACAATGATACACATTCATTTTAACATAACATGAAATGTGAGGGTAAATATTATTTTTATAGTATCAAGATAAGAAAGACGTTATAAAATTGAACTTGCAATTTAGATCGCAATAAATTTGAATGAACTAAAAATGAATTTATTGAATGAATTATTTTAATGATAAAGAAACAACAATATAAATATTTGCGAATTCAATTTTACCAAACTTCGCAAAAAAGTATACATATAGTCACGTGGTAAAATGATATATTTTTATTCATAGTGCGAAAATATAAGGGACAAAAGCTTGGCTCTTCTTTTATATCGTAATTTGAGTATATAAGGCTTCGCTGTCCTTAAGAAAGTTTGTTTTAATATGCGTGGGGCCATTATACGATGATTTTTATTATAGTTTTAGGGTGCTTTAATAGTGAAGATTATTCACGATTCAAAGATCTATAAAGCCCGATTAAAATATAAAAATTAACACAAATCACAAGGTCGTTATCATGTAAAACATAGCCAAGGTCAAGGACGCTTAGTGCACAAAGGGTATCAGCATTGATGGTGAAGAGTAAAGATGAAAAAGTAAATAGAGATGATTGTCCAATAAAAATGCGTGTGGAAATATATAGTGACAATGTTATTTGAGGGGTTCACACCGACTGCACTTTTATCGCCCTTAACAATGAGCCGAGGAAGAATGCTCTGGGCCTTATTCTACTCCGGGCACAGACGGGTTGCGATGGATCATGTTTTCACCATTCTATAGAGATGACATCAGCGTTAAACGCGCGACTCTGATTAGGGAGGTCTCGGGTTCAAATCCCGTCGAGACCGGCAATCCTGACTGAAGGTTTTTTCTTTGGGCGTTTATCTAGTCGTTATTGTGAATGCAAGGGATTGCGTCCTCTTAAACAGTTTTCGGACATCCCTTCACAATTACTTATCCAAAGTCATATCTAATCCGAGACTGAGTGGGTAGACTCTAAATATTACGAATTTATTAATGTATTTATTAAAAATACATGCGTTATAACTTACACATAGAAGGTGTTCTTCACAACTCTATTCAATGCACACATTCGGTTTTGTTTAACTGGAAATTTAAACTAACTCTTTTTAAAATCACCCTTTACAAAATGACTCCCCCTGGTATTCTATTTTCATTCATTTTAACGTCAGTTTTGGTCGCGCAGTAAAATGTCGTAAACTGTTGAATTTTGTGTGTAATAAAAGGATTCCCGAAATATTATCCAATCAAAAACGTGAGTTTTTAATTGTCTCCATTTCTATACAATTCACTTACAAAACGGATTTACGATTGAGGCAGTAAAACCTGGCAACGGAAACACGAGTCCTAGCTGAATGAATTAAGAGTTTAGGATGAAATGTTTCATAAAATTACATTTGTAAATTTAGACTCCCTTTTATATTTACGTGGTTTTGAAAGCGCGTAGCCTCGGTCTATGAAATGTATGAAATATATCGCTAAACGGCTGCGGGCTGAGCAAAGATATCGATATTTCGATAAGATACCAATTTATGGGAATATTGTCATTATCGATATTTGGAATTCATAACGAAATTTAAAAAAAAATGTTTAACAACAATAAAAAACTAGAACGCGGATTGGAATTTTGGTGAATAGTGCAAGCCCTCATGCTGAAAATATCCAAAAATGATAATTTTATTACTTCTGATTTCGGTTTTGTGTGCTTTCGCGTACCGAGTAGCATTGTAGTAAATTCAACCCGACTTTTACAAATGGTGGAGGTGCCGGGTCAGTTAACGCGAGTGTGTGAGAGTAAACTGTTATTCATTTATTAAGATTTTAGCTACATAATAACACAGACGGCCTACTTCGATTCAATTTTTAAAACTTTTTTACCTTTAAAAGTAAAATTGAGAAATTGGTACTTAAATGATTGTCATAGCCCAGCTTATTCGGGACCAAGGCAATAGTAGCCTATACTTTTAAGAGGAAGCCATACTTACCTCCCATTTCGATATCCACAAAAGGGAGTAACGCGATGAAAAAAATCGTCATTTGGCTAAATAATAAGTCAGAATACCGCATAAATCCCTTTTGTAGATACCGAAATGGGAGTTAAGTTCAGCTTACTCATAAAATGAGCCCATTTTTGGTTAAATCCACTTTGTGGATCAGGGCCTAGGTGTCTTATACTAGGTATTTTGGTATTTGGTCCATTGTGAAGGGAATGTCCGAGGGCTAGCAGGGCGTTCCTCTACGACCAAGCGTTAAATTTAAATTGAACGCCGTCGTATATTTAGCATTACTGATCACATAACGCGGACCTTACAGAATTACCCTGCATGTGTCAATCCCTGGTATTCGCAATAACGACTGAAGAAAACACTTTTAGTCAGGTTGATTTTCCTGTGGCCGGATTAGAACCCGGGACCTCCCGTTCCCTCCTAATGTTTGAATCGCGCATCGCTATACGTATAAAGGCGGAGGACCCGGGTTCGATCCCCGGTCGGGAAACATCTTTCCGAATATTGCTTTAACTTCAACCTTGTCCTTACAGCGGGCTTACGATGAAAGATTGTAACTCTCTCATATAAGCAGAATTAAATAAGAAATTTTCGTGACGTAAACACAATAAACACCAAACTAATAGTATTCGTTCCAAAGAGGACTTCTTCTCTTTCTTATTTGGTATTTACAAATCTAGAATTCTATCCGAGCCTTTTAAGGAGTAAATCGCTGCCTCCGTCAGGACAATTAAAAGAGAAACGTAATTAAAGTTTAATTTATATTTCCAGTGAACCGCATTGGGAGTCAGTTAGTTCCGCTTCTGTTCACAGGCTGCGCTCGCGATTCTCATTCATCTACTAGCAGTTGTAAAACCATCGACTGGCTGGCGAATTCAAGTGGATCCGTACAAGAACCTGTGTGCGATGATGATGATGATATTTGATGCTAAAGAGGGCACTTCCCGGCCAAATTTAGTCACAAAACATTGCTCACGGAAAAAGGTCCGATTGCCAAACTAATCGAGCCAAAAACTCAATTAAACACTAGACTGTACGTGACGTATGCTATTCAATTTTCAGTACGTTTGAATGTGTTTTTATGCGAATTTTTACATAATGGCGGTTTGACAATACTTTGCGTGAGATTGGTGTATTTTTTAGGAAACAAATTGTTTATAAATCAATACTTAATTCTAAAGGTAAAATACAAAAAACAACGGCAAGATAGGTCTAATGAGCAGCGGGGGGAGGCGATGGTGGTGATAGATTTCATTAAAGGACGATTACAAAAACACGTGCCTTATGTGGGATTCGAACCCACATCCTGCGCCCTAGTCGTAAGTGCTACCGCGGACGGAAAGAACCAACGCTTAACCTGCCAAATTACTTATCAATCGGAATTTATGTAAATTGTCATTTTTCGATTATAAAACATTTAATAAGTGATGGTATATTATGCTATATGGTTTGTATATTATTAGATTTAATCTTACATTACGATTTTGTTTCCCCCAATTCATTATTCGCTGACTTTATTTTATTTTTATTGGATGACAATTTGTAAGCTAGAAATTAAAAATTTGTCTGGACCGGCACCTCCACCATCCCCACCAATATATATTTTTATTGTCCGAAATTTGGGCACCTATTTTGACTATCGGGTCGGCTCCCAATTATCCGACTCAGACAAAAATTTCGCGTAACCTCTAACCACTATAGATAATATAATCAATAATAGGGGCTAACTGCATAGCATTCCAATATGTCCTGTTATTATCTCACAAGTGAAGGGTGGCATGCATTGCACCCTGGGCAGGCTTAATGCGAAAAATTATTAAATTATTATCAAACATTTACCAGGGGGGGGGGGGGGGTGCGCTCCTGAAGCAGCTGGTTAAAAAAATGGTAAACACCTTTGTACAGGTTGTTAGGAAGAACTTAATTTTTTAAATAATTGGCGTAGTTTTCGTTTAACTTGTATTTCAATAAGAACTAAAACTACATAGTTATCGGTAAGATAAGAGTGAAATTTTGTGAATAGTGGAAATAATTGTTTGTTTTTAGTTAACATTTTGGTGTTATTACCATTTGACGGTTTCATTTGATGTTTCACGTTATGAGGCTATTGTATCCACCCTAGGTGCCAAACCTAGAACAATCCATTAAGTTGGATGAATAAAAGAGTTCCTTTAATAAAACAGCAACAAATGGGGGGGGGGGGGGGATAACTTTACTATCGACCAATATGTCGGTTTTTGACAATAGTGTAGCCTCCACATCTGTTGTAAAATAAAAGTTTAAGAGTCGGTTTTCTGGATTAAGTTTCTAAACACCTTTAGCTTCCACCTATAAGTATAAGGAAAAATAGATTTCTATGATAACAGTTCGTGCACGATTTTTTTTGTCAAACGATACAAATACAATTCGAGTTTTGTATCGTCTGACCAAAAAAATCGTACGCCAACTGTTATTTCAGAAATCTATTTTGCCTTTATATTCAAAAACACCGATTCTCAAAATTTAATTTTGCGCTAGATGTGCAGGCTACTACTACTATGGCCGATGGCGAAAGTGAGGTAATGTCCCAGCCTAAAACAACAACAAATTGTTGCTGTTTTAAGAAAGATACTCTTTTATTCAGCCAACTTTCTTGGACTTTTAAGGTTTTGACCCTAGGGTGATTAAAACTTAAAACCATATCCACTTTATTGCCAATATCGATACAGAGATAGCTGGTAAATAAGTATATAAATAACGAATTATCTTATTGTCATGCGTGCGTAGCTCGTGAGAATTTGTTTCGGGAGGTCGAAAGTTCAATTCCCACCACCGTCAGTACTAACTTAAATTATTTCCAAGGGTTTTCTTCGGTCGAGTGCCGGGATTTAATCCTCTTTAACCCCGCTTAACTCAAAAAAGATTTCATTTAGGCTAACTTGTTATGAATTAAGCAATTAACAGAAAAATTATTGGCGCCACCATGACCTCCCAAAAAATGGTCAAACATTAAATTTTTCGAGCTAGGTCCCATCGGCAAAAATCTCTTATAAGAAATAACATGGGGACAATCTTAATGCCCCGTGACCGTGGAGGATTTTAACCAAAAAAAATATTGGCCATTATTGACGTACTCTACAGCCTTTTCTGTAAATTCTCTATATTTTGTTTTGTAATTTGGGCAAGTAGTTCGGTCAAAATATGCTGATTACCATGATGGGGTGTGATTTTGGAATGCATATTTTTGCGTGTTTGAGGGTATATTTGGGCACAGTTTCAAGACACGATGTAAAAAATGGGCATTTTAGATTGGTACTATGCTCTAGTATCTATGTGGACCAAAAAAGAAGCAGGTTAAAGCCGATTTTAGAAATTTCCCTAAACAACAATTTTTGCAAATTTCGGGATCAAAAAAATTGAAAAATTCGTGTTAAATCACAGTTACAAGATATTTTTTTAAAACTGTCATTTTAGTGTAGAGTTGTGTTGTGCTATAGAGATCATGTAGTAAAAAAATTTTTTTTTAGTTAATAGCCCCTTAAACAACCCTTGAACATTCCAGTCAAAAATTCAATACTCAAACACTTTTCACTATTTACCGTCACATTTAATTGCGGGAACCCCAAACTGCGCAATAGCCCACTCTTTAGTCTTCATGTGCTCATTCACATCCATGCCTAGATTGGATTTTTGTGTGTGATGTGTTTATCAAATACAAATCGATTATGAAAGTGATACCCATTAACCCGAACATTACCGTCTCGCATTGTGGAAATAATAATTAGAAACAACTGACTGAAGACTAGAAAAATCGTGTTGAATTATAAATAAATAAATAAATAAATAAATAAATAAATAAACAAATAAATAAATTGTATTTAGAGTCTACCCACTCAGTTATATAACTGATTTTCAGTGGGGGACAGTAAATCAAAGCGACTAAGCCAACCCTGTAGGCCCCGACGCAATCGACGAGTGAGCGATAACCAACCAAAGATCGATATTTTAATAGGAAATATAGCAATCAGTGGTTTGGACAGAGCGAACACCCGCGGATCAACGACAGAATCAATAAGGCCGATTCAGAATAACTGTGAATTTATTATGTGCTTCGTTGCTAGGACGGCTCCAAAGTCACCGTAAACAAACTCCTAAGATAAGAACTGATGGACTTAAGTCCAAATCAGAAATTAAGAAACTTCTGACTTTGACGGGAATCGAACCCTGGATCTTCTGCATTGGAAGTAGATACGCTAACCACAAGACCAACGAGCCACACAGTTAGTATTCCCTGATCTGCTGCTTCTGAATTTTAGCAAACAGAATAGTACACCTTTGACTAAGTTTCCTTTTTTTCTAATTTCTATTTGATTCATTTAAATATCATATCAATTAAAAAAAATATATACTATTTTAATATGATATTAGAAAATATCGTTCTTTTATTATATTACATTGTATTGTTGTAATTTTACGAATTTGCTTACCTATAGTTAATTTATTTTTGTGTTCATTTATATTTAATATATACTAGTTCATAAATTTATTTAGACCTCCTTTGTAAATCAGTTTTATATCTAAATATAAGAAGACGTTAAATAAATAATTAAAGAAAGAAGGAAAGAAAGAAAGAAAGAAATAGAATCTATGATTTTCCCATCTATTGCAGTCAATTCGTTTGAAAGGATATAATTAGGTACATACACAAACAATATGACACATTGTTTCATTTCATTTCATTTATTTGCAGTTTTGGATAGCATTACATAGTTAATATCATTTTGATGTAATTGCCATATTAACATTGTCAAGAATTTTACGAACAAACACATGCATACAACATATAAATAAACAAAGATACAGATGTCATACAAACAAAACAATTTACTCTTTGGCTATAATACAATTGTTTCACTGCATGTTTCGCATATTAGTGCTAGTCATCATTAATAAAAACTAGGAAAACACTAAAGTCCCGCCGCGTTGATGGATGAGCGTTTTTGTAAGTTTTTACTTTGCGTGAGACCACTTTTCCTTTGCAATTGCTTTGTGAATGCATTGAAGGTGATTGTTGTCAAGTTTCTATTGTCACCTGTTAATTGTTATTATAAACCTAAAAAAAACCATATTAAAACCTTTATTCCGTGGATTCTAGCAAACTTTTTCAAATTTTTCTTTCAGAAAGCAATACATCACCATTACCTTAATGTCCCATGTAAAATATGAACGTTGTAGCCCCACCCGTCTGGTCAGAATCGGCCCTAATGTCACGAAAATATCGCACTAAAAATCGAAAAAAATCGTAAAAGTACGATATTCATGAGAAATATTTTGTCGATTGTACCCAAAAACGTGGCAGGTCTAAGTTTAGAGATCTCGAAGGTCTCCAAAAAATTTCATCGCAATTGGAATATCGGTTTAGCCGGAATCGTGTTAACAAACACTCAAAATTACAAACAGAAAAAACAAGAAAAACGAAAAAAAATCGTAAAGAAGCGATTTTCATGAGAAATAATTTTTCGATTGCGCTAAAAAAGTGGTAGTTCTAAGTTAAAGATTTCAAAGGTCTCCTGAAAATTTCATCGCAATTGGAGTATCGGTTTAGCCGGAATCGTGTTAACAAACACACAAAAATACAAACAAAAACAAAAAAGAAAAACGAAAAAAATCGTAAAATTGCGATTTTTAAGAGAAATAATTTTTTGATCGATTTTTCGTACGGTGCAGTTCTAAGTTCAGAGATTTCGAAGGTCTCCATAAAATTTCATCGCAATCGGAGTATCGGTTTAGCCGGAATCGTGTTCACAGACACACAAAAATACAAAAAAAAGAAAGAAAGAAAGAAAGAAAAAAAAAAACATTCCGGATTTTTTTCTCCAGTGTAGTGAAATGGAATCTTCGCTTCGCTCGCTACGCTCATCCAAAAAGTATTTACATATACATAATAATAACCTTACCGGGAACAATATCTTAGTTGAAGTAAAATAATCAAATTAAATCAAATTAATTTAAATTAGGCCTATATAATAAAAAGTATTTACATACCTTGTTCAAAAGACACATAATAGAATAATAATCATACTAATTAATTCCAGTAGGTATAACTAAAATTTGAAAATAAAATACAGCATTGGTATATGTCATTTAGTACTGAGTACTGATAGTCATATCATTAATAATAATTGCATATTGGTTATGTCATCTTAAAGGGAAACACCCCAGCACCCATAGTACCGTACCTAGGTAGGTTTACAACTAGTAAATTCAGATATGGTATAGTAGGCTTTTTGTAAGAGATGCTCCTTTAGAATTATTTTAAATTTTTGTAAATCACATAGGCCTATTTCTTTAGTGGATTTAGGAAGGCAATTAAAAGCCTTTCACCAGCATTCGTTGGGGCGTTATCGGATAGCTTCAAAGATGAATGCCCGAAGTGGCCGAAGTTAAGGTTATTTATGGTTCGGGTGTTATGACTATGAATATTAATGTTTTATCATATAATCATAATCATATAATACTAGTAAGTTCTTGTAAGGGAAGAAATGAACAAGCACAAATAGGTATATGAACCATCCAATGAAATTTATTGCAATGATATGGGCTAAACAAATTTACAATGAAGTATATTCACTAACATTCAAATTAGCTAGCCTATAATATAAATATTAAAGAAAATCAATAAAATAAATTCCTGTTGTGTGCGACAAGAATTGATTCCCAAAGACACCGTTAATGGAACGCAGGATGAAATATGCATTGAAAACTCAACCCTCGTTGCAACATGTGTCCGTAAACGCAGAATTTCAACCGTGTAACTTACCAAACCAAACCGCTTTGAACTCTAGACTTCTAGGTTCCACATAATTTTGTATGTGACAAATAGGTACCAGTATTTCTATTATTTGTACAAGCATAACTATGATTTTGTAAATTAGCACTAGCAGCTAGTACATACACACGGCCTCCATGTACCAATGATTTCCATACCGCCAACAAGGTTTTACCTGTGAGAAGAGAGGAGTTGATACATAAATATATATATATATGTATTATTGTAGCTAGGGATGCACATGAAAATCAATATTATTGAACGATAATATCATCGATAATCAAAATATCAAATAATTGGTCAATAGTGGTATGAACCAAAACTCTAAAGACGGAGATTATCTCACGTTGTGCAATGCACTGCCTGGGCTGATCCGCTGATGGTGTCACACTCAAGATGTATGTTTGGAAATGAGCTATCAGTCGATAAAAGAAGCCAAACACATGACATCGAAGACAGCGAGGCAGCAAACGGAAAGCGTTTGTGTTGTTTTGACTTACACTTGCAGTTCCACTTACATGCACAGGAACAGATTTTGTTGGTGATATCGATATTATCGATTCATTTTGATTAAGCGAGCGTTTCCATTTGACTCTGCCGGAAAAATTAGTCACTGTTTTTTTTTTGTTTTTTTTGTATGTCTCGCCATAACGTTCGAACGGAGGCTCGGATCGAGTTGAAATTTTGACCATCCGCAAGCTTCGTTCTCGATTGAATGCCATTAGTTTTGTGGCAAAATCGTTCAAAAAGTTAAAAAGTTACATTAAAGTTAATCGAAAGTTTTTTTTTCAAACTAAACGGCGACAAAATCTGAGATAGCCAAATCATTTAGAATGTCCGTCCGGTCACGAATATGTTAATTTTATTTTGATCCGATAAGTAGTGTAAATGGAAATTACATTATAACAAAAGTAACGTTGCCAAGGCAACGAAAACTGTGCAAAGTTTCTAATGCACTGCCACCTAGAAGTAATCAAAATACTTTTGAGGAAGCAGTGTATTATTTGTCACCAAAGAGTTTAAATACTTTTCCCAAGGAGTCAAGGTCCTCTAGATGGCAGTGGATTTTATCCACAAAGTAAAGGTTTACACACGGGTTTACCCAAATACCTTGGCAATAATAAATAATATTGGAAACATGGCCCTGTGGACAGCGAACGTCGCAAATTTTAAAATTTAAAAAAATGTGCAATGTGGGTCTAGCTATAGCACGTGCTCGCTTATCAACGCGTCCAACTGAGCGTTTCCTAGTATTATTTCACACTACAACAGAAGAATGAACAAAGTATATAACACTACAATACATTTTGCTGGGTGAAGTAAATGAAATTAGAACGACAGGTGAAAGTCGGAAGGTTTCCTTGTTCAACTTTCAGTTTGAAAACAAACTTTGGAATAATCACATATTATGTTACAAAATATGAACAGTGTACATTGTCCAATACATTTTATAAATAAATACTATATTCAAAAATAATAATTAGTAGGAGTGTGCAAGTCCTGATTTTGCTTTTTGAATTTTGAACAAAGTCCGAGACTCAACAATTACTTGAGTATCAGGTCTATCCAATTCGAGTCAGAGTAGGTAGATACTGTGCATCTATCTTGACTTGAATATATGTATATTTCTTAGACTATAGGCTGACTTTAATAAAAAATTAAAAGTTAAAAGATAATTTCATTTATTGAAGATAGCCTGTGTTAAGGTTCCGTAAACGAATAACCGACAAACCGAATAAGTCACCCAAATTGCGTAAATGAATTAACCCTCCGTCACTCGCGTGGGGTTCTACAAACCCCAGGGTCTACATTCGACTCTGTTTCTCTGCATCAGACTGTTTTACCGAGTCTAGATTCTCA
The DNA here is from genome assembly GCA_024449915.1 of Sweltsa coloradensis. NCBI lineage: Eukaryota > Metazoa > Arthropoda > Insecta > Plecoptera > Chloroperlidae > Sweltsa > Sweltsa coloradensis. The sequence goes on from JAMZAV010000383.1 coordinate 57,694, forward strand.
GTACCTTCAAGTCACTCTATCTGTTAGCAAAATTTGTAACCCTCTAATCATTAGGGCTTTTAGTGTCGTTATATTGCCGGTCTAAACTTGGCTGGGGTTTCTGAAACCCCACGCGAGTGATCACGTTACAGTAACAGCATAGGGAAACTCAATGCTATTTTGGCTTAAATTTTGAAATTTTGGAATTTTGGAAAAATTCTTCTTGCAATTTACTTACTGGTTCATCATCATTACTTAAAAGTGAAACAAAACTTAAAATTGCATTATTTGGACACCTTTTTTTAATATTTTAGAAATGTCCATTTTTTTAATCTGAAAATTACAATAAAAAAATATTTCATACAAAAAGGTTCATTGGCATTTTATTTCCCTGTCCTCCCAGTAAAAACCACCTACATAGTAGTTCCACAAATCATATGAGCACAGACAGAAATATCCAAAACATACTTCTGCACTAATTACAGCCCAAACTAATTTGGGGTTTGACAAACCCCACGCGAGGGATGGTGTTAAGAAATTCCGCGCGAGTGACGGAGGGTTAAGATAGCCATTTTCTTCAGAATTTCAAGACCTATCGATTAGTAGAGAAACGAATTATTTTTCGACCATGCCTGTGTATATAACAGGGTGTCAATTTTCCCGTTGAGTTGAGAAACCGAATAAGTCAGTCCATACGTTCTGAAGAAAAAATTGTATTGATTTGAGAAACAGAACAAGTCACTTTCAATGAAATGTGTCATTGGCTGTCATTGCCGAGAAATTCTAATTAAACAAAGTTTTAAAAAATGTAGTCTTACGTTTACTATAATAAACAATGATAAAAACTTATGTTACTACCTTATTTTTACTAATTTTATATATATACCCGCTCCATTTAATTGAGAAACCAAATAAGTCCACGCTAATTACACCCTCGTAATTATGAAACTATGTGCTCATAAATATCAATATCAAACAAAATCAATGTAACTATGCCACATCTAAATTACTACATCAAAAAAACTGCATTTTTTGACTTCAGGGTATTAAATGCACGTTTTTTGCGTTTTACTCAGAACAATGGTTACCTACATAACTTATTCGGTTTAACAAATAATCAATTCAATTTTGGATAACATTATTTCTTAATCAAAAATTTAATCTCATCTCACCGAATTTTGATTATGAAGGCCCAAAATGTTATCTGAAGAGACAAATAACGAAAGAAAATATTTTTGGAACTAAATTTCCAAAGCGAATACTTGACTTCCAAGTCGAAATTTTAGGTACTCCACACCCCTAATAATAATGAATGATAGGCTAACATTGGAAAAAGGTATAATCAAAAAAAAATGTTTCTAAAATAGTTTATAATATGTAGACTATATAAAACAAAACCACAACAGGATAAATTAAAATTAAAATTAACTATACATTGGTATAATCAAATATAAATAAATAGTAATAATAATTTTACATTATTAATCCTAAACTTACATTGCTTTGGTACATCACATTGTCGCATACTAGGAATATTTGTCACTAATTGGATGAGCAAAGCGAAGACTTCAATTTCATTGCCTCCCCCCCCCCCCCCGCAAGAAAAAGAAGCTTGGGTGTTTTATTTTTGGATGAGCGTAGCAAGCGAAGCGAAGATTCCATTTCACTACACTGGAGAAAAAAATCCGGAATGTTTTTCTTTCTTTCATTTTTTTTCTGTTTGTATTATTGTGCGTTTGTTAACACGATTCCGGCTAAACCGATACTTCGATTGCTATGAAATTTTATGGAGGCCTTCGAAATCTCTGAACTTAGAACTGCCACGTTTTTGAGCGAAATCGAAAAATTATTTCTCATGAAAATCGCAATTTTACGATTTTTTCATTTTTAAAAATTTCTTCGACTTATAACACCTACATGCTTTATCCGATTATAATGATTTTTTCACAGAACCTTAATTTCATGAATAAAGATATTCTTGTGAAATTTGAGCGCAATAGAAAAATTATTTCTCATGAAAATCGAAATTTTACAGTTTTTTTCTTTTTTAAAACAATTCTTTGACTTATAACACCTACATGCTTTATCCTATTGTAATGATTTTTTCACAGAACCTTAATTTTATGAATTAATATATTCGTGTAAAATTTGAGCACAATCGAATAATTATTTCTTATGAAAATTGAAATTTTACGATTTTTTCTTTTTTTAAAATTACGATTAATAAAAATAAAAATAATAAAAAAATAAAGTAAATTTGTAATTTAATTTATTTTACTTTAAAAAAAAACTTCGACCAAGTAATAATTTTTCCACAGAACAACAGAAAATCCGCATAACACATGGCAGCTTAAAGTGGCTCCAGCGAGTGTACCAGCGGACTCAAGAGTATAATATTATTATTCAGTAACAGCTTATAAAATAGGGCCTAGTTAGTATTTTTTATATCAGATAATCTTACAACTGTAGTTTATTTTACTACTGTAAGTGATTATTTATTTTTAATTGTTACATTTTAGGAAAACCTATTTATTTGCATCTTTTATTGGTACAGTTGCTAACTGACTAGTTAAGTATTTGCCAACCTCGGAAATCGAAACGTCCCATCAAAATAACACGTTAATCACTAAATTAGGCTAATGGGCTAATGGACGAAATAATGCTTAGTTCGTTAAACATTAAACATTCAATATGATTGGCTTTCATGTAATTATAAACAATAAATATACGATATGTAATAGTTGGAAACTTCTTCTTGAGAGTTTGGCCACCTGGTATTTGGTTGGCAACATGGCACGGGCTGCCTTCTCATTCTGATCGAGTGTGGATGCGTCGAGAGAACTGCCACCTCGAAAGTGTTTCATACCAAAGTACACAGTAATTGTGTACACATGCTATGTGCAGACGTCAATTACAATCAAGAAATATTGGCAGCAGGCTTTAAAAGTATTTAAAGTGTTTAAAGGAAGCGGACGGATCGCTATGGACCACCTATGCTCTGTGGTCGCAGTTGGTCCAACGGTTAGCGCGCTCGTTTTGTAAGCGAAAGGTCGCCGGTTCGAGTCCTGGTTGTGAAAACTTTTTTACCTTTTTTTATTGATCCCATCATTATTGTTTACTTCTTATCGATAACGGGTTACGATTTTTAAAACTTTTCGTTTAAAATTACTCGAACACAAAGACATTCTTCCCTCAACGTTTGGCTATAGGGCTAGTTTTGGGTGTATAGTGTAGTCAAGAGTATTTGCTTTTACCGGCTTCAGCCTGCGCACTGCGCCCAATATTTAGTTTTTTTTAAATATGAAATTTATCCAAATATCTTACATAGGCCCTACATGACATACATAATAAATTGCCATATGTAGAACAGAAGTCTTTCAATATGGGAATAATTGCCCCAATTAAAATAATAATACTAAAAATTGTAATGAATTTGTGATAGGTCCTCAATAATAATTACTTATAAACTTGCTTGTTATTCTGTGTATATATGTTATCTTAGTTTTATTTGTAAAACAGTTTTTACGACTTTTTTTTAACGTTAATACATTCGAACTACGTGTTGTAATACGGAGAGGCAGCCAAACCCAATTTTTAAATTTTCGCTCCCTATACTACTTTACAACGGAGTTCACTATCATTGGTCAATCGAGCGCGGTTTCGAAGAGGCGTCACGCAGCGTTGCCAAGCCTTCACTGTTGCTCCTGGTTGTTACAATTATATGTTGACTTTGGACGTAAAAATATCAAAATCCAGTATGGTAACATGTATTTTGCAAATACTATTTTTTTTCAGTGTTTAATTAACTGCAAATTGATACATAATTTAGTCATATTTCACTTGCAGTTCTTGCCTTTAGTGCCTTTTTGGTCGGAAAGTGTAGGGTTTTGCTCGCTTGCAATGTTAAAGGATAGGGATTTACTTGATTTTTATTTCGAAAAATCTCCGAAAGTAAGCTGGTAACCCCCATTTTGCTTGTTGTATTATTGAAAAGCACACTATTAAGAGTATATATTATGAATTTCAGCCAAATTTCACTACGAGCAAGTTTCAACGGATCGACTTTAATGCACCAATTACGCTCATCCAACAACGCGGCGGGACTTAAGCATTTTCCTAGTTTATATTTATTTTTTATTATTGTCTGTTTGTTGGCGCTCTACCGGGCAAACGGCATATGCGATCTTAATGAAAATTGGAGGGGACCTTCGAAATCCCTGAACTTAGACCTGCCAAGTTTTTGGGTACAATCGAAGAAATATATCTCATGAATATTGAATATTGTACTTAACGATTTTTAATGCATATTTTCGATATTTAGCTCGCAAACGGGCAAACGGCTACTCCGATCTTGACGAAACTTTATGGGAACGTTTGAAATCACTTAATTTAGATGTGTTATTATTTTGGTGACAATCGAAGAAATATTTTCAATAAAAATCGTGCTTTTACGATTTTTTCACTATCTTTTAATGCAATATTTTTGTGATTTTTGGGGCAATTCTGACCAAACGGTGGGGCTACAACATTCATATTTTACATGGACATTAAGATAATGGTGATGTGGTGCCTTTTGAAACAAAAAAAGTTTTAAAAGTTAGCCAGAATTCATAGAAATAAAGGTATTACAGAAGCCTTTTACAGGTATAATTAACAAGTAACTATAGAAACTTGACAACAATCACCTACAGTGTGTACAAAAATCATGTCTTTGGGCCTCGAGAAATGTAACATTCTATCGTTAACTAGGAAAACGCTTTAGTCCCGCCGCGTTGATGGATAAGCGTTTTTGTAAGTTTTTAGTTTTTGTAGGACCACTTTTCCTTTGCAAGTGCTTTTTGAATGCATTGTAGGTGATTGTTGTCAAGTTTCTATTGTTACTTGTTAATTGTTATTATAAACCTCAAAAAACTCATATTTAAAACCTTTTATTCTATGGATTCTGGCTATTTTTTTCAACTTTTTCTTTCAAAAAGCAATACATCACCATTACCTTAATGTCCATGTGAAATACTAGGGAAACGCCAAAGTCGTTGTTAGACGATTGAGTGAGCCATGTGTTGAGTACCTGGTAACATTTCTTTTCTTCCCCTTACCTTACGCCTCCCTAGCCTATCATAGGCTACAGTGGAGCATTTTGGCCTAAACTATGGCCTAAACTTAAATACCCTATTATTTATACGAATATAATTATCAAACTTAAATGCAAATGTTCCTGGGTACTCACCACATGACTTGCTCACTCGTCTAACTACGACTTTGGCGTTTCCCTAGTCTAGTTGACTAAGGCGCCCTTGTAGCCGAAATGTGAAAGAAGTGGGTTCAATCCCCTGGTCGGGAAAGATTTTGTAATTTCTAGATTGTATTTCAAAAATAACTAGGAAAACGCTTAAGTCCCGCCGCGTTGTTGGATGAGCGTAATTGGTGCATTGAGCTGCATTGAGTTACGCGGATTTTCTGTTGTTCTGTGAAAAAATCATTACTTATTGGAAGATTTTTTTTAAATTAAATTAAATTAAATTAAAAATTAACTTAATTTTTTCAATAAATCATAATTTTTACGTAATTTTAAAAAAGAAAAAAATCGTAAAATTGCAATTTTCATAAGAAATAATTATTCAATTGCGCTCAAATTTTACACGAGTATATTACTTCATGAAATTAAGGTTCTATAAAAAAATCATTACAATAGGATAAAGCATGTAGGTGTTATAAGTCAAAGAATTGTTTTAAAAAAGAAAAAACCCGTAAAATATTGATTTTCATGAGAAATAATGTTTCGATTAAGCTCAAATTTCACACGAATATCTTAATTCATAGAATTAAGGTTCTGTTAAAAATCATTACAATCGGATAAAGCATGTAAGTGTTATAAGTCGAAGAATTTTTTTAAAAATCGAAAAAATCGTAAAATTGCGTTTTTTATAAGAAAAATTTTCCCGATTGCGCTCAAAAACGTGGCAGTTCTAAGTTCAGAGATTTCGAAGGCCTCCATAAAATTTCATCGCAATCGGAGTATCGGTTTAGCCGGAATCGTGTTAACAAACACACAAAAATACAAAAAAAAAAAAAAAAAAAAAACATTCCGGATTTTTTTCTCCAGTGTAGTGAAATGGAATCTTCGCTTCGCTCGCTACGCTCATCCAATTAAACATGTTTTGAAATGCATATAACGCAGTGTAGTCCATCATCTGTGGCAATGGGGCCTACTATGGTAAACATAGCCAGTACCAAATACGTGAAGATATTGCAAGGTTTACTCAATCTACGAGCGGAATTTGGGGGTACCTTGACGTAAAACATTCGACAGACCTTGCATGGGCACGGCAAATATCTTTTCAAAATCTAAAACATTGTCGTTAAAATAATTTCCAAACATTGGAAGTCTATTTTTCAGTTTATTATTTCTTGTAGGTTTAAATCGCAATGAATCTTGCTGATTTTGTTAGCAGTTCTCAATAAACTCGTACCGGATGTCTGTTTAAAATTTCAGCGCAATCTGTTCAGCGATTCGGCTGATTTTCAACGTACACACACACGCACATACACACGCACGCAGAAAAACAATAAGGGCCGTTTAAGTCGAATGGAGATCACTCCGTTCGCTACGCTCACTCGTTTAATGAACGTTGTAGCCCCACCCGTTTGGTCAGAATCGGCCCAAATGTCAAAAAAAAAAAAAAAAAAAAAATCGTAAAAAAATCGTGAAAGTACGATATCCATGAGAAATATTTCTTTGATTGTACCCAAAAACGTGGCAGGTCTAAGTTTAAAGATTTCGAAGGTCTCCAGAAAATTTCATCGCAATTGGAGTATCGGTTTAGCCGAAATCGTGTTAACAAACACACAAAAATACAAACAGAAAAAACAAGAAAAACTAAAAAAATCGTATAATTGCGATTTTCATGAGAAATAATTTTTCGATTGCAATCAAAAAGGTGGCAGTTCTAAGTTCAAAGATTTCAAAGGTCTCCAGAAAATTTCATCGCAATCGGAGTATCGGTTTAGCCGGAATCGTGTTAACAGACACACAAAAATACAAAAAAAAAAAAAAGAAAAAAAAAATCCCGGATTTTTTTCTCCAGTGTAGTGAAATGGAATCTTCGCTTCGCTCGCTACGCTCATCCAAATTAGTATTTCCATAGCAACTAATACTACTTTAAAAAAATTATCCTAATTAAACAAAAATAATTTTGTAATGGAACTTGATAAAGTAATGAGATCCCACTTATACTAAATTAATTAATTAATTAATAAAATAAATAATAAATAAATAAATTGTATTTTGAGTCTACCCACTCAGTTATATAACTGATTTTCAGTGGGGGACAGTAAATCAAAGCGACCAAGCCAACCCTGTAGGCCCCGACGCAATCAACGAGTGAGAGATAACCAACCAAAGATCAATATTTTTAATAAGAAATACAGCAATCAGTGGTATGGATGATGCAAATACCCATGCCTACTACATCTACTAGGCCTACAAGTACAACCCTTGATTTATCACTAAATTGTATCTGACTTGAAGTGAGGCCAACTTGCTATATTTTTGGTCATGTTAAACTTACCGGCGGCGGTAAGGCTATCACAGTCGATGATTTAAAACAAAATAACTCACTATCTATGTATGTAAGAACGCATACAACTGGTAAAACATCTGCCCATCTAGCCTACCGTCAGTTAAAAATTAAAAGTTTAGCGTTTTACAAATTTGTTTTCTACAATCACAGGCTCTGCCTGAGCTACACGTTCAAGACCAGAAGTGTCTCGATTACCCTCGTCAGACGAGGGATCCACCTCATTGAACGCAGCATTTGAGCAGTGAGCCGATCTGTTGGAACTGCAACGAGGTGGTTCAACGTACTGCCCGCCATATTTTGTAGGAGGTATAAGAGCACGCACAGTTGAAGGTGTATCACTTGAAGGAACTTTATGCACCACTTTAGAGTTTGTGCTACTTTGAAATTGTGAAGATTGGGAGTTTTGACTATGCGATTGTCTCTTTACATTTGACTTTCGACTATCATTAACAGACTTAGATGTACTATCACCGTGTTGGCTATCACTTTTATTTAAGACTAGCCTCTCCTTGTGTGGATCGTTCGATCTACCCGCGCTCTTATCGTAAACCAGCGAATCTGTAGTAGGTTCCTTTTTTAAATTCAACAGTTCCATAATACGTTTCCTCCAGTGTACGTCGCTGAGGTACAACCGCAACGTAGGTTTCTCTGGGTTGTGGTAGCCGTCTCCCAGAAGCTCGGGTCCCAACGCTTCACACGCGGGAGTAACTTTCACGGGGGGTGCCGGCGTCTCTTGCCGTGCCAACTCACGCTTCTGAAGGCTAGGCGTGCAGGTAATGGTACGCACGCAGTTCGAAGGTTCGCGCGTCTCGCTCGAGGTGCCCATCCTTATAATACTCGACGACTCGCCGGCCCTGGGTGTGTTCACTCTGTTAATCACCGGCACAGCTTGATAAGATAATACTTTCGGAGGTGACGGTGCATCCACGCTGGTGATTGGGTCACGCGATGATTCGCCAACACTTGGAGAACTCTCGGTTGGTGACTTATTAATAGTACAAACTCTAGTAGGCGCAACATAACTTTCAGTACATAACCCAGACTTGTGTAGTTGTTGGATAACTTGAGGGCGCTGCGGATGTGTAACCAAACATTGATCATTATTTTCCTGTAGCTCAGGTGATGTGAATGTGTTTACTGTTGCACTTTTATGTTTATGCTTAAATTGTACACCGTTAATAGAATAAATGCTACCGTCATTAGCAACATCTAAACCGCTTTTGCTACGGTCACTGCATATGACTCCTCCTGCACTATCCGACATATTATTCGGGTCGCTCGTAAAACTTTTCCTTCTTGTAGGTTCTGAGGGTGAGGTTTCTGAAGCAGTAAGCACAGTTGGTGTTGAGCCTAGGTCACGCGGATCACTTTCCGCTATTATTGGAGGTAAACCAGAGCTCTGGTGGTTATTCTTCATGTGTCTGCGAAAGTTGTCCTTCCGCCGGAATGCTAGGTTGCAAAGAGGACAACCAAACGGGCGGCTTACTGAAACATAACAATCACAACATTCAAACATGCATTAAGAGATGGTTTGTAATAATAGGATACATAAGCTTTTGAAAGGATTGTAGCCTGAAAAATAAAAAATTGATTAGGTCTTAAATGCACAACTCAATTAGGCCTATAAATTATGGTAAGCAGCAAACAAAGGTCGAGGTAGGCCTACGCTAACATATTCGAGGTTAACCTAATTACCTAATGATTCCATTTCCAGGTATGGTATATCAGAATAACTAGGAAAACGCTTAAGTCCCGCCGCGTTGTTGGATGAGCGTAATTGGTGCATTGCCATGTGTTATGCGGATTTTCTGTTGTTCTGTGAAAAAATCATTACTATGTTGAAGTTTTTTTAAAATTAAATTAAATCAAATAAAAAATTAACTTAAATTTTTAAATTTTTTAAATTAATCGTGATTTTAAAAAAGGAAAAAATCGTAATATTGAAATTTTCATAAGAAATAATTATTCGATTGCGCACAAATTTTACACGAATATATTAATTCATAAAATTAAGGTTCTGTGAAAAAATCATTACAATAGAATAAAGCATGTAGGTGTTATAAGTCAAAGAATTGTTTTAAAAAAGAAAAGAAAAACGTAAAATTTAGATTTTCATGAGAAATAATTTTTCGATTGCGCTCAAATTTTCCACGCATATATAAATTCATAAAATTAAGGTTCTGTGCAAAAATCATTATATTCGGAATAAAGCAAGTAGGTTTTAGAAGTAAAATAAAGTTTAAAAAATCGAAGAAAAAAACGTAAAATTGCAATTTTATGAGAAATAATTTTTCGATTATGCTCAAAAACGTGGCAGTTCTAAGTTCAGAGATTTCGAAGGTCTCCAGAAAATTTCATCGCAATTGGAGTATCGGTTTAGCCAGAATCGTGTTCACAGACACACAAAAATACAAAAAGAAAAAAAGAAAAAAACATTCTGGATTTTTTTCTCCAGTGTAGATGTGTAGTAGAATGGAATCTTTGCTTCGCTCGCTACGCTCATCCAAAAATAGTATTTTTCCAGACTGCTACATTTTCAGAATTACAAACAATGAATGATGCATGTCAAAATTTGTAAAGCCACTCTACCACCACTATATGCAATTTTAATTCAACACATAGCAATTTGTTTTCAGGAAGTGAACTAGGGATCACATCGAGAAGTAAAATATGGTAGGTAATATTGCTCCCATAGTAGGCAGGTAGTCACTTTCTTAAACATTTAACAAATCATATTTAAGTGGTAAATAGCATTTTCTTTCATTAACAATTAATTGTGTGTGCAGTTATTTCATGCTGTCTATTTCAGAAGAGTCCATGATGACGTTGTTGACAGTCTAGCCCCTCCCTGCCCACCACTTATTTTACCAATCAACAGTCTGCTAGCAGTGATTTCATTATAATTATTGCTTTCCTGGTATGATATAAAATGCAAGCTTGATATCAGGGGGATGTTGCATGGGATCTAGGGTTGGCGGTGTATTCTAATCGTTCTCTCCAATAATGTCACATGAAGTTTAAAATGCAAATTTAGATTGGTTTTGCATTGTACTTCAGAGTCTTTGCATTGCTTCTAGGCACCTCTTTGTTACGTATGAGCCTTGTTTTCTGTACACAGCCTGAAGCTTGATCAGTGTTGCCAATACCCCCAGCACCACGGCCCCTAGTAGCACCTTAAAATACCGCCAAATTCAAGGTCTGCACCGCTAACTTTGATGAAATTGCATTAAAAACAATAAAATAAAAACCTTCCATACAAAATGTATTTTAAAAATAAATTTCAAAACAAAGTAGATCAAAGACTCACATCAAATAAAACAATTAATATATTGTCTTTAGTTTATCAACTAAGTAATGGGCGTGGATTTTAAAATTATAAATCAAACAAGTGAAATAAGTCTGGGTATCTACTTTTTTTGCTTAAATTGCGGAATTTTAACACACATTTTGGGGATTTTTAGCGGATTTATGTAAAGTTTACCGCTGTTTTGAAAGTTGTAAACCGCTAAGTGTCACCGCTAGTCTCAATTTTATATTTTCACCACTTTTTGTCTTTCAAAAACGCTAGATCTAGCGGCGAAACCGCTGCATTGGCAACACTGAGCTCGATGGTTCTGTTTTTGGAGTGGGGTTGGTAGACAGCCATGGCCTGGGTGATATGCGCGCAAGTCTATTCGCGGTTAAAACCTAACCAGGTAGCAGCACGGTCGTATGCCATCATGGCCGTCCGAAGGCAGATAAAAACACGGGCTGCATAGGGAGCAAGTGTGTTTTTCATGCTTTAAAGCATACTATTTCATTGTAAGCGTCAGTTCTGGAAATATTTCCACTTTCCAGTAGTTGGGTACGATGGGGTAGGACAATCACTATATTTTGTAATCCTCAGCTGCAAAATAACTAGCAAAATAAGGAATTTTATCTCGTAATTTGGAGACGTGTATTGGCCTATATGATATGTAATATAATATTATACCACAAATTATTTATTCTACCCCCCCCCCTCCCCCCCCCCCAGCGAAAGTAATTTTTTGTGGGTTCCTCGCGAATAAATTATCAAACTCGATTTGTTATTAAATTTGTGTTTCGTCACGCCATTGAAACCTCTTAAAACCTTGTCTCACATTTAAAAAGCCCCCCCCCCCCATATGCGGCTAAAAATTTAAAGTTATAAGTTATATGGATGGCACCGCCCTTCACTAAACTTTATATATAGGCCTACTATTATTAATACGCATAGTTAACTAATTACATTACGCCTAGTTAAGTCCTAGAATTGTTTTGTTGTTGTTTTGGTTGAGATCATGAATAATATGAGCCCATAAATAATTAAGTCTACGCATAATTATTTGCTGTTCACGGCAGCAGTTGGTACAAATCTCTTGGCATAAAGGAATAGAAAATCAAGGTAGGATAGTTTACATTCAATGCGCTGCACAAATTTAAAAACTATAATTTTGGACACATATTATTAATAATAAATAATAATTACAAAAATTCCATATTATATCTATTCCAATAATCAATTATACCGTTAATGATACTTGCATAATATATACTATGGTTCACAGTATCTTTGGGTTTAGAATGTTGAACCCAAAGACGGTACATAGCTCTTAGCCCGCTTTGGCCCTATACCGCCTACAGCACATCATTGTAATAAATTAATTACCATTATGGTTTATCGTTTATCGGTTGGCGGTATCCATGAAACTGATGAAACATGTGAAAAATGTGTCTCAAGGAATAGGAATAGAACTCCCATCTAACCCACAGTATTGCACGGAATAATATACACATTCAGACTTTTTGTTTCATTACTAGGGTTGCCGTCGATAATCGAAATATCGATCGATTATCGATATCAGTAATATGATATGATAATCGATTCAAGTATTTTGATATGATATGATATGATTATCGATTTAAATAGTGACATCGATGTTTTCGCGGTTTACCATGCTTAAAAATGCCGCGCTGTCGTATCAACGCGCCGATTGGTTGTCGGAGTAGCCAATCGCTGCTCAAGTATAATGCCACGCCCACCGCCGCCAGTGCGCATGCGCTCGCAGCGCGATACAAGGCGATACGAAAACATCGCCCGGCCCGATTGCGATTTGCGATGTATTCAGTACGGCTCGACGTGTTGTGGCGTGAACTTCTCTAGCGTCAGTCTGCCCAATTATATTGAATTCGTGATGTTTCTTCCGTCCCAAACCCAAAGAAGATATTTGCCATTACTTCTGACGCTGCCTAACAAGATGAGTCAAGTGTGGCAGTTTTTTATTATTCAAAGAACGACGACGAGGAGGTTGGGAGGAGATAAGGCTGTGAGCTCGAATGTCGATGAGATCTCGCCACTATCTCTCGCTCGCTAGATGCGCGTACTGTTGGAACACGTAAACAGTGACACCCGATGCAAGTCAAGACGTATTAAAATATAGGCTGTGTAATTGAAATTCAGCCCTCAATTTTATTTTAAACATTCTAATCCTTAATGATCTCTTGTATTAGTGTTACAATTTTGCGTTTTTTCTGCTTCCTAGGCTCAATTTGGAATTTGATATGATAATCGATTTGGGTCTATGATATCGATATATTTCGATATGATAATCGATTCGATGCCTCCGATTATCGATCACGATTTTCACATCGAACGGCAACCCTATTCATTACGCATCACAAAAATGTGTATTACTAATTTTATGACCTTTCTTGCTTGATAAATAAAAAACGTGATCGAGTTAATTCATTCTGGAGTTGACCGTGACGCTACAATAGTGCATTGGTTTAACATTGAATGCCGCCATGCAGCCGCACGGTATCTGCCTTGGAGCAGTTCTCCACTTGACCGCCAGATGTCAGCCACTTTGCTTTTAAACGCGAATTGCAGGCGCGGCGGCTTAAATGCTAGACAGCGAAAATAGCACGGGTGCGTTATGAATGAGCAGTCTGCAAGTGTAAATTTCCCAGCTTGCGAGCAACAAATTTTTACTCGCAAATTGCGAGTGGAATTGTTGAGGGTTGCTGTATAACTAGGGATGCACACGATAATCGATATTATCGATCAATAATCATTAATCAATAATGGATAGGCCTATATCATTTCGATAATCGATAACCAAAATTAATTATTGATAATTGAAATATTAAATTAGTATTGTCAATAGTGGCATGAACCAAAACTCTAAACACGGAGATTATCTCACGTGGTGCCATGCACTGGCTGGGCTGATGGTGTCACACTCGAGATTTATGTTTGGAAATGAGCGATCAGCCAAACACTTGACATTGAAGACAGCGAGGCAACAAACGGAACGTGATTGTATTGTTTTGACTTACACTTGCCACACTTGAGGTTCCACTTACAGGTTGGCGACCTGTATAAGGTTGGAAAAGACTTTGTTGGTGAATGGTGATATCAATATTATCGATAATAATTGATTCGATAATCACATTACCATTTTGATAATCGATAATGAGAAAAGTATTGATGTGCATCCCTAGGTACAATTACTCATTTCAACTTTAAAGAGTTTTTATAGAACAAATTAGTGGTGTTGCTAAACATGGTGATAATAGGAAGCATAAAACGGTTCCTTTAACTTTAGTCCGAATCTGAAAGTGAACTACAATCTCTAATCCGTATTAACTTCTTATGGTTTACACATTAGTACGATTTAAGCCGCCATATGTTCACTGCCCTCTGAATTAGAAGTATAAGACAATGCAAAGCACTCTCACCTCCACAGCACACTAAAACTAAGTAATTACACCAAATGTTCTACCTTCACTTTTTAATATGTTTACTTAAATGCATAATGTGTGATAAATGTAAAACTAAAAAGACAAAACGCATACAAACGATCGGTCAATATAATACCTAGTGTAAGGTAATTCATTATAATTATTCGTAATGAGCAAGTTATTTGTAAAAACATATTGAAATCCGATTGTTCGATAGCGGCGAGCGCCCTTGTTTACACGATTTTAGCGCCATCTCACCATCTGGTGCCACATGAATGAAGTTCTTAAAACACTTAAACTTCCACCAAATTTAGTTGGATTTACAATTTCCGTAATAATTGACTTTGATAAAATTATTATATTTTAACAAATAATTTTGCAATGGCACTTTAAAAAGTAATGAGATCCCACACATTACAAAAACATGTAAAAATACAGCCAAACCTTTCACACTCAAAAGAAATTAGATCTAAAAAAGGGCCATTGGCCAAGCTCATCTACCCTTCCACATTTATGCATTCTTAATTCATAAACGTACAGTGTCCCGTAACAACATCATAGAAAAGCTTGGCAAAATAGAATTTGCATGACCATTACGTTTAAATTATTTAGAAAAAAAAATTTGGATGAACTATTATGCTTAAACTTTAAATTAATATTTAATACTACAGTAGTTGCAAATTCTATTTTGCCAAGCTTTTCTAGGATGTTGTTAGGGGACACTGTACGTTTATGAATTAGGAATGCGCAACTGTGGAAGGGTAGATGAGCTTGGCCCTTTTTTTAGATCTCATTTCTTTTGAGTGTGTAAGGTTTGGCTGTATTTTTACATGTTTTTGTTATGTGTGGTCTGGTTTTACTTACAACTATCCTTGTTGCTAGACAATTATTGCTACACAATAAAAACATGCTAAAAGTATAATAGAATGATAAGAAAACATGTTTTAATGATTTCAGTAACAAAGCAGAAGGGTTGACAAAACAGTTTAAGTTTTAAAAAAATTAATAAATATTAACGTGTAGGCCTACTTATTTAATTTTTTTCTATGAAATTCCTGTTTTTGACGGAAATGGCTCCAATGTGGATGCGTACACGGGATGCATTGGTAAATCAATATTCAATAACCTTTCAACAATTGAGAATGAAACTATAAACAAATTAAATGATTTCTGGGAAAAAATCCTAAATTCCATTCCAGCAGGCAGGCCTTATTTACATACATTTACATACCGGTACAGCCTTATTTGTGTGAACAATTGTAATTTAATTTGACATTTATTCATCAAAAGAAAGAAAGATTTCACACTGTCCCTTACCCAAAACATTTGGTGTTGACTTTTTGAGATATTCAAATCATGCTTGTTTGTTGTAGGCCCATGGCAATGGTTGAATATTATCAATCAATTAATTCAATTGATAATGATGAATTGATAATGCAGTGACGTACCTATTATAGATAATTTGGTAGTTGTTCATTATAGGGACCCCCAAAAAAATAAAAAATATGTTAGTAAGGTTGGGGATGGGGGGGGGGTGTCCCTATAATGAACAAGTACCTTACAGACAATTTTTATTTTATCATTGTGCATTCGTAATGCCTGCCACACCTAGTGTACCGGTACTTACTCGAGTGGACGATGCCATGACGTGTCAGGTTTTCCTTACAGCCAAAGACCCGAGCGCAGACCTTGCAGCTATAGGGGAAGGGGCCGACTGTGCACCTGGATATGTCGTATCAGGGTACATTTGACACGGAAGCCCATTCCGCAAATGTCACACGTGTAGTTCTTCTCTCCTGTAAAATACACCAATGCATGGTTCTTAAAGTATGTTCCGGAGAACCCTTGGGTTTCATGGGGCGTCAATATATAATACAGTTACCTACACTTACTCCACAGACATGTGAGTAACGGTTTATATATATAAAAACATCACAGGTTAAATTAAACATTCATTTTAGTCATTGATTATGATAGAGCCTGATGATTTTTGTTGCTTAGGCCTAACTATTTGAGATGATACGTGGTGAAAGATGAGTATAAAGAACTATAACGAAAAGCCACACTTTATGCGGGATTCGTACCCACATCCTCTTATAGCAATATGCTTCGGACCAACTCCCTAATAGTGTGCCACCACGGACGGCTTAATCATCAACAGAGGGGAAAATCTGATATAGTTTGTCAACACGATCAAGCACTTTCAGATTTCAGCTCTTATTATTGTCACTAAATAAAACAAATTATTGTATTATTAGAGCAATATCTAGATATAACTTATTTTTTCAGTGACACATGTAGGCCAAGGCCTACAATGCTTTATTTCCATCTTTAAATGAAGATAACTTTTGGATCACCAATTCATATAGGCCTATATGGTCGGTAGTCTACTGAACCTTCACTTCAGAGTATAAATTTTAAAATAGCATAGGGTAGATGATGAAAGTATCTAAATAAGTAAATAGGAAGTAATTAGTTACTATTAGTACATAGGAAAGCTGGAGTTTACAAGGTAAGCTACCACACCAACCTTTATGAATGTGAGAGTGTATCCGGAGATTTGCTAGCGCTGAAAACCTCTTGCTGCATGAAGAACACTTGTGTGGCTTAAGGTCTGCGTGAGTCACCTGGTGTCGCTTCAACGCATCCGAGTTCTTGTATGCTTGACCGCAAGTTGAACAAACAAACGGCCGGTCTGCAGAGTGGGATCGCAAGTGTCTATTCAACTTGCCCTGCATGCTGAACGCCTTACTGCACAGGCTACAAGCGTACGGGCGGCTTCCCTCGTGGGTACGTATGTGATAATCGTAATGCGACTTCGATGCGTATTCTTTGTTGCACGTGTCACACCTGAAAGGTTTCTTTGACCCGTCACAGTATTGGTGGTAGCGTACATGAACTCTTGCCTTAAAAGTTTTATCACAAATTGTGCATGTATAATTCGGAGGACTATCTTCTGATATGGTCACGTAGGTTGGAATAACTAGGGGCTTATTCTTTCGTTTTACTTTCTCAACGGCTTGGGAGTGGGTGGGCGGGCGAGCTCGCTCTCGCTAGGCAAGTCCGAAGATTCATGGATGGGCGATGCTGCTGGAGACGGAGATTGAGACTTGCATGGCATTTTCACCCAAACCTCGGAAAATCGGTCACTATTTTTAGGCTCGACTGAAGTACTATGACCGCTGAGACTGACCACAGTTTGATGATTTTGCTCGCCATTATTGGACTCTGTTAATACTCTATGATCAACAAAACTGGCAACATCTGGGGCACCTTCAAATGCATCTTCTTTTCTGTCATCTGGGTAGTATTCTATGGAGGAAAAGATACAGTCAATTAAAGATCATGATTTAATCTTAGTTTCATTTTAGATTTGGGAATGCATGGAATGGCCTAGGTTATGAATCAGTGTTGTAATAGATGCATCTATGTGGACCTAGCATTAATGTGCTCGGGACAAGATACATTGGGGTTTGATGTTGTAGAATATAGCCTAGACTAGGGTAGGCCCTACAGTAGGCCTACCTCTCGCTCCATTACAAGTAAGAATTTAATTATCAACTCAATGCCTTAAAGTCGATCGATGATAACTGCGCATGTAATAGATATTCTTCAGATTCCAGGTACTGCAAGATGAGATTGAGCTTGTGAGTATAGCAAAAAACTTTTTGGGCTTAACCAGTGGCGGCTCTAGTATATGAGCAGCGGAGCACGTGCCCCCCATCATTATTATTACTCTTTATAAATTGTATGGAGTGTTAAAGAATAGCGTGGCAATGTCAGCAATTGAGATTCCCAAATCTGAAATATTTTCTCGGATAGCGATGTTTTTGGTTTGGATAGTAGGCCTAGGTCATCTCACGAGCACTCTTCTGTAATGCCCCGTCGTATTCGAAAATTGTGGGTGAAAAAAACCTCTGGTCGTAGAGCGAGTTTTTTTCTAATGGCAAAATTCTACTATTAAAGAGCAGCAGAAACCTTGTGCTCCCACCACGTGTGAGGGTTGAATAGGACGAGTTCGCTACGTTTCCAAGAAACTGTAAGCTTGTCTTTCTTTCACAACTTTCAATAGGGGTAGGAGGGGAAGAGGGGAGCGTTTGGGACAGGTTGATGATTTTTCACTTTTCAGTATCCATTCTGTAAGTGGATGGGCATGTCAACCAGGGTTAAAAGTGAATCAAGTTCAGTGCAGTGAAAATGTTATGAATTTGAGTGAAGTGAACAATTTATTAATAGTTAATAGCAATTAGAATTAGCAAGCATGAATACAGTGAATACAGGCGCATGGACTTCCTCTAAAAAAAAGGTAGGCCTAAGTACTGGAAAATTAAAAATTAGAATTAATAAATACCATTGTAATTCCAAGCATATTTTATAATCTCAATTTTTAAATGCGCTGGAAATTGTTTTTATACCGCTGCCGCCGCCCCCCCCCCCCCCCCCCCCCCCATAATTACACAAGAAAAGTGGGTTTCCAAGGTCAGTGGCGTATCCAAGGGGAGGGAGAGGGGGGACAAAACCCCCCCCTGTGGCAAAAAATAAATCGAAAATATGTCTACAAAAAAATATTTTATCCCCATGCCAAACCCATACTATCATTTTGTCATAATTAATTTACATTATAAGTTAAAACTACAAAAAAAAGTTGGTGATAGGTTAAAAATACGAGAATAAAATATCCTAATGACTAGGTCCTCAGATCGCTTCTAAGGCCATCTCGGGCAATAATACCCTAAAAAAATGTTGCCTCCGGCGGCTGGGGCTTTGCCCCAGACCCCAACTGTTCCGCGCAAATAGAACCCTCCTTTGGAGTTTCACATTGTTTTGTGCCCCCCTTGCAACGAGACCACGAGCCGCCACTGGGCTTAACGGTACTAGTTTTTTATCTATTGTGTTTTGAAATGCGCTGGAATTCCCTATCTTATGCATTGTAGCTGAACAAAAACTACACTTTCAATCGCATATCGTTGCGTAACATCGTGACCTGTTAATGAATATTAACAAATTTACGTGCAAAATGTAGATAATTTCACGACTAACATTATTTGCTTTTGAAAATGTTGTCAAACGGGGTTCGTTTTCGAGATATTTGAGATGTTTGGTCCAACTTACTCGTACGGCCGAGCGATTACAAGAATTACGGCAACAGCGCCGTGACGTCGCACGCTGTAGTCGGCTGTCGATGACGAGAGACAGGGGTGGGTGTGGCCTATACCTTCAATGCATATTCTGCTCGCGGCTCAGCATTCATATCAATATTTAGTTATCTGCTGCTCTAATTTGTAAACCAAATAGATTAGGCGGTAGACTAGTAGACGGTTATGTGAACGTACTTATTGTTCATTTATTTTTATTTTTATTTTATTTGTTTATATTATTTATTTATTCCATTTTCCATTTCATCTATAAATCTACGAGCGTGCACGGGAGATTGCAAGACATGCTTGGGGCCTTGGTACATTTGCTAAATTAGGCCTAGATGAGACCACTTTCAAATCCACCTGTTCTTACCAAGAGATTACCAACAGAGGCTGTGGCAAATATACATAAAATATGAAAAGAAAAGAAAAGAGTAACTTCCACGAAAAGATTACAAAAATTAAATCTATCACCGATAAAGATATAAATAATTATTATTTCCGGAAAAACAAAAGGGAAAAAAAACGCTCAGGCCAGGTCTCGAACCGGGTACCTCTTGCATGCTACGCGAACACGCTGCGCTCATGCCACTCGAGTCCACAGCTTTGGGGGGGCTCAGATAAATACTCCTGCAGACAGACGCGGGACGTTTGAGGAACGCTAAGAAAAAACGAGCATATAAGCTCCTTGTTTGCAATGCGGGCGCTGTTTACACTTGCAAATCAATCAGCCGATGTTTCTTTATCGTAATACACAGCCATATTCTGCAGATGTACGCAACTACTATTAATTTGTATATAATATAAGTTCGAGGTGGACGCTGGTAGCTTGCTACATCCTTTGGGACATTCAGTACTGCCATCATAACAAACCAGTGCTATGTTGCCAAGTCAACATGTGGTTGTTTGCTACAAGAGAGGTAGAATTAAAATCTTAATTTGTGGTTTTGACTATCTTAATATCGATGAAATACATATATAGAGAGAATTTATGTTGGTTTTGCATTTCTTCACCATTTTTTACTCAAGTGCTACAAATATTTATACATCGATTATTGTATAATATTTAGTTTTATGATTGAACCTATAGAATGATATACTACTGGAGTCAAAATACAACATGCGCATTTAGAACGAAACAATAATTATTATTTACTTTGTATAAAATACATAAACTGATGAAGTTGTGTTGAATACCGTTCATCTCTTATGTAAAGGTGTTCCCTTCCCAGACATCTATTTACAAGTCTTGTTCATTTCATATGCTCGCATTTTTGGCTTACTGGGCCCCATTTATACAACAAATAATTGACCAATAATAATCATAGGCTAGTTACGCTAAATTAATTGTTAAATGTGCAAAGGAATTTCCTTCATCTTCCCCGCTTAGCAGTCGTGGCAACAGCGCACAAGTTGCGGCCGGCAGAGTGTCGAGTGTTGAGTCGAGCTGCGTCATCTTATTGGGCTATGTTCTGAAAACGGTAGGGTCTACCTACTGTACCGGTCAAACTGGTCCACCTTAGCCTAGCTCAATTAAAAAAATATATGATGCGGAATAGGAAAAGGGACCTTAGGGTTAAAAAGTTTTTTGCCTAGAAAAGAGCAAAACGTGATTAAATGTGTAAATTGCTGATTTTTTTTTGTTTAGCCTTTTACATAATTTTCACTTAATAATGGTAAATTATGCTTTGGAATTAAAATAATGCTATCCAAATACTGTTTTTTAATTAAAAAAAAAAAAAAAAAAAAAAATAGGCCTAATTTGTGTTTTTTTATAAAATTTGTGTTTTTTTGGTAGGATGGTGGGTAATTATTTAAAATTGTGTCTAAAATAAAAAAAGTTCCTTTAAATCGGTTAAAATTGATAGAAAATAGAAAAATACAAGGAAAAGTTCCTTTAAATTGGTCAAAATTGATAGAAAATAGCAAATAGATAGAAACTTTACACCTGTTTTTCTCGCAAAGTTGATTTTTAATCAAGTCAGACAGAAAAGTGCATAGCTCACTCAATTTTGAAGTTTTTTGTATATTTTTTTTTGCAAAATGATCAGCATCCTGTTCTTATTGTAAAAATATCAAAAAACATGTTTTGAAAATGTTAACCCTAAGGTCCCTTTTCCTATTCCGCATCACATATACTGGTTTAGCCCTATTATTCCAATTTGTGTGGTGAAAATAGGAGTGCAGCAATCATGTACCTAACGGTAGGCAGAAGTTTACATCTGGGTAGGCCTAATAAAGTTTCAGGCATCTATGATGGCAGTCAGAAAAGATAATTTAAATTTAGATTTTTCCAAGAATTTTAGAATCTACCAGTAGCCTACCTGTAACGTCCAAGTCTGAAGTATCGTGCTGAGAGTTTGAACTAGATCTGCGATGTCTATTACTGATTGCAATCTGCATCTCGTGGGACAACAAGCCATGGTCCGTGTCTGCAACAAAGTTCACAAACACAAATTAATCACTACCAGTAGGCAGGCCTACCTACAATTTAAATTTGAATAAAAATAGCAGGACTGTGTGTTTGCAGACAGCATAAAAGGGGTATTACACGGGAACTGCTGCCAAACTGGAGTTTTTGGATGAGCAAAGCAAAGACTTCAATTTCACCGACCCCAAAAAAATTTAGCTCACAATGTTTTTTTTTGTTTTTTTGTTTGCTCTCCACCAGGCAAACGGCATATGCGATCATGACGAAAATTGGAGGGGACCTTCGAAATCTCTGAACTTAGACTTGCCACGTTTTTGGGTACAATCGAAGAAATATTTCTCATGAATATCGTACTTTTCCAATTTTTTCCCGATTTTTAGCGCGATATTTTCGTGACATTTGGGCCGATTCTGACCAAACGGTTGGAGCTACAAAGTTCATATTTTACTTGGGACATTAAGGTTATGGTGCTGTAGTAGGCCTACCTTTAGAAAGAAAAAGTTGATAAAGTTATCCAGAATCCATAGAATTTAAAGGTTTAACTTTTAATGTGAGTTTTTTTAGGTTTATAACAATAGGTAGGTACCGTAGGTAATTAACAAGTAACTATAGAAACTTGACAACAATCACCTGCAATGCGTTCATAAAGCAATCTAAGGGTACGTCTGTAATCTTTTTTCGACTGCTACCCTGCTAACAACTTGCCTGCTCTGTGCTAGCCTGCTTACACCTTCGTGATTTTGTCAACAATGGCCTACTCAAAGCCATGGCTTCCCACTGCCTACTTAAAACGGACAAACGTTTTTAAGTCGCTGTCAAAACCCACGAGAAGGCTTGAGTCTTTTTTAAATTTGTAAACAAACAAACTTTCTTGTGTTTGTTAGTCCATGTGCGTTGTATCTCTCGTTTTTGGCTTGTCATAGGGCCTAGGCCTAGCGTAACCTCCTTGGTCAAGGTCAAGAAGTTAAAAATAAATTTAAAATCATCAAACTATATCACGAAACATTCAAAATGCTAGATTTTGGCTGGGGTCTGAGGCCTAGCTAGGCTAGGCCTAGGCCTAGGCTACCCTACGCTAGGCCTAGGCCCCATCTTTACATAGCTATGCCCTAGGGCCTCGGGCTAAAACATGCATTAGTTGTTTGAATTCCTGACACTGCTAATTTTCTACGTGATAAGAAAATAATTCATTAAATATAAGATCCTAGGAACAATTTAAATTAATTAATTACAATCATGCTTACATTTCACTTCTTCAAATTCGACCATCTTGAAGTAAGTGAACTAGGCTCACAAGCATACACTTTCGGCGACTATTCTCGGGTGCTAGACAAGAATACCGATCACCGAAGCCTACTTGTGACACTTCGACATTAACTTCATGACTTGACTTCCGATTAACGAGTCGACTAACCAAGCAGACTCGCGCAAAAAGTCGATTACAGACGCACCCTTAGCGCTTACAGATATATGACATTCTAATTCCCTACCAAAGCAATTACCTAGTTCTACTTTATAAAAATTACCCAAATTTAACAAAAATGATTTTGCAATGAAACTTGAAGAAGTAGGCCTGGGCCTAAAGAGATCCCACGCATAATAAAAACTTAAAAAAAGCTCATCCATCAACGCAACTAAAAACCGCGTTCGCGAAGCGGCCTAGTTTATTACAATCAGAAGTGACCCTGGAACAAAACGTGCGCATGCACAGTAGCCTACGGTACGGCCTACCCTACCATAAAAAATCGAACACTCAATCGTAGTCAGCAGTGTAGAAAGTTCTCTAGGCTATCCAGAAAATTGTTGTCATCTACAACCCAAGATTGCATGGCTCCAATCAGTGACTGAGTGCAGTCCACGAGCAAAATGCCTTTGGTTAAGATAGGACAATCTCCACAGTTTTGTACATTCCCATAGGCCTAATCCTTAGCAATGGAGCATGCATGTGCAGTGTAGTTGATTCTGCAAATTGTCTATTGGCAAATGGCAATTGAGCATATGGAATGGATATAGGTAGATCTGTAGGACTCTCCGTCTTTTCCCATCCCTATAGCAAAGAGAGCAAAAAGTTGGACGAACGGGAAACTACTGCTGTGCCCTTGTATTGTAGAGCACTAGCAGGCTCTAGTTATTAGGTACCTGCCTAGATGAAAGAAATAATCAGCAATATGAGTTAATTTACTCAAGGCTCAGGGGCCAATTTGGTTTTCAATTTCTTTGCATGCCTACGGATTAGGCCTACTGAACTACATACTAGGTTAGCCTAATTACGGTTTGTCAAGCCTACGAGCCATAGGGCTTTAATCCCTCACATGGTAGGTAAGTAGCCTAAGATCTAATTCTAAGATCGATGCACAATTGCCCGGCGTAATGATAACAATAACACAGTAGGGCTAATGTTAAGGGCTTCGATCAGGGGTGGAAAATTACCGAACGCCCGCTCGCCCGGGCGAGTAAAGGTTTCATGCTGGCCCCTAAATCATCAAGATTTTTTTTAAACAAGCACCTGGCAGCATAGGCCTATAGGCATATTGTTTTTTTTTTCATTTATCAATGTATCATCCACAAGTTAGTATTATTGATACAAATTCGCTTTTAAATCATGTTTTAGGCAATCAAACGTTAAATATGCAATAGGCCTACTCATAAAAAATTTGCTTTCGAATATGCCTCCGGCGGCTGGGGCAAGCCGGATACTGCTGGCCCCTGCTTATTTTTCCTGGCCCCTAACTTTATAGTGGGTTAATTTTGTCCACCCCTGGCTTCGATGCACAATAGACCATGACGCAAGCCAACGGAAACACTAGGCTAGGCATATTTTTTTATTCTGCACATTTTAATTTAATTTATAGGTAGCCCTAGGCCTAATTATGCCGTATAGCCTAGAGCCTCAACCAAAAGTAGGTAGCCTACACCTACACTTTTAACAGGCCGTAAACTTAATTCTGATTGGTTCCAGTAATGTGCGCTCCTACAGGAACGTTAGGCTTTTAAAAGGAAAATTAAAACTTGGCAAAATTCCCATTGTCGTTGCTAGGAATGGGAATAGGAAGCTTTATTGTGCATGGTGTTGTATTTTAACATGAGATTCAACATCCTTCCCTTTATCGTATCGTTTCCGGTCAATTGTGCATCGACCTTAAGGCTAACTTCAGAAGAACCCAAGTAAGCCTAGGCCTAAGTCTAAGCCAAAGATGGTAGGCTAGTATATAACCGATCTAAGCCCAAGAAAGGCTAAAGGCCAATGCCCTCACTGACTACGTATTACAAGCAGGTTTAATTCGCAGTAAACGAAAGTCACTTTGGTTCAAAACGATTGCGGTCTGATATACATTATCGAATTTGACCCAAAGCGATTCCAATCCAATTCACTTTAGGGAAGCGAGTTGGAGTATTCGATTCCGAGAGGCTTGACCTGATATACACTGCAAAGCGGTTCCGTACGCCACGCCAACGCCATCTCGCCACCGACTGCGATCTGTTGTTGTTTTTCAAGCTTGGCAGTAAAGGCTTCCCGTTTCGCTCACTTCCTTTGAATTTTCAAATCTTGCGACGTCAAAGTAGTAGAAGATAATTATTAATTCTATGACGAAGAGGTATGGCTGGCCTGTAGTGCATACCATGTTGGATCCACTTCGAAACTAGAAATCAGTTTGGTTGTTTGATATACGGTGTGTATTTCAAAACCGATTCCGTTCAAAGCGTTTTGAACAAACCGCTTTGGACGTCCTGTAAATGTAGTCACTATTATCTTGCAATAGCCTATTACATTATATTGCAAGGGCCTAGGCTAGGCGGAAGCCTAGCAACACTGTGGTTATAAATACATCTGTAGGCCTAGGCCTACGCCCTAGACCCATAGCCGGTACTCTTTCAGTTGGTGTTAAGTCAACTTTTTAACAATGCGATTTTAGGGGAAAAGCATAGGTTAGGGGGGGGGGGGGGCACGATGCGCGTATGTTTTAATAATAATAATAATTATTATTATTGATTCATAGCAGTTGTCGAAAAAGTTTGCCCCGACTGGGGTTCGAACCCAGAACCTCCGGCTTAACGTGCCATAGCTCTACCAATTAAGCTACCGGGACCACAGAACAAACCTTTAGGAAACTGCTATTTGTTGTGACTGTTGACTTACATGGTCCCGTAGCTTAATTGGTAGAGCTATGGCACGTTAAGCCGGAGGTTCTGGGTTCGAACCCCAGTCGGGGCAAACTTTTTCGACAACTGTTATCAACCAATAACTATATCCTTAAAGCGGGCTTATGCTTAAAAAACCTTATATTCATAATAATAATAATAATGATAATATTGTAAAACATACGAGCTTCGAGCCCCCCCCCCCCCCCAACCCTAACCAATGCTTTTCTCATTTGACTAACACCAACCGAAAGAGTCTAGGCCTAGCCTAGCCTAGTCCTAGGGACGTGTCTGAACTATGTTCTCAGTCTCAGTCTCATTCTTATTCTCATTCTCAGTCTCGGTCGGAATAAGAATGAGAACGAGTGTGGTTATTTCATTACTAGGTTTCATTCTCGTTCTCAGTCTCGATTGGGACCCTTCGTACATGCTTCTTACGTCATATTGAGAATGAGAATAAGAATAAGCCACGTTTTCAAGCAATCAGACACGGCCTAGGGCCTACCTTCTAAACCAAAAACTAGGCCTACCTAGGCTACCCTAGGCCCTAGCTTACCCTAAACATATCGTACCACTAAACTAGTGTAAGCAAGGAAAAGAGATGCGAATGCGTAGAATAACTGGGTGTAGTGCCTAGGCCTACCCGTAACCCTAGGCCTAGGCCTAGGCCTAATATCGTTTGGTTAAACATAACCTCTAAATTCTACTTGGGCAAACCTGACAACGTACCATATCTAGAGACATTTCCGCACGCTACACATCCTTTGTCCTCCTGTAACAAACACATTCGGCACTTTTTATGACCACATGCATCTTGAACCAAGCGATTTGTTGTGGTACTTATGCCCTGATGACATTGGGGACAACACCTGAGTTGATAACGTAAATCTGACATTTTTCTGTCACTGGCTCACCGCCTCCTGGATTAGAGAAGACGTGAGAGCAGTGCCTGCGCACTTCTGTCATGCTATTTAAGTGGCGCGAAAATTCAAGATCTAGGCCTACTCAAAATAAATAATTTTGATATGAAATTTACAAAGACTGTTGGCTAAGCTGGAGAAAACCAGGCTTTGATGCAGAACGCTGAACGTAGAGATAAAGTCAGGATCACTTGGAAGCTCTATCATTTGTCCTATCGGGTTGTGGTTTGGTTTGCACCAAAATGTTAAGTAAGAATGTGGAATAGTTGGTATCAAGGCACATTTTTCAACTACTGCTCACTTTTCTTATTAACTGACAGTAAATATGACACCAAACTCTTAATTTGTAGTAATTTCTTAATTTCGTGTAAGAGACAATTATTTGAAATTTCAAAATCGGCTTTGATAGAGACAAGCGCTCATCCTTACAATAACAAAACCCCATGCCTTATGCGGGATTCGAACCTTTGTCCTCTTAATTCGTAAAGCCATACGCGAATACGCGAATGTACCACCGGCCATCGCGAACGGCTTACACAATCCGAGACAGGTGATATAGATCCGAGTTCGAATCCCGTCAAGAACTGCCATCCTGACTGAAGTGTTTCCTGAGGATTGAAAGGGGTTGAGCCCACTTAAACAGCCATCGGACATCCCTTCACAAATTGCCCTAACTCCAATATACCTGGTAGGACACCTGAAGAGGGGCATGCATTGCACCCTAGACACTAGGCAGGTTTCCCAAGAGAAATTTACATAACATAACATAACATAACATAACATAACATAACATAACATAACATAACATAACATAACATAACATAACATAACATAAACAACACAACACAACACAACACACACAACAACACAACCAAACAACACACACAACACAAAACAACACAAACAACAACACAACACAACACAAACACAACACAACACAACCAACACAACAACAACACACCACAGAACAACACAACACAAACAACACAACACCACACACAACAACACAAAACAAACACAACAACACAACACAACACAACAACAACACACACATTCACAACACAACACAACACAACACCAACACAACACAACACAACACAACACAAACACAAACACACAACACAACACAACACAACACAACACAACACAACACAACACAACACAACATATAACAGCCCTTCCGCCCGGTGGCAACCACTCACTACCCCCAGACCTAATTTCTGCCCTCCCCTAAAAACGATCTAAATTCCCTCAAAGACCCACTATCTACAATATCCCCAGACAAGTAATTTCACTACCTAACAGTCCTTGCCATGAAACCATACCCGCCCAGATCCGTTCTTACTACTTGACGCTGGAACTTCGATGAATGATCACCCCTACCCCTGTAAAGCCCCTCCTGCAGCCTATTGCAGATGTCCCCCCACCCACTACTTCCCCTAGCCGCACTGTACATATTGCACAACCTAACCTCCTTCCCTCTAATGAGTACATATTGCACAACCTAACCTCCTTCCCTCTAATGACTCCCACCCCAACTCTCCTAACATTGTAGTGACACTGTAATATAACCTCTCTACATTCCCCTTATCATCCTCCTCCCACCGCCAACGCCTAACCTTCCCCGTAACCCTTCTTGCCGCCCTACGTTGAACCTTCTCTACCTCCAAAGGCAAAACCTCCCCTAGCTTATACGGAACCCAAGCCACTGCACCAGGACAGGACAGGTCTAACCACCACCTTGTACGCCCGATCTTTAACTCCCCGGCTGGCCCCTCTTAGATTTCTCATAACGAATCCCAGAGCCCTATTAACTTCTTGCACCTGATCCCCCCAACCCAAATCCTCTGCCAACATCACCCCCAAGTACTTATAAGTTCCTACTTTCTCCATAATAGCCCCCATTAAAGTGAATATCCTACCTACCTTGATAAATCTCTGCGAGAAACCACCTACCTTACATTTACCTATGCTCAAACCCATCTTATTTGCTGTGACCCATTCCTCTATTACCCCCAGATCTGCCTGCAACAGCCTAACATCCTCAATTCCCCTTATTGCTCTATACAAAACACAATCGTCTGCAAATAATCTTATTCTTGATGTTATTCCCTGCCTTATGTCATTTATAAACATAATAAACAACAAAGGTCCTAACACTGAGCCCTGTGGTACCCCGATGTAACCTCTATACTATGTGACAAAGTACCCCCAACCCTCACCCTCTGAGACCTACCTCTCAAGAAATAAGTAAAAATAAATTACTTTAAAAAACTTAAATAATGTGTGTGGCGAATGATGTACAGAAACATTAATCTGTGCATGCATCTTGACATCTCAACATTACCGTCAACGCGCATTCTAAACGAGCAACATTCGCAAGCCAGTAAACAGAGCGACACATTTTCTCCAAATTTGTAAACTAAAATACAAAAAAAAAGTCACAAAACTGATTTTGGGTACGGGGTGTGTGTCTGGGGGGGGGGGTGATTAAAGAAGTCCAAGCCTACCCAACACTGTCAACGCCAACGTCGTCGATGCATAAACAATGGCCAACCAGCGATGTGTATTTTATAAAAGGAAATAGACCTTGGAACGATTCGCCCGCGGACGCCAGAAACAACAAGGCGAATTATTTATAACAATTTTGTCATATTGAGCTTTGTTGCTAGGACCATTGATTCTGCGAAGGCTTCAAAAGAAAAAAACAGTTTTCATACTCGCCCAAATGTTGATGGATTCAACTTCAAGTTCATGTCAGAACTCAGAAGTAAATCAAAATCAGCCTGATTCGGGAATCGAACGCGGGACCATAACCTAGCGCCTGGTTAAAAGCGAGTACTGGTTAGGTGGAAGAACGATCGTACAAGATTGAATCTCACCATAGTTGTGGTTGTTTTCATAACTTTATAAAAAAATAAAGAACCAACTATACTGCAAAATAAAATAAAGCGAAGAATAACTACCAGTAGAAATCAGCTCGGGTGCTGACCGTTTATTCGTAGGTTTTTTGTGTGTTTGTTCGCACGATTGCAGGCCCTCGCCTCATGGCTGGAGTCAGTGGCGGATACAAAGGGGGACGGTGGGGCGATCACCCCCCCCCCCCATGAGATTTCGACTTTGAATGAGTATTGCCATTTATTATTATCATCAACTGCTTTGTAATTTGTTATTTTTAACGTGTTTTTAAGCCATTGAAAGGAACAGCAAATTTTGCCACCTTCGACGATAAGTAGTGACACGAACGGCAGAGACCACAGAGATGTTGATCGTGGCTCCTCGTTGAGCCACGAGCAACATCTAGGAGGCAGTGGCTGGGACTTTTTTTATTCAAACAGATATTAAACACCTATTGTAGGCTAGATCAGCAGTCATTGGTCCGCTTCCGTGACAATTTGAAGCTGAAAGACCTGTTTGCATGTTAATTAAATGGGAGCGATTTGTAGCCCAAATAGTTCTCAAGATTGCCGCCAGGTTGACAGGTGAGCATATTAGCCTTTAACATCAAATGATTACTAAATTCCGATATGCAATAACTTCTTATTGTTTCTGTTTGTTCAATATCATGCTGCACAAGCTAAAACCATATCAAACAAGCCAGTTAAATACTTAAATGCATTAAAAAAGCATTAATTAAAACGCCAAATCGCCATTTTGTTGATGGCAGATTGAGTCTTCAATTTGCTACACTCGCACCTGTGCGGAGGTATTGGAGACTGCGTATATAGCCTACAATAGGTGTCTATGCTTTCAAACTTTTAAACCGATCTCACCCCACCCCCTCACCCTAAATAAGATATATAGGAACTGCTTCCAATTTTGTTTTCGTTTTATGTATATATAATAATCTGAGAATATTGAACAAAAATCACTCCCCCCCCGCTCCTCATGAATGAATCGGTGCTAGATCCGCTATAAAACCAAGATTACAGGCAAGGAGGAAAGAAGGTTGACTGAAATCCCGCCATGAATCCTAGAGGGCATTGCCCAAAATTATCTAGTGAACCTTGGACTCAGAAAAATAAAAATATAGAGTAAGCTGTGAATGTGTTATTTTGTTTGTTGAGTTTCAAAGAATATATCGTATTATTTTCTCACAGCATAATTTAAAATAATGTCGTGTATTTAAGTCTATCTTGCACAAGGAGAACTATACTTTGACACCAATCATTGGTACCTATATCAAACTTATAATATTAAAACGAGGCTTGGGCAATGTTATCAATTTGAGCGTTCCTACCATATAGAAACGCATGTGACGTATCCCGCGGAGTTAATTTCATTGCGCCAAGTTGACAACAAGTGTAGCGACCATGAAAAGTACGGAAGTCGTGTCACGGGAACTCGTGAGACATGAGAATCGCTTCCAGAGCATTTGCTCGATGTTCGTAAGCTGTGGTTTCTTCGTGGAGCTCCGCTATGCTTCGTTCTTCGACAAGTTGCTCATGTTGTTAGGTATCATCTGCGCAGTCATATCGGCAGTGTGCGTCCCAATGGTGGTGTTCTTTTTCGGAGACATGATGGGAACATTCTTCCTGTTTAACTTACAAGCTGAAACATTGAAATACGAAAAGATGGCTAAACAAGAGAGAGCAAGCCTAGGGCGATCCATTCATAGCACGATCCTTATGGGACTTCGATGGCTCAAATCAGGTAACCAACTAAACGAGCCTATAACAGAGGATTCACTACTTCAAAAGATAACATTCTTTGCAATTCAAATGGCAATTTTAGGCACTGTCAAATGGATTTCTGCAGCAATATTTATGTACACAATGAACTACACATCCCATAGGTTTGCACTTAAGATTCGTATACAATACGTCAAGGCTATATTGTCCAACGATATTGCCTGGTTCGATCAACAGAACACTGAGGAGCTGTGTGCCAAGACCACACATCTGATCAACGACATTCATGCTGGCTTAGGGGAAAAACTGGGTCTTCTAGTATTCTCAACAGGTACTGTGATTTCCTGTTTTGTAAGTGCTTTGATAAGAGACTGGACACTTGCTTTGCTGGCAATGGCTGTAGTTCCAGTCTTTTTATGTGTCGTTTTTCTTGGTGGGAGAGTTGGTAAATTTCTGGTAAAACGCGAATATGATGCGTACAAGCTAGCGAACGCAAGTGCAATGGACTCGATCAAGAACATCCGACACGTGGCCTTGTATTCGGGAGTGAGTGTCGAGATGGAGAGGTTTCACAAATGCTTGAGCATGTGTCAGGGTGAGGCAGTGCATTCAGGCAGTTTCAATGGCTTATTTTTAGGATTCTTGTGGGTCTGTATTTACTGTAGTTATGCGTGCACTTTCTACTTCGG
This sequence comes from Sweltsa coloradensis, assembly GCA_024449915.1. NCBI lineage: Eukaryota > Metazoa > Arthropoda > Insecta > Plecoptera > Chloroperlidae > Sweltsa > Sweltsa coloradensis. Next base: position 89,946 of record JAMZAV010000383.1, read on the forward strand.
AGTAACGTTCACCATGGGGGAACAGGGTGTAAAGCTAGATGCCCCTCGGGTTCCGGGCGCCACATATTCACCAGCCGCCCTCATTGTAACATTCTTTTGTGTACAAATTGGAATGTTGCATATTGCCAATCTGCCAACACTTTGGAAAACTGTAAAGAAAGCCAAAGTGGCTGCAAGTATCGTCTTCAATACGATCGATAACATAAATCGGCCAGCTGTTTATTTCGAAAAGGCTTCAGAGATACCCAAGCAACAAGGAAACGAAAGCGTGATCATTTTCGATGGTGTACACTTTTCTTATCCATCAGACCCAACGAAACCGATTCTCAGAGGAATGAGTTTCACGGTGAAGAGAAACGAAACGGTCGCGATCACTGGACCGAGTGGATCGGGACTTTCCACCATCATGCGACTGATTGTGCGGTTCTACGAGCCCCAGCGTGGCACTATCATCTACGACGGTTCAAACTTGCAGAACGTGAACCTCCCCTGGCTTCGAAAACAGGTCTCGTTTGTGATGCAAGACTCGGCCCTGTTCGGCGTGACGTATGCCGACGCAATCAAGAACAACCTAAACGCTACGCTGAAAGAGGTGATGGCAGTGGCGCAGATCACCGGTTGCCACGACTACATATCGAAGACCACGTCACAGTTCTCGTCGCAGCTCACGGCGGACGTGCCCGATCCCATAATGCAACGCATGGTGATTGCGCGCGCAATGCTCCAAACACCGCACATACTAATACTCGACAATGCGACCACCAGTCTCACTGCCAGCGAAGAGCGGAAACTACATGTCGCCATCAACAGGAATGGCTCGCACGTTGCTCTCATTGTGGTTACTAACCGAGTGGAGTCCATAGCCAAGGCAGACAGGGTAAGAGTACACTACTAAACACGCAATTTATCTAATACTTATTGGCGCCCTCAGCCCAATAACTTTCGAACCAACTCTGCAACTAGGAGACTTGCTTTTCTAGGCCTAAGTAACTAGGTCTTTATAGTAGGGTATGTACACACATCAGAATGTATTTTGTGATATCACTAGAATGGTCCAGAGGGCAATTTTGAATGTGACGGATGACAAGAACTAAGCCGTATGGCGTTCGTATCTACAAAATACCTCTAAAACACCGCGTACATCTATCCCTGGTAAAAATTTCAGTTGATGACAGCTGGTTTAAACAGATGCCAATTGGTATTGCCGGGTGATGCCAGTTGATGTCAATTAGCATGGCCAACTGGTCATGTGATCAAGTGGTAGTGGTAGAAACAGCATGTACTCAACTGATGGTGTCAGATTATAACCAGTTGGTCCAAAAATCACATAGTCATCTACTGAAATTTCTACTAGGGATACTTCAGTGAAAGGTGTGATACAATTCAAATAATTTCCTAACAATCCAGGTGATTCACGTGAGTGGCGGAAAGGTGATCGAAACCGGCACCTTCACGGAGCTGATGGTAGCCCACGGTGAGCTGTACGACGTTTACAAGAGATCGGTGGTGGCCGTACCTCGGCGGGGCATGGAATGGCCGGACCTGCTCGACGAGTACTCTCCAGTCCCACCGCCACCCATCAAGACGGCCCGCGACCTCTCGACGCACCACCGCCTTCATCATTCCTCCGATTGTGACAAGCTACAGTCGGCGCTCGTCTACGTCAGCCGCTTCCCGGCGATGCCGCGGGGAGTCAACGATATCCAGGTCGACTATGCGGGTTTCCTAGAGGAAGACCGGGCGTTGTACACTTGGTTCACTGTTCTCAGGCTGAATGCGCCCGAGTGGCTGTACTTACTTACTGGGTGTATTGCAGCCTCCGTTGCAGGTATAGCCCATTTAACACAAATGACTTGTGTGGGAAAAATACGTTATTACAGTCTCTTCCATTATCTAGATCAGAGCCCCGATACAGTTACTAGATTATTTAGACAAGGTTTATTGCATGGTCACTAGATCTTTTGTAAGCTTCGCGTCAATTTCTGCTCAGGTTGGACATCTAGCTAGAGGACCTTGAGTTTATGGTGGTTTCAGAAAGTTGGGTGGCTTCGGCCGATAGGGCAATGCCAAGCTGGTTCGCCCGGATTCTCCGCCAGGTCCGGGGTTTCCGGGGTTTGGTCACAGGACTCTTTACATTGTGGCTCAAGCGGAACTTACACATGGCTTTGACTAAACGTCGATCGTTCTGCACTTTGGTGGAAAATCAATCACCCAATGCACTGCCGTCAGATGTTAAATTCCTATTTTAAGAACGTCCAGACAAGTATGACAAAAACCTAATCATTCTTTGCTCTGGTGAGAGATTATTTTGACCATTGCCCAAATTACGTTGAACCTATTGACTAAACTATCTCCATTTTTCTTCGACCATGCATTGATTATAATATGCATTGCATAACAATCGACTAAACATTGCCCTCTCCTCGATTATGCAGGCCTCAGCCTTCCGACCTATGCAGTCCTGTTCGGCGACTGTCTGGCCAAGCTCGCGAGCCGTCCCATCGATTATGTGGACTTCAACGAGGACCTCGTCAACTACACCTTCCTGTTCCTGCTCGCTGCCTTCGTCACAAGCGCAGCGAAGGTCGTGCAGTGGTACATGGTCGCCGTTGCCGGTGCGATCATGACGAAGCGCCTGAGGAAGCAATTGTTGAGGGCCATACTAAGACAGGAGCTTGCGTGGTTCGACGAGGTGGAAAACAAGCTGGAAACGCTTCTCAATATAATCAGGTGAGGTACCCTTTTGTTGTCTTGTCAGTAAGTTTTAGCGACTTTTAAGGCAAATTCTTATTTGCTCGGTTGTTATAGACATCACATTTGTAAGAAATTTTGCATTGTCAAAGAAACGGAAAAGAGAAAGTTGTAGCCTACAGTAACACTTTAAACGATGATGATGATTTCGGAATGATCATCTAGGGCGACGGTCGTCGCCCGGCAGAAAAGCGATGCGATGCTTAGGCGACACCGAAACTCCAGCCCTATATACAGCTACCAGAGTTGGGGGGTTTTCAGCTATCTGCACACGCCGCCCCGAAAGAGTTACAATCTTGAAACTCGGTATATGACCTGGTATGTGGTCCATGACATACAAAAAAAAAATCAACCCGATCCGACAACTCGTTCTGTGTTAAAAAAGGCTCTCAACATCGTCAAATTCCTTAAGGCTGGCTGGTGGTTGGGTGGGTGGGTGGCTGGGCTGGCTGGCTGGCTGGCTGGCTAGGAGTTCTCCGCGGAGATTTCTTTAGCCTACAGAGAAAACGGTAAATCTTAGAACTATGAAACTTGGACCACACTTAGGTGTATTTCAGACGCAGTGCCTTTTGCTTTCAAAACCAAAATCGGGTAACAGGGACCGGAGAAAATCAAAATTTGGATGTAATAAAAAACGCGAAATTTTACCAAGGCGTGGTAATTTGTACAAACTTGAAATTTAACATGCTATTAACTATTATAAATATCTGCGTCCAAAACACAAGGGGCTAAATTGGGATGACCAGGGGCCCAAAAATGACAAAAAACATATCTAAACTTTAAGAAATGAATCATTTAAAAAAAAAACGCAAACAACTGAGATGTTTCAAACGTGGAATACATTTTGATATCTCTCATTCTTTATCACTTTTGAATATGGAAAGCAAAATTGGTGAACGGGTACCGGAAAAAAACCAAAATTATCAAAAGTAGGTAATTCCGTACTCTTATTAATAATACGCTATACCGAGAAAACGGGTTCATCTTAGAACTTTGAAACTTGGGCCACACTCAGATGTACCTCATATAACAAAACCGGGCAATTGGGACCGGGGGGGAAAACAAAATCAAAAACAAAAACAAAAAAGCGTAATAACTCAGGCGTGGTAATTTGTACAAGCTTGAAAATAAACATGCTCTTAACCATTATAAATATCAAGTGCTTATGCTAGTGCCCTTTGGGCTTGTTGTTAGCGTATCGCTTCCAAAGCAGAAGGGCCAGGGTTCGATTCCGCTAAAGTCAGAAGTTTTTTAACTTCTGATTTTTGGGCTTAAGTCTATCAGTTCTTGTCTTAGGAGTTTGTAAAAGGTGACTTTGGAGCCGTCCTAGCAAAATCAAAACGCGTAAATTACTCAGGCGTAGTAATTTGTATACAAGCTTGAAATTAAACATGCACATGCTCTTAACCATTATAAATATCTAGTGCTTATGCTAGTGCGTTGGTCTTGTTGTTAGCGTATCTGCTTCCAATGCAGAAGGGCCAGGGTTCGATTCCCGCTAAAGTCAGAAGTTTTTTAACTTCTGATTTGGACTTAAGTCCATCAGTTCTTGTCTTAGGAGTTTGTAAACGGTGACTTTGGAGCCGTCCTAGCAACGAAGCACATAATAAATTTCAGAGTTGTTCTGAATCGGCCTTTTTGATTCTGGCGTTGATCCGCGGGTGTTCGCACTGTCCATACCACTGATTGATATATTTCCTATTAAAAATATCGATCTTTGGTTGGTTATCGCTCACTCGTCGATTGCGTCGGGGCCTGCAGGGTTGGCTTGGTCGCTTTGATTTAAAGTCCCCACTGAAAATCTGTTATATAACTGAGTGGGTAGTCTGTAAATAAAAATTTATTAATTTATTTACGGGGTATCTTTGGGGGGACCGTGGGCCCAAAAATGTAAAAAAAACAACTTTGAACTCAACAAATTTAATCATTCACACCTTGATAGCGAACGAACAACAAAAGATGTAATATCCAACCAAATACAAAAATTTGTAAAAAAAAAAAAAAACGGCAGCCAAGCTCTCCTTCAAAAGTCTTTGGCTGTGAATGCTGTGAGATATAGAAGTTGAGCCAAGCTTTTTATTCTTTCTCCCTAGTTTCGCTTTTAAAATAAGTAAGATCATTTCGCTGTTGACGAGCGCCAAGCCAACGATTTTTGTGGTAAAAAGTAAAATTTTTAAACTCGAAATCATAAAAAAAATGGCTTGGCCATTGAATTTGGTTCATGGCCAAGAATTTTTTTTATGATTTCGAGTTTAAAATTTTACTTTTTTACCACAAAAATCGTTGGCTTGGCGCTCGTCAACAGGCGAATGATCTTACTTATTTTAAAAGCGAAACTAGGAGAAAGAATAAAAAGCTTGGCTCAACTTCTATATCTCACAGCATTCACAGCCGAAGACTTTTGAAGGAGACTTGGCTGCCTTTTTTTTTTTACAAAATTTTTGTATTTGGTTTGGTATCATATATAGCCTAAAGGGTAAGAAAGTAATGATTTTTACATTTTGGATGTTATCCTGGCCAAACAAAAAGGTAAATTTGTGAAATACCTAATAGGGTATGTCCATAAATAATATGCGATGAAGATGCATTTTGTTTCTTAATAAAATAGGAGGACTACAAATGAATTTACCAATTAATATTGACAACCTCAACAGCCAGCAAATACCAATTCGGTCTGGTGATGGTATTTTTTGGAACGCTGTATTTAGAATGTGAAAATATATTTCTGATGAGTGTGTTTATCAAAATAGGAATCTCTCTTTTGTTCCTTTCGGTTCTTTTACTATCGTGTGTTTGTTTGTGTTTTCTCCTCCAGGGTTGACGCGCACAACGCCAAGGAAGCGACCGGTCCTCTGCTTACGTCACTTGGCCCAGGCGGCCTCCACTCTAATCGCGTGCGCCATCCTAGCAACCTATTTCAACAAGAAGATAGGCTTCGTCGTGATCGTGTTGGCGTTGCCCATGTTCTTGTCGATGCTCTACTACAACAACATCCTAACGAGGCTGATGTTCAGCGAGGGTCTCTCGTTGCACAAGGCACAGATGGTGCTGGTGGAGGGTGTTGGCCACATCAGGTCAGTTACTGTAGAGGAGAACTCGAAATCAGACGTAGTGTGGGATAGGCGTGTAGGAAGAGGAAGGTAGAAGGGAGTGGGTGATTTCCCCCCTCATTTCTTAACGTGACCCTCCCACTTTTTCCCCTATATGATGTCATTGGTGCCGAAACATTGGATAACAAAATTCTCAATTAACACTCACATTCGAAGATAAAATATACAGTGTTAGTTCGAGAGTTAAGCGCGCGACTCTGTTTCGGGAGGACCCGGGTTCAAATCCCGTCGAGACCAGCAAACCTGACAAGACTTAGTTTTTTCCGATGTTTTCCTCAGTATAAATAATGTGGATGCAAGGGGTTGAGTCCTCTTAAACAGGCTTAACAGCCCTCGGACATCCCTTGACAAATAATTGTCCTTTCCGCAACATACCTAGTTACACACTTGAAGGGGGGGGGGATGAATTGCACCCTGGGCAGGCTTCCCACAAAAAATATAATAATTATTTGTATTATAAAATAACCACAGAACACACGGCTAAAACCATGACGCACTCGCCCACTGAGTAATTTCGATTGCATTCGGTGCCCTATACTCGAGCGTGAAATTACAATGTTAAAAAGTCACGGTTTTAACATATTCTAAGGTTTAAGAAAATTAATATTTATTTTGATTTTCATTGTTATTACTGTATTTAAAGTAGAGAAACGAGGAAAGAGAAAAGAGGCTAGGAATGTGTACAATCTTTTACTTGTCATCATCATTATCCATAGCCGTTTCCCGCTTCTGGCAGAGTCATATTGGGGTTTGCAAACATTTATGTACATTTCTTTCTATCCTCCCACAAAAGTATCTCTTCTTCATTTTTCCAGCTTTCTCTTCTTGCCTCTCTTGCTATGGTATCATTCCATCTCTTCCGTAGTTTCCCCCGTCTTCTTCTTTCTACAACGTACTTTCTCGGTCTCCAGGGCCCCTATTCTGTAACTTCTACGTATTATATTCGTAGGTAATCTCACGAATCGAACTCGAAAGCGATGCGTCGCAAGTCTGTTTAGAATGATATAAACACAGTGACTCGTCACTTACGAATTGTATTCGTGCGATTATCGTACGAATCCAATCCAGTAGATGTTAGAGAAGTCCCTGGCTGGCCGCAAACTCTTCAACTAGCACCATTAAAGCTGGGGTTCCTCAGGGATCAGTGTTCAGCCCTCTTTTCTTCAACGTTTACACTTCGGACTTGCCACTTAGGCCTATGCCTCCCGTAGTAGAGATAAACCTTACTGCGGATGACTTTGCTCTATATCAGCAAGGTCGAGCTCGCCAAGCTTGGCTGTTTCGAAAGTTCAAGAGGGCTAAAATCGAATAGCGAAATACTACGCACATTGGCGCATCTCCTAAAATGTTCTAAAAACGACTGCCACATTCTTTATACCAGAAGGAGAAACCAGTTTACTCCACTTCTAGTCTTCTCAGGGAAGACCATCCTATGGTCAACGACAAGCCGCTACCTGGGAGCGACTATGGACTCGAGACTCTCGTAGAAGATGCATATAGCTGATCCTTACAAGAGGTGACCGGAAAGTGGCGGCACTACGCCCGCTCCTAATCTCACCTCATATCTCATTAAATGATAGGCTAACCATCTATCGGCAAGTCGTACGCCCGACAATCGATTACGCATTTTCTGTGTGGGTAGACTTAGCACCTTTCAACCTAAACCAGCTCCAAGTTCTACAAAATCGTGTGGTGAGGATGGCGGAGTTTGATCCCATAGAAACGCCCATACGCCTTCTGCATTAGGACCTCGGTATGAACAAAGACTGGTTCCCTAACAAAACTCTCATCTTCTCAACCAGCCTACGACTATACAATACGAGTGTCCCCCCAAAATGTGTGTCTCTAAAAGTCACCCCTTATGAGCTAACGCTCGGTATGGGTATAACCTCGCATGGAAAATGATACCCAATGCGATGAAGACTACCACACAATTATTATTTCTCTTGCACCAATATTTATTCCATGTTACGAATCATAATACAAAATCGTGACTCGGCCTATTAATTTAGGCAACTCTCTACTTGTCTCAGATCCGTCGTCGCACTGGGCATGCAGAATGTTTTCCTGCGTCAGTACGCCGTAGAGGTGGTGAAGGTGCATTCCAAGATGTCGGCTGACATTGCCAAGAGATGTTTTCTGTTTGGGATGTGCGTCGCTGTTCCGTGCTACATATACGCAATATGCGTGGTGTATTCAGGACATTTGATGAGAAACGGACAGCTGACTCACTCTCAAGTATTCGAGGTAAGCTGGGGACGGAATTTATCAATAGGTTAGAATTACCGACAGTGTTGGCTCGAACGTTTAACGCGCGACTCTTTTCGGGAGGTAGGCCTACATGGTTTAAAATCCGTCGACACCGGAAATCCTGACTGAAGTTTTTTCCTAGGTTTTCCTTAGTCATTAATAAGGCTTCGGATCGCAACATACCTAGTTTAGACACCTGGGCAGGCTTTCCACGTAAAATGATAATTTTTAATAGATTATATTTTATTTTTTTTACCGATAACGGAATTGTTCACCAAACATGTGTTCATTATATTATTCATCATCACCATTATCCATCGCAGTTTCCCGATTCTAGCAGGTCAACTTGGGAATTTGCAAACAAATGTTTCCACTTCTTTCTATCCTCCCACAATAATTTGTATCTCTTCCATATCTTCCCAGATCTCTCCTCTTGCCCTAAGTCTCCTGCTAGTGTATCCTTTCATCTCTTTCTTTGCCAACCCCGTCTTCTTCTTCCTTATTCAATCCTTATTTCATACATTCTCTTGGTCATCCTATATCTTCCACCATTTTTATACCATTTCAGCCATGTTGATCGACAGTGAAAATTTACTAACATTTTTGCTTCAGTGACAACGGAAAAAAGTAGACCATTAGCGCATGAATTAATTTTAAAACTTGATTGATTTGATTGATTGATTTGTATTGCTTAACGTCTCATATTAACCGCACTAAGGCTATTCGAGGCGATGAGTGGTGATAGATGAGGATGAAGTATGAACAGGAGGGAGGAGGGGAAACCCGGTACCGGCACGTAGCCTACTTCTTTAGGGAGGTACAAATAGGGAACCAACGGCTTTAAGTCGCATCCGAAAGTACGGTGTAACCTTGACAGTCATAATAGGTTTCTACACTAACCCGGACTGCCGAGCAGACGTCGAGCAGAACGAAGGCGTTACACTAGCTTTCGAACCCTACATCTGCTCTTACCAGCGGTAAACGTGAGTTTCAGGGCAGAGCGTTCACCCAATCTCCCCCTGACCACGCCCGAGGTAGCTTAGCTTCGGTGTTCGAGTGGGAACTGGCTGTTCCAAATGATGATTGATTGATTGATTGGATATTGCTTAACGTCTCATATTTATGCAACTTGGCTAATCGAGACGAAGGGAGGGACGTAAGGGGTGACGCGGGGGGACAAGGGGTGGACAGGCCTGTGCTGGTCAGAACCAGCCACAAGCGTATGGGGAGGGCGCGGGTTCCCCCACGTCGTGGTCGTCTCCGTCTGTGTCATCATCCGTCCGTGTTGTCATTGTCGTCGCCGTCGGGGAGGTAGTCAAAGGGAAGGGGAAAGTTCCCCGACGACGACCCAGAGCTCGCCATTAGTTAACTCCCCTAATCACGGACCAAACCACGAGAAGGTTGCGAGTTGGAATTTGATGGCCCCTGTTCCAAATAAATTGTTACTAGTGCAGATAGTAACAACTGTTCCAAATAAATTGTTACTAGTGCAGATAGTAAAGTTGTCGTACGTGATAGTTATCTTCTTCCGCTAGGTGACGCAAATAGTCATCCTCGGTACCATCATGGTCGGACAACTGATCTCATTCTCTCCGAAGACGGTACAGGCTCGGATATCAGCCTCCCGCATTCTCAAGGTAGTCAACAGGGTCCCACTCATGACCAGTGAGATAACAGACAACGACAAATGGAAATGCGAGGGTGAGTAGGAATCATCTGTTTGTTGTGCAAGAGTTTAACATATTTTATTATAATTATCCAGGAATTTTGTTAAATTTAATATTTTAATTTACAGCGATAATCGAATTTGTTGATAGTGTAAATCCATCGATGGAATTGATATTTTGGTCCATTCCTAGTACCCACAAATAACAAAATATGTTTTTTTAATAATCGTTCCTACGTCTTCATTTCGCTTTTGACATGGAAACTCAATTCGTTGTGAGACAATTTCTCTGCATTTCCATGTAATTCTAAAATTTAGTGTTAAATAGCCAAGCTCACTGTTTTGACGACATTCACAACAGCAACGAATCCAATATTTTTTTGTATCGATGCAAATGATCAGTTGTTGAGGTCAGATGAAAAACAAACAAAACATGAAACCGTAAAAAAAAAACGGATAGATATAGCCAACCAAAAACGCTCATCCATTAACACGACTGGAAAAAGTGTTCGCGAAGCAACCTAGTATTGATATTAATCAATATGGAAAACTAAACATAAATAAAGCCTGAATTAGACGGTTCAATGTTTCGTTCAAGATTCCTTGAATTCAAGGACAAAATATGATCTATTGACGAAGGTATTGTTGTATCTTATTATCTTTGACCGATTTGATCGTGTTTTGTTCTTGAATTCAATTAATCTTGAACGAAACAACGAACCATGAATGATGAATGAACCAGCCTTCAGGGTTGGCTTGGTCACTTTGATTTAATGTCCCCCACTGAAAATCAGTTAATTAACTGAATGGATAGATTCTAAATACGATTTACTTTTTATTTATTTTTTTAAAGATCCTCGAATAGAGGTTTTCAACGGTTTTTGCTCACATTTGGTGGAGGTGCCGGGTACGTGCTAGTGGTCGTTCTTTATTTTGCCGACAGAAAACGGCAAATATAACCGAGGCACTTCAACAGTATCACTCATACACATTGGTCCATAGTTGTATTATCCAAACGCAAACGTCGATTCAGAATCTTTAATATTTCCAGAAAATGAGGTTTACCTAATTCAAAATGAAAAAGTGAATGTTAATGTTCCAAATAAATAGCCATTGGAGTTAGACATTCAGTTGTAACTCCCAACACCCGTATTAACATTATAGATTTAATTTTCCCTTAGCAGGTAATACCCACGAACCGTATTTATAGAATGCATGCCACCCAATTTGATTAATCCAGTTGTGCAAAATGCAAGAGCTTGCAACTTGTAGTGTCCTTTCCTTTCGTTTTCTGTTCCCAGTCACAATAAGTAGGGCAGCCTCTCTCGTTGCACGGGTTTGGTTCAAATCCAGGTTAAGACATGGTTGTTTTGTCGCCCAAGCACCAGAGTCTAGGAGGGAAGCCCCCTCACTGGTTGTGCTGGAATGTGACTTTCCACCCTTCCTATCTCTAACCCTTTCTCTAAGTATGAATGAAGAGGCATTCTGGCCGAGCAACATCAGAAGGGGAAGCTTTTCTCTGTTGCCAAGGGTCCTGGTTCGAATCCAGGGTGAGTCATGGATGTTTTGTCTCCCGAGCACTAGAGTTGGGAGGGAAGCCCCCTTACTGGTTGTGCTGACGGTGTGGCTCAGTATGAATGAAGATTGCTGCTTGCTGATGATGACAACATGCTTGCAGAATTTGCTTCTTGCGTGGCCCTACCACAGGTTTGGTTATGTGTTGTGAGTTTTGTTTGCATGTAGTTAGCTGATTTTTAATGGCCACCATCTATCTGATGAGTCCCAGAAGGACGAAACGCGTCGTGAATTAAGGTAACAACTTTAAATTAGCCGCAGTTGTCATCAGCAGGTGAAAAGTTTTGTCGCCCCCAGCCCTTCAGGCTAGGATTTATGTTCTCTTTGCTTTTCCAACCTGTCAACCCTTCTCCATTCAGTTGTGATATAAGTTTTCTCGTAATACGATCTCTGACAGTCGTTGTTTGGGACCATGTGCCTCCTCTTGAAGACCTCCACGACTACGACGTACGAACGATAAGAAGACGACCGCGACGTGAGAAACCCCTTTTTTCACCATACCCCTCCGCCTAGCTTCTTGGCTTGTTGGTCTTGTGGTTAGACGCCCTGCTTCCAATGCAGAAGGTCCAGGGTTCGATTCCCGTTTTGGGCGGAAGTTTTTTAAATTCTGGACTTTGTTTCATCAGTTCTTGGCTTAGGAATAAGTAAACGGTGACTTTGGAGCCGTCCTAGCAACAAGGCACATAATAAATTCTAAGGTTGTTCCGAATTAGCCTTGGTGATTCTGGCACTGTCCGCGGGTGGAATCGTGTCCAGCTTGATCCATCGGTGTTTCCTACTTAAATGTGCTGGTCTCTATTGGTCATTGTTCGTTCGTCGATGATGTCAGTGCCTACAGGGTTGGCTTGGTCGGCTTAAAATGTAATGTCCTGCACTGAAAATCAGTTATGTGACTGAGTGGGAAGACTCTAAATACGATTTATTGCAAGTTTTTTATTTATATAATAAACTCATTAATTTATTATTTATTAACTCGTGCTGTACATAATACTAGGAAAACGCTCAGTTGGACGCGTTGTTGAGCGAGCACCGGTACGTGCAACATGACCCGAGTACGACATTCCCATAAGTCCCACCACACAGTGTAGGCCTAACTGGATATTGACATTGTACACATTTCTCTATGTTGTACACTATATACAATTCCAACATCTTTGCATTGTACTAATTCACGTCATGCCTTCTAAAGTGTGTCTTTGTATCTTCACTGCCTCCTTCATTTTTTAACATCATTTTTCGAATTATGATTACCAATAAGTCTTTAAGTTCTTGACCGATTTAGCTGAAAATTTGGAAAATAGGAGAGAATGTTGTACTTATTGACCCTGCAAAATTTCATAACGATCGGTAATTTTTTTTTATTTTTTTTTTTTTTTATAACCAACGATCGGATTTTGTTCAAAAACTATACAGCAACCCGCCTAGGTGGTATGTACATGTGTGCAAAATTTCAGGTCGATCAGAGAAACGGTCGACCTGTATCGAAGCAGTAACAGAAAAAAAAAACAGACATTCGAGCCATAAGAGTCAAGTGGAGACGCTCGCTTCGCTCGCTCAATTATTATGTACATCACGAGTTTATCCTCACATCCCCTAAGCTAGACTGGAGCATTATGATGTAACCGTTGGACGTAATCTCAAACGAAATAAACTCAAGTGTTCTTGCAGGTGAGCTGAAGTTTCGTCGAGTGGGCTTCATACATCGCTCACCCCTGGGTCTGCCTGTCCTCAAGAACTTCAACTGTCAAGTGAGGGATGGTTCCTCAGTGGCCCTGGTCGGGACACTGGGAGGGGGGAAGTCTGTGCCCATCCAGCTGCTTCTCCGCTTCTACAACCGAACAGAGGGTTTGTAGGACTACTTCACACGTCCATCACTAAAGAGGCTGGGTCAGGGCAGGTTAAAAGTTAAACACTTCTACGATAGCGCCACTATAGTTGTTGGGGAACATGTCCCTCCCCTTGACGACGACAACGGCTAGATTGTAACGCTGCCCTAACCCTCGCGCATACAACCTTATAGGCAAAAGTACAAGCGATGTGTGCGTGTGCAACACTTGTACTGGAATATATTTTTATCCTCCAGGGTGAGTACAGGGTTTCAATCTAACCTTGGGGTTAAGAGTTTTTAAGAGGGTTAAAACATTTACAGGAATCCAACCTCTATAAGCTAACGTTTGACTCGCCCCAAAATCAAAATAATCTCCGCAAACTCTTTCCCATCAGACAGTGTTGGCTCGAGCGCTAAGCGCGCGACTCTGATTTGGAAGGTTCCAGATTCAAATCCCATCGAGACCGGCAATCCTGATTGAATTTTTTTACCAAGGTATTCCTCAGTCGTTAATGCGAATGCAAGGGATTGAGTCCTCTTAAACAGACCTCGGACATCCTAGTACACATGAAGAGGTGCGAACATCGCACTCTATCATCATCATTATCCATCACCGTTTCCTGCTTCTGGTAGGGTCAGCTTGGGTTTAGCAACCACATTTTTCCACTTATTTCTATCCTCCCTCAATCGTATCTCTTTGACATCTTCCCAGCTCTCTCCTCTTGCCTCCAAGTCTCCTGCTATGATGTCCTTCCATCTCTTCCTTGGTCTACCCCGTCTTCTTCTTCCTTCTTCAATCCTTCTTTCATACATTTTCTTGGACATCCTATTCTCCCCCATTCGTTTCATATGTCCATACCATCTCAACCGTGTCCTTCCTATCCTGTCACTTAACTTCTCTACACCTAGCATTTCTCTAATGCCCGTGTTTCTTATTCTATCCCTTCTCGTCTTGCCCACTGTGCTCCTCAGGAATCTCATCTCTGCCGCCTGCATCTGACTCTCCTCTTGATCTCCCATTGTCCAGGTTTCTGCTGCATACGTAAGGATCGGTATGAAATAGGTTTTATAAAGTGTCATCTTTCACTGAATAGGCTCATACCTGCGTAAAGGTAATGACATTATAATTAATGTTTGGTGGTCAGTTCAAAGGCAGCAGATATTCGTTGCAGTACTGTTCCATCCATTCAGATGTATAATGCAACTACAATAATTCAGAGCTTAAAATGTACCCGTCCTGATGGTCTAGTAGTTAAGACGCCTGTCTGGAATGCGGGAGATCCGTGGTTCGATTCCTGGTTAGGGCGGACTTTTTTAATTTCTGAATTGTAGTAAATAATAGGCATTTCCCTATCCCACACACTGAGCTCTATATACTTACGTGGAGATCTGATATATACTGGGCAAATGTTGAGATGTGAAGTTGGCGGAAGTTGGCCGTCCGCCATTTTCTTAGGTCTCTAATCAGCGGCAGATTCAAAAGAACTTAACATAATAGATTCGTTCACCTGTGTTACTGGCCTGTGTTTATCAGTTTATTTAGTGGAACACTGCAGTAAACACTATTCCTAGGCATCCTGAGTGACCCTGGTAATAACCCACTGCAATAATAAGTCTACTAGTCAACATAACCTCAAAATAAGCTAGCGACAGACCGCCATCTTAACGTTCAGATTTACATCTAGACGGCGGTGCAATCGCAATTAAAATCGCAATCTAATCGAGGGACGTCGATAATAGGCCCATCGCTTTAGGCCCATGTAGGCTTCAAGGTTACAGTATAGCATGCGCCCTCCACGTAAGTAGAGCTCAGTGATCCCACACCAGTCCTTCCACACTGGTAAAAGTTACTAGCTTCTCTTTCCCTCCAGGCGTGATTCTGCTGGATGGCCGGGACACGACCAACATCAACCTGGAGGTGATCCGAGGTCAGATGGGGCTGGCCGACGGCAACCCCATCTTCTTCCGCCGGACGATAGCGGAGAACATCGCCTACGGGGACAACACGCGCCGGATGAAGATGGACGAGGTGATGTGCGCGGCCAAGGAGGCGAACATCCACAACTACGTCAACACGCTGAGCGAGGAATATCATACGGTGGGTGCATGGGCCACTCCTCGGTGTCGGGAAACACACATGGTTGATAATATTAATATTGAATCCAGTCAACAAATTTTTTAAATCCAAATCGACCAAAGATTGAACAAGGAGTAGGGCCTACTTTAACTGAAACTAGTCTGTTGCTTTAGTAGTCGTCTTGTCGGGGATCGCCACACCCTCTCCCCCCCCCCCCTTCCCGATGAAAACAACGACACGTTCGATGACAAAGACGACGGCGACGACTTCATGAAAACCGCCTCTTTCCTGGATTTGACAAATCTAGCTGGATAGACTTTATAGCGGCGCATTATGCACTAAGGGCGCTTTTCATTTTATCTGAAGACAATCTTTAGTTATGATGAGTAAACTACTTATTATCATCATTCAACTGTACACTTATTACTTGACTACCCGTAATATCATAATGATAATACAAAATTATTTTTCCCAGTTGTGACAAAATCCCAAGCAAAAAAGCAATGCTTGTATTCAAGCCTTATGGAGAACAAGGAAACAATTCCCAGTCGGAGCAAACCTTAAAATTCATCCTTAAATTAAAATTAATGAGAACTATTATCTGGTTCTTGGTTGGTGACCCTCCCAGGTCATTTCCATAAGTATCAATGGTCGATTAAATCCCAAGTTCCTTAGTGTAATTGTATTTCAACAATTTATTTCTCAAATGGATGTTTGGTGTTTTCTGTCAGTCCGAACGGCTGTCGCGCCCTTAATCTAATTAATATCCGCGTTGTTATTGTGGCGTTTGATTGGGTTATTGTTGTAGGATAGTGAATGGTTACAACAAGATAAGCTGTGCTGATGTTTTTAGGTAATCGATGATGACGATCTACAGATGACGTACAGCCAGAAGTTGAGGCTTTCGCTCGCCCGCGCTCTCTACCGGGATCCGAAGATACTCTTGATAGAGAATTTGGACAAGGCGGAGACGGAAGAAGCAGAAATTATGGTCGAGGTAAGAAGGTCACCCAGTCTGGGCACTTTGGCTATTCGAGACGATGAGTGGTGGGTGATAGATGACGATGAAGTATGGAAACCCGGTACCGGCACGTAGCCTACTCCTTTCGAAAAGTACCAAGGGGACCAACGGCTTTACGTCCCATCCGAAAGGCCGATGTAATCTTTGACAGTCATATAGGCTCCTCCACTAACCCGGACTGCCGAGCAGACGTCGAGGAGAACGAAGCCGTTACACTAGCTCTCCAACCCTCCATCTGCTCTATAACTAGCGGTATACGTGAATTTCAGGGCAGAGCGGTTACCCACTCTTCCCCTGACCACGCCCGAAGGCTGCTTAACTTCGGTGTTCGAGTGAAAACAGGTTAAACGACTTCGGCTAAACCGCAGCCTCATTATTCCATCGCAGTTTCCTGCTTCTGGCAGGGTCAGCTTGGGTTTAGCAACCAAATGTTTCCACTTCTTTCTATCCTCCCACAATCGTATCTCTGCCACATCTTCCTAGCTCTCTCCTCTTGCCTCCAAGTCTCCTGCTATGGTATCCTTCCATCTCTTCCTTGGTCTACCCCGTCTTCTTCCTTCTTCAATCCTCCTGTCATACATTTTCTTGGGCATCCTATTTTCCCCTATTCGTTTTATATGGTGTGTTCATATGGGTGGTATTCTACTGGTAATAAGAATCGATTTCCAGTAGCAGTCGTCGTCAGGGAAAATCCTCTCTTTCTTCTACGACCTCCTCGTCGCCGGGGCTACAAAGACGACACGAATGATGGTCAAACATGTATAATTGTATGCTCTGTGTATATTAGGACGCCGTCCAACGACCCCTGATTGGTCGAACCTGTATAATTGAATGTTCTGTGTATATTAGGACGCCGTGCAACGAGCCCTGATTGGTCGAACCTGTATAATTGAATGTTCTGTGTATATTAGGACGCCGTGCAACGAGCCCTGATTGGTCGAACCTGTATGCTGGTGTCCAACTGCGTCAAGTCTCCGGTTAACTGCGCAGACTCCATCTTTGTCTTGTGTGACGGAATGGCGGTGGAACAAGGGACACACGATGAACTGATGAAGTCAAGAGGAGTTTACTACAAACTTGTTTGCAGGTACGTCGTACAGGGATTCGTATAATTTTGTATTTAGTGGTTTTGAAGTAGTCGATTCAACTTCTTAGGGACACTCTTGTTGACGACATTATCTTGTGATCCTGGCTACGAAGTAAATAATGCAGATTTTTTTTTAATCCAGTAGTCTTTAATTTCTATTTTAAATTTAATTTACGTGAAAATTTTTTGACCAAAAGTGTGCCATTACTTTAGCTTGTTTAAACTATAAGTAGTAAAAATATCAAACTATGGAAACATTAATGGTTAATAGTTAAGACATGGTTGTTTTGTCGCCCAAGCACCAGAGTCAAGGAGGGAAGCCCCCTCCCTGGTTGTGCTGTTATGTGACTTTCCACCATTTCTATCTCTAACCCTTTCTCTAAGTATGAATGAAGAGGCACCCTGGCCCAGCAACAACAGAAGGGCCAGCCTTGCCTTGCCAAGAGTCCTGGTTCGAATCCAGGGTGAGTCATGGATTTTTTGTCTCCCGAGCACTAGAGTTTGGAGGGAAGTCCCCTTACTGGTTGTGCTGACGGTGTGGCTCAGTATGAATGGTGTTTGATGGAACCTTGCTGATGATGACAACATGCATGCAAAATTTGCTTCTTGCGTGGCCCTACCACAGGTTTGGTTATGTGTTGTGAGTTTTGTTTGCATGTAGTTAGCTGTTTTTTAGTGGCCACCATCTGCCTGATGAGTCCCAGAAGAACGTAACGCGTCGTGGATTAAGGTAACAACTTTAAATTAGCTGCAGTTGTAATGCTTTCCCAACCTGTCAACCCTTCTCCAATCTATGGAAAAATATTGTTTCACAATGTCGACAAAATAAGTTGCTCTCTACTTCGAAGGAATGTCCGCTGTAGGGTACAAAGTACAATGTCATGTCAGATTACCCCAGTGGATCTTATCGAGGAGACTTAAGTATTTAGAGTAGTAAAAGTAGAGGTTTTATGTTATTTATGTTCTCTATGCTTTCCCAACCTGTCAACCCTTCTCCAATCATACTAAACTAGCCAATTGGCCTTTTCCTAATTGTAATAAGTATTTTGAGTGTTAGGTTTGTGGTGAATGTACTGACGAAGGTGGCTGGTTTAGAGCAGTCAACGATTAAAAGTACTATTGGGATTGGGTAAATATTTTGGTCCGGATTACTGGGGGTGGGCATTGGGCCCGTTTTCTTCCGAATGTGATCTCAGCCCATGATGACAAGCTAGGCTGCTTCATGTTGCTTTAGTTGTGTACGTAACTGAGATTATGCATCTCTATGCATTAAAGCATATTTATTATAGAACATGAGTTTTAGCAAATGCTGTTCGTTCGGCTAACTGACAGCACAGATGTTTTAAATTGATTTTTTACAATGTTGGATTTTGTTAAAAAGTCAAAATTTTACATTGACCGTGACTTTTTTCTGGATGGTTAAGAAAAATATTGATAATCCACGATTGTAGGGATGTTAAATAATGCTTACCTATCGACTTCGTAAAGTTTCATATACGTTGGATGTTTGTGGCCGAGCGAATAGCTATTTGCCAACTGCCAATGTGTCATATTCCCTGTTAGACAAGACCATCAACCTCTGACGCCGATAGGTGATGTGTCGCTAGCTGTTCCTTGTTTCTAGGGAGGAGGTCTTGCATCGTAGAACTGAGGCTTATCTCATCTACCAGAACATCGTGAGCGACGCCCTGACCAGAGCTAGTGAGGAGGACGACGTCGAAGTTGAAGCTCGACGCCCTAGCCAAGACGAAGACATCGAAAACTGATGGGTCGCGAGCTGTTCCTTGTTTCTAGGGAGGAGCTTCTGCATCGTAGAACTGAGTCTTATCTCATCTACCAGAACATCGTGAGCGACTCCTTGACCAGAACTAGCGAGGACGACGTCGTGGTTGAAGCTCGACGCCCTAGCCTAGACGAGGACGTCGGTGCGGGAAATAGGGACGACCCCGACGATGGAAGCGTTCTATAGAGTGGATTAGAGCATCAACGCTTGTGGGTGATTCTGTACCACGCCGTTCAGCCGATACATTTCTCTATGAGCTAAGTAACGTTAAATGTGATATAAACGACCTCGTTTGTTTCAAGCTGTGACGTCACAAACGAAGGGTTAGTCTATGATAAAACAATTAAGTAAGTCAAGTGGGAAAGTGAAAATTTAAGTAAAACATAGAAAGCTCGATAAGGATGAGTGGTTATCCTAAAGGCTTCATGGAAGGAATTTACCGCATTAGTCCATATTGCATTTTCAATTGTTTATACAAGATTTAAATGCATCGGAGACTGAAGATGCGTTTTCTGTAGGATATTTATGTCCCATCTTTAAAATTAAAAATGAGATTATTATATTTTTAGATAAGACCACTTGTTGCAAGAATCTTTCACAATTTGAGGTTACTGACTAAACGTGTATTTGTATCGAAATCATTTTCGTTGTTTTTATTTCTCACACACAAAATGTAAATTATTGATCTGTTGTATTTTTTAACACATAAGAAAATGCCAACATTTCAATCGTGTCAAGTTTACTTTGAAGATGTTAAGTTTTATATCAGCCACGTATCATCATCATAAAGGAAACATTGTTCATGTCTTGAATTGTGGCACATAGTGAATACACCACTAAAAGTAAATTCGTTATCGTCATTAGGCCTACATGAAATTAACGTAGATTCAAATTTAAAACACACGTGCATTATTTTCACAAATCGAAAACTAATTTGAATCAGTCAGTTTAATCAAAACAACATGTTATTCGTTTACGTTATGGAATGCAAATACTATTCAATGGTTATTTGTTCATAGAAAACGAACCACATGTCTAAAGATAAAACACTGTAGAAACGGCATACTTTGTCAGACAACGTGTTGCATTGCTTTCAACTACCTGTATTATAAGAGTGAAAAATAATGTGAATTGTGTTAAGAAAGCATGCTGTTAGCATGTGTTTGTATATGTGCCTTGATTATAATTTTGTTGTAGCCTAGTTAATATAGTTTCGTACACCTTTTTGACGTAGCAGATTACGGATGAAATGTTAAGATATGTGTGTGTAGTTATGTATCTACAAGTCCACGACTAACCAAACCTAGAAAATATGTTTAATTTCAATATTGTGAAGTAAATTGATAATAAATTGTTTGTCAACATTTCTTACTGTACATTAGTTTATTCAATGTTCAGTGTCACCTATGGTCTGCAAAGTACTTTACAGTTATATAGTTAAATGTATTAAATGTGTAGTTAATAGTTGGTTCGTCATTGTTATAACAATTGGCTTACCAATCTAACATTGAAGTACCATACTGTAAATCTGTCTTGTACTTTTTAAATTTTAGAGTATTGCCATTTGAATCACAGAGCCACGGGACGAAAATTCAGGTAATTATCTGCTGTAGCCAAATGTCACTAATTAGTTTGTTTTACCCAGAGTGAAATAACAGACTAAAGACTCCTAACATTCAATTTCAGCGTCACAGGCCGCTTTTCGCTAAAGTTGAAAGAGATTTCTGGTCTCGAAGCACATTGACATCAATGTAATATTATTGTGATGTGTTTTAACGGCTATCTCATACAGTTAAAACACTTTTGTTCAAAGCAGGACAACTACTGCGTAAATAAAGGCAATATAAGAGAAGGTTTATATTTATGAGCGTAGCGAGCGAAGCGAGTGGAGCGAAGACTTCAATTTCACTGACCCCCCAAAAAATTTAGCTCGGGTGTTTTTTTTTTTGTTTTTTTGTTTTTTTGTTTTTTTGTTTTTTTGTTTTTTTGTTTTTTTGTTTTTTTGTTTGTATTTTTGTCTGTTTGTTCGCTCTCTACCGGGCAAACGGCATATGCGATCTTGATGAAAATTTGACAGGACCTTTGAAATCTCTGAACTTAGACTTGCTACGTTTTTGGGTACAATCGAAGAAATATTTCTCATGAATATCGTACTTTTACGATTTTTTTCGATTTTTAGTGCGATATTTTCGTGACATTTGGGCCGATTCTGACCAAACGGGTGGGGCTTCAACGTTCATATTTCACATAAACATTAAAGTAATTGTGATGTATTGCTTTTTGAAAGAAAAAGTTGAAAAAGTTGGCCAGAATCCATAGAATAAAGGTTTTAATATAAGTTTTTTATTTTTTGTGCGATATTTTCGTGCCATTTGGGCCGATTCTGACCAAACGGGTTGGGCTTAATCGTTCATATTATACATGGACATTAAGGTTATGGTGATGAAGTATCTTTTGAAATAAAAAGTTGAAAAAGTTAGCCAGAATCCATAGAAAGAAAGCTTTTAATATAAGTTTTTTACGGTAAATAATACCAATTGACAAGAAACAATAGAAACTTGACAACAATCACCTACAATGCGTAGGCAGCAAAACAAAGCACTTGCAAAAGTAAAGATATCCCACGCAAATTAAAAACTTCAAAAAGCTCATCCATCAACGCGGCGGGACTTTAGCGTTTTCCTAGTTTTAATTTATGAAATTTCCCTTTTTTCAGAGGCTTTGGGTGGACTCTAAGCGTATAACCGCTGTACTTTAGTATTTTTCGAAAACATGCAAGCAAATAATAATTTTCTTGTTATGTTTTCACGCTTAGTCATAAAACTATACTTATTTCTCATAATATTCATTTTTCATTAATCCCAGATTTTGTACGGCGACTAAAAGTACACAGCCGTCTAATAACTCTTGAAAAGATGAGTTCTACAAGTGCTCGCTACTGTCAACATCACCCCTCACTCATTACTATAATAATATTGACGTGTTAGTAGGTTATGCGTGGCCAGTTTGACCTACATTGTTTTGCACTACCAGATAAGATCGCCGGCTAGTTGTAAACTCCCGTCCAGTTGTAAAAATGTTTATTGATTGCAAGCAGTTTACACACCATTATTACGCTAACCTTGCGTAGAACATAAAAAGCTTTGCTTAATGCCACTAGCGAGCACTTGTAGAACTCATCTTTTCAAGAGTTATTGGACGGCTGTGTACTTTTAGTCGCCTTTAAAAAATCTGGGACTAATGAAAATGAATATGTATGGGGAAATAAGTATAGTTTTATGACTTATGGTGAAAACATAGCAAGAAAAATACCGGCGATCCTGACAGATGGTTGTTCCCGAGGTTTTCCTCAGTCGGTAATGCGAATGCAAGGGATTGAGTCTTCTTAAACAGCCCTCGGACATCCCTTCATAACTGTCTTATCCGGAACTTACCTAGTAATACACCTGAATAGGGGCATGAATTGCACCCTGGGCAGGCTTCCCATGAAGAATTTAAACTTCCGGATTGTATTACGCATTTTATAAATTTCAACACCACACACGAACACGCACATATGATATCAACACAATTTGTTCAGTTTTCATCTTCCAATAGTTAGTTATAAATCCTTGTTTCTCGTATAGGCCTATAGCCCTTTTCCAAATTTGGTTCCTTCAAAGTCGCAGTTTTTTTCCGGTGAGTCCTAAAAGTTCATACAAATGATCATATTTGGTCAATGTTTACATATTATTTTGTGGAACGAAATGGGACCAAACTTGAAAAAACAAATCATAAGTTATATGAAGATTGGTATATCACCTTTCTGAGTGAGCACTAGATTGAAAATGATCGATGAAAAAGATTGATTGAAAAATGAAGACGTAGTTATCACAAAAGTTAAAACGCACATTTTTGTCGAGAGTCACTGTGAAAGCAAGGTGAACAAGATGCGGCACACATCCTGGATTGCGCGGCCTTACAATTGATTCGAGTACAGCTGGAATCCACGGGGAAGACCGGGGATGAGCTACTGGCTTCGTCTTACGTCGCTCGAGAAAGAGAATGTCCAATTTGAGAGTCGTCCTTTACCGTTATGTTTTTAATATGCAGTCTCATCTTGTTTTATGTTTGTAGTAATGATTAAATAGTATTGTAGAGGGGTGACGAGGATCGCCATGTGTGCCCCGATACTAAACCATCCTTGTGTGTTGTCACCCTTTGCCGTTTGCGGAGAATAATGTTAAAACAAGTTCTGGTGCTATATAAAAAATAAATAAATACGTTCTCGTATAAAATGAATTGATAAAACTGCTCTGAATACTTATTTGAGAAAAGGTTTATATAAACTGACTTCGACTTATCTCGAATCTAACCCATTTTCATCCCGAAATTATATTTTTTGTTATAGTTGGGAAATAATACCAAAAATAATAAATTGTTAGATTTACGTGCTCCATATTTTATCTGAGTAAAATCCATTGTGCGAAATAATCGTGAGCCATACAAGACCTCTTCACAACATAAATCATGCAAACTAATGAGTTTTAGCGATACAATGATGCAAGCTCTGCACGCAATTGCATGTTCATGTTGTAACATAGGCATATTACTATATTGCACGCGTGAATCCTCAGTAGTAGAACGAGTTGACACAATATGGCAGTGTGAATATAGTGACGGAGTTAAAATGTTGAGAAAGTTTAAATCGAGTAAGGAGAAATACGCCTTACTCAAAACCAGCTGGACTTATCAAGCGCGACAGTTTTTCGAGAATTCGACTTTGCATGGAGTGAGGTACATAGATGAAGATGGGCGGCCATTTTGGGAGAAGTGAGTATTATATCGAACTTTGCTTTTGCGGCCCCATGATATAGCTATAAAAAACTTGAAACCTATTCGGGATGTGTTGCCATGAGAAAGTATTTAGTTAGTTAACGTCTATCTAATCAGTTATAACACAAGGAGAACTTTTATTAATAACACAAAGAACACAAATGCAAAAAAAATCATTACGAACATAGCATTTCACTAGAAATGTTGAAACAGGGTTACTAAGTGGTTACAATGTGTAGTTTATACACAATTTAAATAAATTGAATTAATAAATAAAAATTCAGGGAAAGTTAAAATGTAATATTCTATTGTTATTATTGATTTAGGCACGTTAAATTTACAATTACAGGTATGACAAAAAAGCAAAAACAGGTAGCAAAGTCAACAACATTAACAAATCGTCGAAAACTAATACAAGAATACAATTATTTGCCTCAATTTGCAACACTGTTATTGTTAGGTAATCTAGGTGCCAGTTAGGGCGCCGCAGCCAAGCCGCGGTGCGCTACACACTTAGGCACCTTATACAGCAAGCAGAGTTGGGGTGATTTCGAGGTGTCACCCAGCCGTCATGAAACGTGAGCTTAACAACTATTAAAATCAAGGGGATTTGGGTACTTGACAACACATGCCAAATTTGGTTGGTGTACGAACATTCCTTCTTGGTGAAAAAATTATTTGAAACATGCTCAAAATCACTTTAAGGATGTTAGTTACTGGCTACTGACTAAACTGTCTCATTCGTCAGTTTCAATTGCCCAGCGATTCTGACCAAACAGGTGGGGCTACAACGTTGATATTTTACATGGGCATTAAGGTAATAGTGATGTAGTTCCTTTTGAAAAAAAAAAGTTAAAAAGTTTGCTGGAAGGCTTCCAAATAAAGGTTTTAATATAAGCCTTATACAGGCATACAATCAACAAGTTACTATAGTTACTTGACAATGACCGTCTACATTGTTTACAAAAAGCATGTTTTTGGGAGACTAGATATTTTGCATTTTATTGTTAATTGGTAATTTCTTAGCAATTAAATCGACTTTGATAAAATTATTATATTTTAACAAATAATTTTGCAATGGAACTTGAAAAAGTAATGAGATCAAACACATAACAAAAACTTGTAAAAATACAGCTAAACCTTACACACTCAAAATAAATGAGATCTAAAAATAGGGCCAAGCTCATCTACCCTTCCACATTTGCACATTCTTAATTCATAAACGTACAGTGTCCCGTAACAACATCCTAGAAAAGCTTGGCAAAATAGAATTTGCATGACCATTCCGTTAAAATTATTTAGAAAAAAAGAATTTGGATTAACTATTATGTTTAAATAATAGCAGTTGCAAATTCTATTTAGCCAAGCTTTTCTAGGATGTTGTTACGGGACACTGTACGTTTATGAATTAAGAATGCGTAAATGTGGAAGGGTACATGAGCTTGCCCTTTTTTTAGATCTCATTTCTTTTGAGTGTGTAAGGTTTGGCTGTATTTTTAGAAGTTTTTGTTATGTGTGGGATACATCATACCTGTATCTTTCACAAAAACTTCAGAATAGAGGAATGTATAGTATTATAATATCGTGTAAGTGTTACAAATATACACCAATAAGTGCAATGCCCACACACTTGGAATTCATGAATGTTGAAGTAGGGCGCTATTTGTCCCAAATCTTTAAATAAAACATCTTAAACAATATGCTGCCTGAATATTTAAATGTAAAGTTGTTAATGTAACAGATACACATTCACACAACACCAGAGCATTATTTAATGTGTACATTGAATTTAGGGGCAACAGCGCATCAATAAAGTCGTTTTTTGTGAGGGGAACTGTAGTGTATAATAAACTTCCAAATGACATCAGGGAATCTGACAATGTGGGATCTTTTAAAAGAAAGTGTATTGTTAAGAAAGGTAATAACATCTGATTGTTATGGGAAGAGTCAGGGCTTTTATTTAATATCTGATAGTGTTGAATATATATTTTGTATCGATAATTACACTTAAACTCAGCTAAAAGTAACAGATGTGTAGTAATATTATTATTATTTTGATGGAGACGCCTGGATTTTATTTTCTAACTTTATGAAGGAGATAGCAACTCCCCCTAAAATCAAAGGTCATCAAAACATTCTGTAACATCCTTGGTGAAACATACCAGTTGCAAAGACGGACTGACAGAAAAGTGGTGAGAGCTTCGCTCCCTAATACGGTGGTTAGGACGGTTATTTGAGCTCAGGACAACTTTTTTGACAATATTAAACATTTTAAAATTCGCTTGATCGGCAAATCAAGTTAATTTCACACATATTTTAGATCACTTTTCGACCTCCAACTTTCATCCACAACATGTGAACTTTGTGATGTTGTTTATAAAAGATGAACGCAATGCGCATTCAGAGCACATTTCAAGATTGAAAGTAATTGTCTCCTATACACAAACTTTGGTAATTCAAATTAAACGTTTGCTTTGGTGGCATATTTACTAAATAAAATACACTATCTGAAAATGTGCTCTGATCGTACAACACACACATTCTTACTGAACACTTTGGTGCAAACCAATAGAGCTTCCAAGTGATCCAGACTATACATCTGCATTCTGCGTCAAATCATGGTTTGCTAAAGCTCATCCATCAGTGAACGAAAAAGTCTAAAAAAATCATTGAAAATATGTCTTAAAAAATCCTATCAATGAAGAAACAGTGAGAGAAAGAATGTATTCTACTCAATGATATTTAACATCTATAGTAGGCTAGATCCCGAGTCATTGGTACACTAGCGTGTCAATTAGAAGCCATCTTGAATAGGTCAGTTTCTATGTTAAAGCAGGTTGTAGCGATTTGTAGACAAAATATTTTTCAAGATGGCTATCAGGTTGACAGGTGAGCATATTAGCCATTAACACCAAATGATTACTAAATTCACTTGGCTTGGCCATGAACCAAATTCAATGGCCAAGACATTTTTTTAATGATTTCGAGTTTAAAAAATTAACTTTTTTCCACAAAAACCGTTGGCTTGGCGCTCGTCAACAGGCGAAATGATCTTACTTCTTTTCAAAGCGAAACTAGGGAGAAAGAATTAAAAGCTTGGCTCCACTTTTATATCTCACAGCATTCACAGCCGAAGACTTTTGAAGGAGAGCTTGGCTGCCGTTTTTTTTTTTTTTTTTTTTACAAATTTTTTGTATTTGTGGGGATAGCTTCTACTGCTTTGTGTTATTGCTTCCTGCAGGTTCATGTGGTTCAGTGTAACAGCGATAGGTGGCGTCGTGACGCTCATCATCATTGTGTCTCTGTGGGAGAAGTTCCAGACCAACCCCACCATCACAGGCCTGGACACTGACTTCCACAACTGGGACGTTCCGTTCCCTGCTGTCTCGCTCTGTCCGTTCAGGCCTGCCAATATGTCGATGGTGGAAGACATGAAGACGTGAGCTCCTCGTTTGTATTAATTTAAAAGCTTTATATGTTATTTAATGTGATATTTTTTTTAATTTTAATTTTCCATAATTGAGAACCACACACTATTACAAAAGGTAGTTAGACAAAATTTAATTTAAGGTTATTTGAAGGTATATGGCATAATCAGTCAATTTACATAAATAAATTAATTAAACAATCGACAATGCAATACAAATATGGCATAATCAGTAAATTTTTGTGTAATTTATTTATAAATGTAAATTGACTAATTATGCCATATTTGTATTGATTTGTGGATAGTTTTATTTATTTATTTATGTAAATTTACTGACTATGCCATTATCGAATTGTTTTGTGGATTGTTTAATTTATTTATTTATGTTAATTGACTGATTAGGCCTATGCCATATTTGTATTGTTTTGTGGATTGTTTAATTTTAAAAAAAATGTAAATTGACCCCTGTCTGTATCTCGCACGCATTTAGTTTTAAAATAATTTTCATTTTATTGATTGGGCTTATTATTGTTTCACTCTCTGTCATACATGATGCATTTTTCACGTAGGCTTGGTAGGTTTTTGTGCACGGGGGTGTTTTTGCTTGTTCACTTCTTGGTTTAACTTTTAAACTTTTATTAATTGACATAACAATAAAGGAACAAAGTTGGATAAAGAGCATTTAATGGAGTGCTAAATATATATTTAAAACACTCGTTATAAGGGCAACTATAGGCCTAAAGAGCGTTTGCAGAAGCACTAGATAAATCCAGTTTATCGAATCAGAAAGACTATAGACTTCATTACTTTGTTAACAACATTGTGTTTTAAAAAATATCTTGTCACTATCTGCATTACTGAATCCGTTTTGAGATGTCGTGTTCTAAACATTAAAAGCTGTATTGACTGTGATTCAGTTTTGTGACCACTCGTTTAGCAAACCTTTTTTTTATCATTTGAACATATTGTATTTTAAACTATCCTGATGGTAAATGTAAGTCACATTCACCATCGTAACATTTTCGTTTACTTGCTTAAATTAATTTGCACATATAAAATTTTTATTGACTTTTTGATGCAATTTCTAAAATTATTATTCTATGGTAAAAAAATTAAAAAATACAATTTTCACGACCGTATTTCAGGAAATGGGCAAAGCCAGAAACTGCTCAAATGTACGAAGACCTACTGATTGAACTTACCAACATATCCTGGCCAAACATGAAGAACTTCGTGAAGTTCAAGGGTGCTTCTTACCTTCCCACAGATGACATGAAAAAGTTGATTGAAGGGGTGAGAAGATCGCATAAGTAAAATCTTTTTATGAAAAAGAGTTAGAACAATTAATGTATTAATGTTTTGTACGAATTTGTTGGGAGCCTTCTACGCATATAATTCACATTTGCACATATTTTTTCCTTTGAACAGATTGTTATAATATCGTTAACATTAGTCTTACACATTTTGTACGCGTTTTTAAAGGTGACAGACAAAAATAGTTAACACATTTGTTTCAATTCTTTTAGAAATTGTAAAATTTTAAACTGTTTTAATTTGTATATTTTTGTTCTCACTAAACAACATTTTTAATTTGGATACCTTTCTGAACAATTAACGTTATTGTATTATTCAGATGCTTTATGACAGAAAAACATCAAAATGCAAAAAATCTTATTTAAAAAAATCAGGATGAATTAAGAAAAATCGAATTTCAGTTATAAAAAACAAAATGTGTTAAAAATAAAATAAATCACACTTTGTATTTTATTTCCTAAGGTGCACGTGCGTTGCCTGGACGTCCTACACATGTGCGTGTTCAAGGGTGACCCCTACCCCTGCTGCACCACAGAGAACTCTCGCATTAACGAGACCAGTTTCCAGGGGGTTCTAACCGAGGTCGGCTACTGCTTCACCTTCAATTCCAGGCACACGAAGCTCATGCTGTAAGTCCTAACTACACTAATAAGTATCCTTGGTGATAAGTATAGACTTATTTACTAAGGTGCACGTGCGTTGCCTGGACGTCCTACACATGTGCGTGTTCAAGGGTGACCCCTACCCCTGCTGCACCACAGAGAACTCTCGCATTAACGAGACCAGTTTCCAGGGGGTTCTAACAGAGGTCGGCTACTGCTTCACCTTCAATTCCAGGCACACGAAGCTCATGCTGTAAGTCCTAACTACACACTAATAAGTATCCTTGGGAGTAAGTATAGACTTATTTACTAAGGTGCACGTGCGTTGCCTGGACGTCCTACACATGTGCGTGTTCAAGGGTGACCCCTACCCCTGCTGCACCACAGAGAACTCTCGCATTAACGAGACCAGTTTCCAGGGGGTTCTAACAGAGGTCGGCTACTGCTTCACCTTCAATTCCAGGCACACGAAGCTCATGCTGTAAGTCCTAACTACACACTAATAAGTATCCTTGGGAGTAAGTATAGACTTATTTACTAAGGTGCACGTGCGTTGCCTGGACGTCCTACACATGTGCGTGTTCAAGGGTGACCCCTACCCCTGCTGCACCACAGAGAACTCTCGCATTAACGAGACCAGTTTCCAGGGGGTTCTAACAGAGGTCGGCTACTGCTTCACCTTCAATTCCAGGCACACGAAGCTCATGCTGTAAGTCCTAACTACACACTAATAAGTATCCTTGGTGATAAGTATAGACTTATTTACTAAGGTGCACGTGCGTTGCCTGGACGTCCTACACATGTGCGTGTTCAAGGGTGACCCCTACCCCTGCTGCACCACAGAGAACTCTCGCATTAACGAGACCAGTTTCCAGGGGGTTCTAACAGAGGTCGGCTACTGCTTCACCTTCAATTCCAGGCACACGAAGCTCATGCTGTAAGTCCTAACTACACACTAATAAGTATCCTTGGGAGTAAGTATAGACTTATTTACTAAGGTGCACGTGCGTTGCCTGGACGTCCTACACATGTGCGTGTTCAAGGGTGACCCCTACCCCTGCTGCACCACAGAGAACTCTCGCATTAACGAGACCAGTTTCCAGGGGGTTCTAACAGAGGTCGGCTACTGTTTCACCTTCAATTCCAGGCACACGAAGCTCATGCTGTAAGTCCTAACTACACACTAATAAGTATCCTTAACTTAACGCTTAAAACGCTTAAGTCCCGCCGCGTTGTTGGATGAGCGAAATTGGTGCATTGAGTTGTCATGTGTTATGCGGATTTTCTCTTGTTTTACCAAAAAACAACATAAATAAACTTTAAATGTTAATATCTCAAAACTTTTATTCTAGCACATTTGCTAACAATTGTTCCTACTTCTTTTACAGTTTTTAAGATGAAAGGATAGTTTCTTCTTTTATGTGCTTTTAAGTCTTATTCTGACAAATTCACCGGACACTTTTTTCATGAGATATATAGATTTTTATTTAAAATATGGGGAATATAGATTTTTCACAAAAAACATACATTTTCAAACAATGCAAAGGGAAAAAATCATATTTATCAAACAAAACAAAAATTCTAAAATCCGTCTGGTAAATGTTTAGATGCATTGTTTTTAAATCTAAAACACCTTTCACTTTAAAAAAAAATTAAAATTGTAAAAGCCTTAGCATTATCCCAGCACCATAGCAAAATTGTAAAATTGCAATTATTAAGAGAAATAATTGTTTTATTGCGCTCAAATTTCACACGATAATAATAATTCATAAAATTAAGGTTCTGTTAAAAAATCATTACAATCAGATAAAGCATGTAGGTGTTATAAGTCAAAGAATTTTTTAAAAAAATCGAAATAAATCGTAAAATTGCGATTTTCACGAGAAATAATTTTTTGATCGATTTTTCGAATCGTGAAATTCTAAGTTCAGAGATTTCGAAGGCCTCCAGAAAATTTCATCGCAATTGGACTGTCGGTTTAGCCGGAATCGTGCTAATGAACAGACAAAAATACAAAAAAAAAAACATTCCGGATTTTTTCTTCAGTGTAGTGAAATGGAATCTTCGCTTCGCTCGCTACGCTCGCTACGCTCATCCAATGATAAGTATAGACTATGTTATACCATGTGGTTGGTTCCTGTAAACTTTGCTCGAACAGCGTTGTTGACATGTAGAGCCTGGTTTCACTCTCTTGCAACATGAAGGTGCATTTTCTTATATCTACCTTTTTTTACTTTGTTGTAATAGAGTTCTTTTTTTCACATCTATTAAAACATTTCTGAACAGCCTTTTGTAATTTTAAATTAATGTGCTCAGACGCAGATGATTGATTTAGTGATGCATCTTCCCGTTATATTTTGATAAGATGAACAATAGATGGAGTTTAGCAAAGCATGGTACATGTTTATGAAGTAAAATGCATTCATATTGATTGTTTGAAAAATTGATTTTCAAATATAACATGAACGTAGGTTAAATGGTCAATAATACCCCAAAGGTGACTTTTTTTAAAAACATATCAGTTCAAATGTTATGCAATTTGTGGGTACAAGCAAGAAATTACATTGATTGTTGAACTTATAGGCCAACGGCAGATTTTATTAGACGAGTGAGCGCAGCGTAACGAAGTCTTTCCTAACGCTATACTCGATCGGGCCTTGGCCGTGAGCGTTGTCCAATGTATGCCTGTCTGTCCGGGCCCCATGAACGTGCAGCGAGCACGGCCAAATAGATTGAGCTGAAATTTTAAACACACATCCGTGACCAGGTAACTGAGAACTGCTAACAAAATGAGCAATATCCATTGCGATTTAAGCTCACAAGAAAAAGAAAATTGAAAAATTGAAATGTAGATTGCAAATGTTTAAAATACCCATTAGCAATTAGCAAAATAGAACACAGCCTGTGAAAGTTTCCGATCAGATGAACCAAGTCAATGTTTATTATTTTGTTTTCATTATGCATGGCTTCTGTCAATCTGTAAACTAGGGTTAGTCGTTGTTAGACGAGTGAGAGAGCCACGTGTTGAGTACCCGTGAACATTAATTGGATTTAAGTTAGGTAATTAAGAACATGGCTCTGTTTACTAATCGTTAAAGGCGAGGTAAGAGACGAATTTTATCTCGCAAACATCAGCTGGTAAGTATAGGGAAGTATATTACTTTCCGAAACTAGAATGCGAGCTCTGGCATCAGTCGTTGTCGGGGACCCCCCATATTCTCTGACGACCTTCCCAACGACGACGACCAGGACAAAACGAACGATGACAAAGACGATGACGACCACGACGCGAGAACCCTCCCTTTTCTTTCACCTTTACCCGTGGCTATTTCTGACCAGCTCCAGCATGGGATTTTCCTCCCTATATCCTCTAGACAAGAGTGGCGCTTTTTGACCTTTAGCGGTTGTCGCACCCTTAATCCAAACTTAAACTTAATTGGGACGTGTGGGACTAGCCTTTTTTCATAACAAAGACGGCGACAACGACAACATAAACGGTTGACGCACCCTGAAACCAAAAAACTTCAAACCACCGCGTCAACCGTTAGGTCATAATGCACCACTCTAGCCTAGGAGATGGGGAAGAGGGGCCCATGCTGGTCAGAACCATCAGCCACGGGTAAGGGGAGGAAGGGGGATTTCTCACGTCGTGGTCGTCATTGTCTTTGTCAAGGTTCGTTGTGTCAGTGTCACCGTCGTCGGGGAGGTCGTCAAGGGAAGGGGGAGGTGTCCCCGACGACGATTGCCAGAGCTCGCCTCTAGTTTTGGGGAGTATAATATACTTCCCTCTTATTAGCTGATGTTTGCGAGGTGGACTTTTTCTCTTGAATCGCCTTTTACGCTTAGCAGAGCCAAGCTCTGGGCCAATTCTACCCCGGGCCCAGACGGAATCGTCTTTAATTTTTCATACATTGACGCTGGAGGAAGTACCTGTTCTAGGGGTCATACACCGGCCGTTCCATTTAGCCTGGGGTGCATGCTACATTTGCATTTAAGTTAGATAATTATATTGTGGTATAAATAATAGTGTTTTTAAGTTTAGTTTGTATAAGGGCACGTCAACTGTAAGGCCTGGCCATAATGCGCCACTCTAGCCTATGATAGGTTAGGGAGGCCTATAGGTAGGGGGAAGAAAAGTAATGTTAGCGGGTACTCAACACATGGCTCTCTTACTCGTCTAACAACGACTTTGGCGTTTCCCTAGTAATAATATCAAACCCCTATTCCAACATGCGTCGGGTCGGGGGGTGACGAGTCACCATTTTCTCGGGCTATAGTTTATCAGTGTTTGCTATAGCCAGGCTCAGCACCTCATCTTCTTCACTGTCTGTTAAGACCGGCATTTCCACTAGTTCTCCTCTCCATTTCTTTCTGTCTTCCCAGAGATTTTCTTCATTCGTTCTTTCCCATGTCTTCCCTCTTTCTTCTATACTCAATTCATTTATTTGGTCTCTCCACCTATCTATTGGGCGGCCAACTCTTCGTACTCCTCCCCATGCTCGTTCCAATTCTCTTCTCGTGATTAATGTACCTATTTTTCGTGTAGATGTGAATTTCAGATCACATTAACAACGTGTCACCCAGAGAAACACCCATACACCTTCTGCACAAAGACCTCAGTATGGAAATGCTAGACACTCATTTAAGGCGCCGTTCACTGTTATTTTATGAATCACTTCCAGATGCCACTAACTGAATCTGCTGGAGCACATTCCGAACCCCTACGTTCGACTTATCTGCGCCCGCACGCCCCACACGCTCAACGACACGTCTGCCATTTCACCACATCAAAATTAAAAATAAAAATAAATTCGTATTTAGGGCCTAGAGTCTACCCACTAAGTCATATTACTTATTTTCAGTGAGAGACATTTAACCAAAACGACCAAGCAAACCCTGTAGGCCCCGACGCAATCGACGAGTGAGCTATAACCAACCACAGATCGTTTTTTTTTTTGAATGAGCGTAGTGAGCATTCTAACTACACTGGAGAAAAAAATCCGGAATGTTTTTTTTTCTTCTTCTTATTGTATTTTTGTGTGTCTGTTAACACGATTCCAGCTAAACCGATACTCCAATTGCGATGAAATTTTATGGAGACCTTTGAAATCTCTGAACTTAGAACTGCCACGTTTTTGAGCGGGATCAAAAAATTATTTCTCATGAAAATCGCAATTTTACGATTTTTTTCGATTTAAAAAAAATTCTTCGACTTATAACACCTACATGCTTTATCCGATTTTAATGATTTTTTCACAGAACCTTAATTTTATGAATTAATATATTCGTGTGAAATTTGAGCGTAATCGAAAAATTATTTCTCATGAAAATCGAAATTTTACGTGTTTTTTCTTTTTTAAAACAATTCTTTGACTTATAACACCTACATGCTTTATCCTATTGTTATTATTTTTTCACAGAACCTTAATTTCATGAATTAATATTCTCGTGTTAAATTTGAGCGCAATCGAATAATTATTTCTTATGAAAATTGCAATCTTACGATTTTTTTCTTTAAAAAAAATTACGATTCATTAAAAAACTATATTAATTTTTTATTTTATTTAATTTATTTAAACAAAATCTTCGACTAAGTAATGATTTTTTCACAGAACAACAGAACATCCGCGTTACACAAATGGCTGCTCAATGCACCAATTACGCTCATCCAACAACGCGGCGGGACTTAAGCGTTTTCCTAGTAAATAGGAAATATAGCAATCAGTGGTATTGACAGTGCAAACACCCGCGGATCAACGCCAGAATCAACAAGGCCGATTCAGAACACATTCACAAGACGTCAAGACTTCTCTCCACCTCCAAAGAAGAGACCAGTCCAGAGGGGAACCAACTCGACTCATAGGGACCAAAGATTATCTTAAATGTCTCGCGCGATGCGTCGATCCCATCCCCGGCTTTAGATTTCAACCATCAGTGTCAGAATAAAATATAATTTTTGTGTCTCCTCATCCCAAAATACTAAACACTTCCGGCGACAAAGACAAAACAAAACCCTTATCTTCTGAACCAGCCTATAACTAGGCAATACGAGTGTTTCCCAAAATGTAAGCCTCCAAAAGTCACCCCTTCCCTTACGAGCTAACGCTCGGTAAAGGTAGGGCCTATAACCTAGCATGGGAAATGACACCCAATGCGATGAAGACTATAGCAATTTGTATACTTTGTTCGCAGGAAAAATAAGAATGATACATTCCAAGTTAAACTGATTTATGAAACCGATGAGAAATGGATCCTATCGTTCAATATTGCACAGTTTGACGAGATATCACAGCCAGAATATCAAGTAAGTACAGCTTCATATGATACAGACATTGGTGGCTTGACTCAAAGTTTATCCGTGGTTTTCTTCAGTCGTTAATGCGAATGCAAGGGATTGAGTCCTCTTGAACAGATCTCGGACTTTCGCTGCACGATTATACAAACTCAAATATACTTAGCTTTATAGACATCTGAGGAGGGGCATGCATTACACCCGGGAAGATTTCCCACGAGAACAGTTTTTTTAAACTAGGGAAACGCCAAAGTCGTTGTTAGACGAGTGAGCAAGCCATGTGTTGAGTACCCGGGAACATCCCCTTTCCTCCCCAAAACTTAAGGCTGAATCTAGCTAGCATGGGCATTTTCTCCACAGTATATTAGGCTAGAGTGGCGCATTAGACCTTACAGTGTTGACACGCCCTTATAACAACTAATCTCAAACCCCTCTTATTTGCACTCTTGCTCACTCATCTAACAACGACTTTGGCGTTTCCCTAGTTATGGTCATCGTCGTCAAGGGGGTTGTCAGGGAAGGGGTAGAGGTCCCGTACGACGACTGCCAGAGGTCGCATCTTTTCGTGGAGTATATATACTTCACTTTTATACTTACCAGCTGATGTTTGCGAGATGGACTTAGTCTAATTCGATCGTCTTTTACCATATGCAGAGCAATGCTCTGTGCCAAATACACGACCATATGGTTTAGGCCTACGTAAAGCGTACACATATCTAACATTCATGACGTAGGTTAGAATAAAGTAGGTGGTCTAGTCTCCGATTTTAATTATACCTTTATATGGCGTGCTACGGCGTGTATACTGTATAGGGTCTACTGCGGTATTGCACTGTTTCTTGTGGATGGTCAATTGGTCATCATTATTAATTAGTTGATGAATTTAAACAAGAATAATGACATTACCTTTAGAGAATGACATACCGTATTGACAACAAAAACATACGAAAAATCACCGACTGATAGCGACTATATCTGAATTGTTTTTATATCGTAGGCTGTGGCCTATTTTTCATATGGAAAATCTAAACAAATGCTACCGATATTTTTAAAAATCCCATTTTATTTATTGTAGTTTTAAATCGAAATGGATATTGCTCATTTTGTTAGCAGTTCTCAGTTACCTGGTCACGGATGTGTGTTTAAAATTTCAGCCCAGTCTATTTGGCCGTTCGGCCGTATGAGCCTGGATAGACAGACAGACATTTAACATACATACATTGGACAATGCTCACGGCCAAGGCCCGATCGAGTATAGCGTTAGACGTTCGCTGCGCTCACTCGTCTAATTATGTCTTGCTAATGTGATTTTACATCAATTTTTAATTTTTTTCATCCAGAAATTAGCGAAACTTGACGTGGGAAATTTCTTAAATCGGCGTTAACCTGCTTCTTTTTTGTTCCACATAGATACTAGAGCGCCCTTCATAACATCGTGTCTTGAAACTGTGCACAAATATACTCTCAAACACGCAAATATATGCATTCCAAAATCACACCCCTTCTTGGTTATCAGCATATTTTGACCGAACCACTTGTCCAAGTTACCAAAACAAAATCTAGAGGATTTACAGAAAAGCCTGTCAGAGTACGTCAATAACAGCCAATATTTTTTTGGATCTAAATCCTCCAAGGTCACGGGGCATAAATATCGTCCCCATGTTATTTCTTATGGAAGATTTTTGCCGATGGGACCTAGCTCGAAAAATACCAAGTTTGACAATTTTTATCGGGTCATGGTGGACACTACATTTTCTGTTGATTTATAAACTCATAAACTAGTTGGCCTAAATGAAATATATGTTTTGAGTTTAGAGGGTTTAAAACCTTAAATGTTAAATTAAATTTAAATTTTTAAAATTTTTAAAACCTTTCTAGGGCAGTGGTTTCCATATTTACCACCACCTTTCAAAATCTACAAAGTTAAATTTGCCAGTTTTTCATACTTTACACCCGGTCAAAAAGCTGCTTTGTTTTGTTCTGAATAGGTAGCATTTATTACTAAATTCTAATGATAAGAACGATTTTTGTAATTGATCAAAAATCGAATTGTGTATGAAAAACACAAAAAACACAAATTTCCGGGATGTCTATTTTGTTTGCCTGTAGAAGATTCAATTTTAACATGCAAAAATTTGGTAAAAATAAAAAATTGCAAAAAAAAACAATTTTTGAAAATCTACTCAAATTCTGGATTTTTTTCAATAAATTTGGAATTCAAAAACAGCATTTTTTTTCCTAAAAGATCATTTTATTTAAATCTAAAATTTTTTAAAAATTAAAAAATTTATAATTGTTAAGGTAGAAAGAAATATTTTGGGTCCCAACTTTAGGACCTACAAACGTTTTAAGTTGCGAGATTTCAGAGGTGTCCTGATATTTCTTCTCTGTGTTCCAGGTGTACATCCACTCTACGGAGGAGATGCCGAGCGTGGATGTGAACCCTCAACACGTCTGGGACCGACGCATAGGCAAGATCATGTTCAGCTCCAAGCAGACCTACACCACAGACGAAGCCAGGCAGTTGTCCATCAGGCAGAGACAATGCATCTTCAAGGTCAGGTTACAATGATAAGAGATATCCTTGTACGATGGGTTCGCCTTCACAAAACAATACATTTTAACCTGAAAAGAAACTGGGATTATTTTTAGTTAAGTATTTTTAATATTTCAAAGAAAACCACAACAATTATTAATGTTCCTAACGACCTATTGGTTGAACTAAATAAATGAAATTAACAAGAATTTAAACTAATTGTTTATACGATGATTTATTTTAACTTTACCTGCAACGAATACTACAAACATCGTGATAAGGAGCATAAGCTTTTGTTATTTTTCACGGTTGGTATTGCAGAAAATAAACGTTTTTTTAATGTTGCATCACGTGTTACTAGCAACCAGAGCACATTCTATCCACTTCCGTGACAAATGGGCCAAATTTATAACAACTGTAAATACTGTAATGACAATCAGCCGAGCTAACAGCAATTTATACCTAAAACGCAATTGTCCTTCAATACATTCAATTGTTGTCTCCAAAATAGAAATTTTATTAAACTTGTCCAAATTTTGGTTTTAGGACGAAGTACAACTCTCTACAGATGACATCTACACCTACAGTGCTTGTATGAGCCAGTGTAGAATGAACAAAGCCAAGGATTGGTGTCAGTGTGTACCGTTCTTCTACAAGCAAATAGGTGGGTGGTACGACATTTGATGCAAGTGACGATTTCTCCCCTGCAATTATACATGAAATTGTATTCAACTTTTTTTAAAGAAATCTCCGGGAAAATTAGCAAATAAAACTCCCCGTGCTCTTTCAAAAGTGCATGCTTTATCTGGTGTTCGAATAAACACATCATTTTCGTTTATACTTCCGGATTAGTCCGTTATGTATAATAAAATAAGTAAAATAAATTATTTGGATGGTTTTGATAATAAAACAAAAAAATATCGACTACAAATCACAAAAGAAGGGAATTAAACAGTGTTTAAGTGCATGGGTTTGACAAAAAAATCTCAAATTTACGGAAGTGAAAAAGAAAACTTTGTACCTCAAGGGCTATTATCAAATTAACGTATAACATAATAATCTGCAATTAACTTTAAAATTACGTGTATATTTATATATATATATGTTAGATCTTTAGACAGAAATTAAAAAAGTGACTACACCGGGGTTTGAACCCGGGACCTTAGCTTACCGGGCTATGCTCTTACCAACTGAGCTATGCGGCCACCAATTTAAAACTGTCTAATTTTTGGTCTGACGTGTGTAGAGCAGATTGCACTGCCTATTAGACTGCACATGAAATTAACCTGGAGAAATACAAACCATCTCTGTAACCCTAGAGTTGGGAAATATGATGTTTAAACTTGGCTTTATAGTAGGCGACTATGACGCTGTTATGTTAGATCTTTAGACAGAAATTAATAAAGTGACTACACCGGGGTTTGAACCCGGGACCTTAGCTTACCGGGCTATGCTCTTACCAACTGAGCTATGCGGCCACCAATTTAAAACTGTCTAATTTTTGGTCTGTTTTGTACATTGTTAATAACGTGTGTTATTACACGTACGTACATTGAGTTGGAGAGTATATAAACTAGCAGAGTTGTTACGCGAGGTCATTCCCACGTCTGCAGTCGAGGCAGCAGCAGTAACTTTTTCTGAGCTGTTAGGGTTTCGTCCTGATGATGGCTGATGTGATTCAGCCGAAACGTCGACCATCTGACAATGGTCCTTGTGTAGGCCTGCTAGAGAGAAGAGGAAATACACGAACAAAAACCCTAAAACCAAATTTGGATGTGTATATATATACATATATGTTTAAACTTGGCTTTATAGTAGGCGACTATGACGCTGTTATGTTAGTACTTTTGACAGAAATTAAAAAAGTGACTACACCGGGGTGTACATCTTTTTTAATTTCTGTCTAAAGTACTAACATATATATATATATACTTATAGAGAGAGAGAGAGAGAGAGAGAGAGAGAGAGAGAGAGAGAGAGAGAGTATACTTTTAGAAATATCAAGTATAATAATTAGTGCGTATTAAAATTGTGTGTAAAAAGATATAATATTTAATATAATCAGTGTAAAATATGTGCAGTTAAATTATTATTGTTGTGGTGTTTTACCAGATGGATTTCCCCACTGCGGACTAAACGGTCTTGTTTGCATCGCAGAACACATAGGTAAGCTTGGCCACCCATCTTCTATGCAAAATAAAATGTAACCTTGTATCAGTATAAATTCATTATGAAATCAATATTTTAAAAATAGCAGTAGCTTACTATTTTTTTCTTTTAGCGATAGTTAAAAAATAACTATAATAAAAATAAATATGAAATTATAGTTTAGACAAGTTTCAATGGAAATTATCATATCGCTTCAAATGTGAATAAAGTTGTTAAATTATGAACATTTAATTTATTAGAATGGATTTTTACGGAAACAAATACAAATCGCGTATATCTAAGTTTTAAAGAATAAATACGAACAAAGAAGGGGAAATTACAATTACATATTTGTTTCAGATGCAATAATGAACCAAGACGACTGCAACTGCGAGCTCGGTTGTATGAACACTGTGTACGAGGTGGAGAAACTCACTGACGCTCTGACGT
Source organism: Sweltsa coloradensis (assembly GCA_024449915.1). Classification (NCBI taxonomy): domain Eukaryota; kingdom Metazoa; phylum Arthropoda; class Insecta; order Plecoptera; family Chloroperlidae; genus Sweltsa; species Sweltsa coloradensis. The sequence continues at coordinate 130,678 of JAMZAV010000383.1, forward strand.
GAGTTCCGGTCAGGGATTCCCCGACCATAGTCAGCGCTTTGTTGACCATAGTCAGGGCTTTGTTGATCATAGTCAGTGCTTTGTCAGGGATTCTCCGAACATTGCAACGTTTTAACATTTTATTCACTTCTGAAGTAAAAACCCATTCGCCGCCAGTTTCTAGTATTATAGGCTTTCAACATAAAATTTCGATATGGTTTAATTGGGTTCGTTTTTGCGGGAGGGTTTAACAGGTTCTCACTCGAACACCGAAGTTAAGCGACCTTTGGGCGTGGTCAGGGATAGAGTGGGTGACCGCTCTGCCCTGAGACACACGTAGACCTACCGCTGGCTAGAGCAGACAAGGGTTCGAAACCTTGTGTGACGGCTTCGTTCTCCTCGACGTCTGCTCTGCAGTCCGGGTTAGTGGAGGAACCTATATGACTGTCAAAGTTACACCGTTCTTTCGGATGGGACGTAAAGTTGTTGGTGACCTTGGTACTTTTTACCTACGTGCCGGTACCGGGTTTCCCCTCCTCCCTTCTCCATCATCATATGCATCGTTATTGGTCACTGTAAAATGGCATAATATGCTGTATGTGGCCAATTTATAAATAAAGGGCTCAGCTTTCTAATGTAGATATCTTTAATGACAATGCTCATACTATCAAGAGAAAATGTAGAGTCTCTTTTGTGTAGAACGATGCTATGTGTTCTGATGAAGAGTATGAAATTGTGTTTCGTTTGCTTTCTGTCTTACTGTACGTGTAGGCCCATATTACTTTACATTTAGGTTCAATTACATCTCGTTATATTTAAAAATTCATGTCTTATAAGTTATAAATTTCTGTAACCCTTACGGTTATTTAATACTTTTGAAGTTAAATTTATCATAATAATTTATGTATTTCCTTCATGTTTACTATTATATTCAATGTTTTTCTGGATTTTACCGAAAAGTATATGTCTGTTGTTGAATAAACTAGGAAAACGCTAAAGTCCCGTCACGTTGATGGATGAGCTTTTTTGTTATCAAGTGCTTTTTAAACGCATTGTAGGTGATTGTTGTCAAGTTATATTGTTTCTTGTTAATTGTTATTAAATTCCACAAAAAAACTTAATTTAAAACCTTTATTTATATGGTTTCTGGATAATTTTTTCAACTTTTTCTTTCAAAACGCAATACATCACCATTAGCGTAATGTCATGTGAAATATGAACATTCTAGCCCCACTCGTTTGGTCAGAATCGGCCCAAATGTGACGAAAATATCGCACTAAAAATAAAAAAAATCATATTAAAACCATTATTTCTATAGATTCTGGCTAATTCTTTGAACTTTTTCTTTCACAAAGTACTACATCACCATAACCTTAATGTCCATGTGAAATATGAACGTTGTAGCCCCACCCGTTTGGTCAGAATCGGCCCAAATGTCACGAAAATATCGCACTAAAAATCGAAAAAAATCGTAAAAGTACGATATTCATGAGAAATATTTCTTTGATTGTACCCAAAAACGTAGCAAGTCTAAGTTCAGAGATTTCGAAGTTCCCCTCAATTTTTCATCAAGATCGCATATGCCGTTTGCCCGGTAGAGAGCGAACAAACAGACAGAAAAACTAACAAAAAACAAAAACACCCGAGCTATTTTTCATGGGGTAACGTAAGTGAAAAACAAACAAAAAAACAGAAAGTCAAATTGAAGTCTTCACTTCGCTCGCTACGCTCGCTACGCTCATCCAATAAATAAATAATAATAATAATTATAGTAATTTTTATAATAATAATAATAATAATAATAATAATAATAATAATAATAATAATAATAATAATAATAATAATAATAATAATAATAATAATAATAATAATATATTTTCCCAGCCCTAACTAATAATAGTGTACAAGTGGTATGTCTTGTTTTCAGTAGGGAGGACGCTCTGGAGGTGGGGTTCGTGTCGTGGCCCATGGTGCAATACAAGAGGGAGGTCTTGTTCGGCTGGGTTGACCTGTTGGGTGAGCTACGTCACAACCATTGATCATTAACCCCCCCCCCAATTACATCCATATTAGGATGAATGTTTAAAAAAACTATCACAAAATTCAGTTTGTTCTCCAAAAGATAAAATTAAAACAAGTTAAAGTTTACACTAATTTGTACCATTTAGTAAAAGATAATCTTTTTGTAAACTCCTGGTTAATTTATTTTTTATTTTTATTAATATTTTGCATTAATTTTTTTCATATCATTTAACAGACTAAACATGCCATTTTATAAAAAGAAAATATTTAAATGCAAGAGCAATAGAAAGAGCAGCTCTATTGAGTTTGACTAACACAACAGCACAAAAGCACTCAACAGTCAGCACCTGTCCAAAACAGCTATCTAAAAAAAAACTAAAAGTGGATGTGATACAAAAATATATTAGAGTGGAGTGACGATATTATTCAAATACAAATATCAAATAAGTGAATATAACTTACTTCACCGACATTGGTGCCTCATATGTAATGGGCGACTCTGATTTTGAAGGTCACGGGTACGAATCCCGTCACCGGCAATCCTGACAGAAAGTTTATACCAAGGTTTTCTTTAGTTTAGAGAGGGTCATCATAAACAGCCCTAGGGCATACCCTTTACAATGTGTATTTACTGTCCTATAGCTCCAAAATACCGATCCAGAAAGCGGAGTTAATTAGTTAATTAGCGGAGTTAATGTCGGTATTTTCAAAGAGGAGCTACTCGATTTTCTTGTTATTGAACTGAAAAAAGTCTAAAAACCCGCGTAACTGCCTTTTGTGGATACCAAAATGGGGGTTAGGTAGTACGGCTTACTCCTGAAATTAGCTCCATTTTTGGTTAACTTCGCTTTGTGGATCTGGACCCTGAAGAGGGACGAAACCCTATGCATTGCACCCTGGGCATAGGTTTTTCAAGAGAAATAAATAACAAATATTTTATTGAATTTATTTATTTATTTAACGTCTATCCTATTCAGTTAAAAACCTGATTTACAAAGGAGGACAACTAAATTAATCTAATTACATAAATGCAGACACAAACAATGAACTACAGTTTAAGTTAGTTAGTTAGTAAATATTTGAAATAGTATAATACACACACATAACAAAAACTTGTAGAAATACAGCCAAACCTTACACACTCAAAAGAAATGAGATCTAAAAAAAGGGCCAAGCTCATCTACCCTTCCACATTTGCGCATTCTTAATTCATAAACGTACAGTGTCCCATAACAGCATCCTCGAAAAGCTTGGCAAAATAGAATTTGCGATTATTAATTTAAACGAAATAGTTCATCCAAGTTCTTTTTTTCTAATTAATTAAAACGTAATAACATGCAAATTTTATTTTGCCAAGCTTTTCGAGGATGCTGTTATGGGACACTGTACGTTTATGAATTAAGAATGCGCAAATGTGGAAGGGTAGATGAGCTTGGCCCTTTTTTTAGATCTCATTTCTTTTGAGTGTGTAAGGTTTGGCTGTATTTCTACAAGTTTTTGTTATGTGTGTGATCTCATTACTTTTTCAAGTTCCATTACAAAATTATATGTTAAAATATAATAATTTTATCAAAGTTGATTTAATTTCTATGGTATTAGCAATAACAATATAGGATGTAAAATATCTAGACCCGGATTCATGTACATCCTGGGTATAGGTGGTATAACCATGGTATAACGACGGTATAAGGACTGGACCCCAATTCTTGAGTTCGTGGGAGATGACTGTTGAAAACGCAATTTGAAAACGAAGTCGTTTTCGTTTGACACTTTAAAAAGATATGCGTATAGCAAAGAGCTCGAAAAAGTTCTATATTTATTCTAGATGGCAGTGCCTTCATAAAAGCGGGCCAATCGAAAGACGAGTTGCGTGAAATGATTTGATTGTTGCAATTATGTAAACAAACAGATGAGCAAGCGCATATTATTTTGACACCTTGCTTCGACATTGTGTTTGTGTGTATTGTGTGACAGAACTATGTTGTGCTGGCCTAGGGTTGGCTAGGCTTGCCAAACATGTAATGTAAGTAATAATTTTATAGTCCTATAGCCTAATGGAACTTTAGACCTACACTGTTGTATTATAAATAATTTTCTACATCTGGGCCTAGGTCAGGGACGGTTTCTGATTTGTTTTATGAGAGTATAATGACAACTTTTCTCATTTCACACATAGAAGCAAAATTTAAAATGTCCGCCATTTGTTTACGTATCGCACTTTCCCGCCGTACTCTGCTTATACCGTCAACAAGTGTCAAGTAACTATGGTTACTTGTTGATTGTATAAGGCTTATTTTAAAACCTTTTTTTGGAAGCCTTCCAACAAACTTTTTCAACTTTTTTTTTCAAAAGAGACTATAATACTATAACCTTAATGTCCATGTAAAATATGAACATTGTAGTCCCACCCGTCTGGTCAGAATCGCGGGCCGACGTATTAGATGTAAGTAGCAGTAGTAGCAGTAGTAGTAGGAGTAGCTAACATCCTTAAAGTGATTTTGAGCATGTTTCAAGCCATTTTTTCACCAAGAAGGAATGGTCGTACCCCAATAAAATTTAGCATGTGTTGTCAGGTACCTAAATCCCCTCGATTGTGATAGTTTTCAAGTTCACATCACGTTACATGACGGCTGGGTAACACCTCGAAATCACCCCAACTCTGCTTGGTGTATAAGGTGCTTGAGTGTGTAGCGCACCGCGGCTTGGCTGCGGCGCCCTAACGGGCACCTAGATAAGGTGCTTGAGTGTGTAGCGCACCGCGGCTTGGCTGCGGCGCCCTAACGGGCACCTAGATTACAACAACAATGCATTAAAACACAACAATTTTTGTAACAAATTTTAAAAAATATAAAAAAAGTGGTGGGAAAAAGACAAGGAAAAAAATAAAAAAATAAAAGAAAGAAAAAACAAAAGAAAAAGAAAAAGAAAAAACTGATTTATTAGACGATTAATATTATTTCACTTCCAGTGTCTTTCGGCGGCATCGCGGGCCTGTTTCTCGGCTTCTCTCTGCTCAGCGGTGTAGAGGTAGTCTACTACTTCACTATGCGCGCCTGCTGTATGGTCTATCGGGACCGCAGGGAGCTGGAGAAGCTACAGGCAGAGTACGCCAGCATCGAGAAGCCACCCCTGGACCTGAGTCTTACTCCCACATTCATCAACCCCAGCCCTAGCACCAACACCAAGGTCATTGAAGTGAGGGCGAACAAAGTTAGGCCGCAGCCGACCAGGTTCAACATGAATAATATATATTATACTAATGTTAATCCAAGGAATCCAAAAGAAAATTTTCCGGTACCACCATTTAATTTAGAGTTTTTAAACTGATTATTGTAATTGTAGAAATGTTCTTAACATTAACATAACTTCCTTTTGTAGACATGTACATCTGGTTATTTCACATTTGATAATGATCGAGGCGTTTATTACAAAAACAACTAATGTCCAAAAACACATTTAGCAGATCAATTTAACTTCATACCATCCATAATTAATGTATTAAGAGTTTAATTTTTGGTTTAAACTTAGTATCTTAATGGTGATTTTTATTTCTGCTATGACATTTTGTCATAGTATTTCCCAGAAAGCAATAAAAAACTTTGGACTTAGATTGTTTTTGTAAAATATTTTGAAAAAGTATGCATTTTTGCTCAGGTAGTGTGTTCCAGATAGTTCTTAAATACAGGATATTATTATAGGATAAAGGATATATTATATATAATTCCAACATAGGACAGCTGTTATAAATGCACCGCCTTTAAAAATTAAAATAAAACAATTGGACTTTGGTGTTTTTTGTCAAAACAATTTTGGTAGTATTATACCCATAATCCTGTCAAATAAGATCTGATATTGACGTCTAGAGGAAAAAATTGCGATGTCGCTGAATTTTTGCAGAGACCTTCCTTAAATGATACCAATGAACATACTAAAACTCCCCTACAATCGGACTGGAGCTTCGGCCGCCATATTGGAAAATAGCGGCCACAAAGTGTTGATTATCAAATATCTCCATATTGGTTGGAGATAGACAAAATGTTTCAATGGCAAAAATATTTCCCATTCAATTCCCTACAAAAAAGGTGTCTTCTATAGTTTTGGTAGGGGCAAAGGTTACGTCACAAAATCGTGGTTTATATGTTGCTCATTGGAGTACCAGCTAATTTCCTAATTTTCACGCCCAGCATCAAACAATGCCCGGTAAATCCGTAAGAAATCGATTGAAATACAAAAGGACTTTTGTACGGGGTTCATGAAAGCTTCCATTAGTATTTTTTTAAATCAGGTCTGCGAAATCGGATTTTGCATTTACCCGGAATTTGGGTTTTTCCATTGTTGGCACTTCCTAAAAAATGCCACATTTGACTGTCCATTATTAAGCACTAAATTGCATTGGAGGAAAAACTCTTTCTACGCACATTGAAATGTCTTAAATAATGATCCAATTACAACCAAAGTTTTAATCCAATATGGCTGCTAATTCCTAATATTCACAACATGAATACTGTTTTCGTGCAATTTTTACACTCTTTTTGCAACATAATTCACTTTGATGTTGTGGATATTAGGAATTAGCAGCCATATTGGATTTAAACTTTGGTTGTAATCGGATCATTATTTAAGTCATTTCAGTGTGCATAGAAAGAATTTTTCCTCAAAAGCTATTTAGTGTTTAAAAATGGGCAGTCAAATGTGGCATTTTTTAGGAAGTGCCAACAATGGAAAAACCCAAATTCCGGGTAAATGCAAAATCCGATTTCGCAGACCTGATTTTTTAAAATACTAATGGAAGCTTTCATGAACTCCGTACAAAAGTCATTTTGTATTTCAATCGATTTCTTACGGATTTACCGGGCATTGTTTGATGCTGGGCGTGAAAATTAGGAAATTAGCTGGTACTCCAATGAGCAACATATAAACCACGATTTTGTGACGTAACCTTTGCCCCTACCAAAACTATAGAGGACACATTTTTTGTAGGGAATTGAATGGGGAATATTTTTTCAATTGAAACATTTTGTCTATCTCCAACAAATATGGAGATATTCGATAACCAACACTTTTTGGCCGCCATTTTCCAATATGGCGGCCGAAGCTCCAGTCCGATTGTAGGGGAGTTTTAGTATGTTCATTAGTATCATTTCAGGAAGGTCTCTGCAAAAATTCAGCGACATCGCAATTTTTTCCTTCAAAAATTCTTATTTGACAGGATTACCAGTGAAAATACGAAATTTTCTACGGTATGGGCTAGAAATCGGTAATTTTGGACATTGGATGTTTTTTTTGTAATAAACGCCGCAATGATTAATTATGTTCTTGAGAATATTGAATCAGAGCACACGAGTCATGTTATTACGTCTGAACCGGCACCTCCACCAAGAAATCTCACACACTTGTATCAGTGTACACAAAGTCACCAGTCCCTCCAAAACCTCATTCTATAAAACCCAAAAATACCTGTTTTGACTGTCGAGTCAGCTCCCAAGTACCCGACCCAAAATTTCGGGTACCAAGACATTACTAGATTTTCTACTTATATATAGTAGTCGTAAAATTTTGTAACGAATTAATGCACACTTGGTGCATTATGCAGCATTAACAATGATAGTAATACTACTATCACAGTTTGAGTAGATAGTATTTCAACTTAAATAAATATCTTGATTACTTATCTCTTAATTTCCTTTCCATATACTATTAGGCAACATCCTCCTCCGTTGCATTTAACAGTGATAATCAGTAAATCACTCAAGGTTATATTAAGAAGAAATGTAATAAAATGGCATTCATAATCATAATCATCGATCGCGGTTTTCAGCTTCTATCAGGGTCGGCTTGGAGTAGGGTGACCAGACGTCCCGGTTTTCCCAGGACAGTCCCGGTTTTCGGGTATCTGTCCCGGTGTCCCGAGAGACACCACCCGGGACATGTAATTGTCCCGGATTTGTCACAACAAATAAAATCTCCTATTTTCCGTGAAAATTCGTTAATTTTCACTTTTCAGTATTCTTTGAGCGCGAAGCGCCGTTCTTTTTTAAAAGTAACCACTCGCGCAGCAGACAACAGAGTATTCTTGCAACGCGAGACGCGACCAAAGAGGCCGCGCTCGCCGCCCGCCCAACGGCCCAACCCACTCCACTCTCGAGAAGCAAGTTGCAACCTTGAGACAGCCTAGGCAGAGGCTATCCTACTGTGCAGTGCACGCGGGGTTGTTTGACTTGTTTCGTCAGTCTCGCTCTGATTGAGCTACTGTTCGGTTGTGTTGCGTCTGTCAGTGATATTGTGCCGTGTGAGTAGGAAGCATTATGCCGAAACCGAAACGGAAATGTTCGTTTCAAGAAAAATATTCGGCCGAGTGGCACTTCATTAAGAAAGGACTATTTATAATTTGCTGGGACCTGACTTTTCTACTTGCACCACACTCTCAAAGCAAAGGCCAACCCCCAACCCAACCCAACCTGTCTCAGATCTCACTACAGGCAATCTTGGGGGAAAAATTACCCCAAAAATTTTCCGCCTCCGGCGGCTGGGGCTTCGCCCCAGACCCCGGGGAGCCCACACAAGTCCATACAAAACGAAAGTACATGTGTCCCGGTTTTTACTTTTGGGATTATGGTCACCCTAGCTTGGAGTTTGTAACCAAATTCTCCACTTCTTTTCTATCCTCCAAGCTCTCTGCACTTGACCCCAAGTCTCCTTCCATTTATTTCTTGTTGTGCATAATAGCTTTCTATTATGTAGGCCTATGGTGAGATTAATGTCCTAAGAATATTCTTCATCAAGAAGATGTAGCTCTATTCTGTATACCGGTAGATTATAATTTGTAAACATTGGTTTTCGAGGTTGGATGCCATGCAGGACAACCGTAGGACAGGGTAGGTCAAACTAGGCATAAGTACACAGTCACAGTACGCTTGACCTGGGTAAGTGCACAATGCAATGTTCTGGATAAAAAGCCAAGAAGCCTAGCTGATTTTTTCCTCACGATTTCAGGCAGTATCTATAAGAAGTACCAGAGTTCTATCGAGATTAGCGAGTTGCAATGGGTGTAGAGACAGTGGTTAATTACAATTAGTAATGTTTGGGTGGTATTCATCCAGATACCAGTCCTGTTCTAGAACACACCAAACATGTTCAAACAGTTCTGACGGGAAAGGAGGTGTGGAATGCACGTCGGGAATTCGAATTACCACGGATGTAAGTTAGGTTATGATGGGGAAAGTTTGTTGGTTCAAATGTATGCTGAAGATTCTTTCAACTGTTATTTTGGTAATTAAACTATCGTCAGCCATAAATTGTACGCAAAATACGCTTTTTATATTAAACATAGTTTTCGAATTAGATTTAGGTTACATCTTAATAAGTCCATTTTGCAGATTGGCGTACATCTCTGAAGGTCAGAACACTAGCACATGTTTTTATCCGTTCTAAATCCCAAACTTCCTGTACTAGACCTCGTTTCCGCTGTGTTCTGAACTGTTCATAACCAGTCTCGGATAGGACAAATAAACACACTTAAATAGCCAATACAAAATATGAGTAAAGATTGCAAGGTTTACTCAATCTCCCAACGAAACTTTGGGTAACATTGATCAACGGATTTTTCTTTTTTTATTAGCAGTTCTGAGGTCACTGGTCACAGACGTCTGTTTAAAATTTCAGATTAATCTGTTTTGCCCTATGGCATCAAACAAACAAACAGACATTGTCATAACGAAGATAATAAAAGAGGCCTTCAATGTTATTTTGGCCTAATTTCATATTTTGACATGAAAATGATAAGAAAAAATATTATTCAATATTATTAATATTACAACCATGTAATCTAACTTTAGCTATTAATTCTCTTCTCTCTCTCTCTTCAAAAATTGTTTACTATACATTGTATGAACTATGTGAATAAACTATGTACTAATGTAACAATAGTCCATATTTAATACAAATTCCAAGAATATCATTTTTTTTTTAGATCTTTAAACATTAACAATAAACATCTAATTTACCCAATACTCCTGTAAGATCTTTAAAATAGGAGTCACCAAGGTTAAGGCAACCCTAGTGCATGTACAGGTACTCAGGTTGATGATTGCAGCTGAAAAGTTAGTTTTTTAATGTATTATAATACCATAGAAAATGCAAAAACTTGAAAGATACAAAGAGAGAAAGATACAAGTGGCTCAACTGCATAAGGACTAATACTAAAGAGGTGATATCTAAAAGTGTGGCCAAGCCCATTATTTTGCTCAAAACTAATATTTATTAATTGTATATCATACAAATAGCTAAATTTATTTATTTATTTATTTCAATATGATACAGTGATACATTAGGCTTTTAACGTGAACAGTTATGCAGATACCGCTCCTCAGAGAAGTACAACTGTAGCTTGAATGTGGGTAGAGGTATCTTGTATCGAGTCTTAATCATTATATTGATAATACTACTTAAACTATAAAACAAAATTAGAATGATATGAAACAATTTTAGTAGGTATAATAGAATGTGTCATATGGACCTAATCTAATAATATTCTACTCTAGTCTTATAAATGAATATGGTGTCTAACTTGTAGCATTACATTACATTACACAAAGTATGAAAATATAAATGTATGCATTAAGTAACAATGGTTTAAGATATTATAATTTCATGTTATTACATTATTATTATTGTTTTGTTTTTCTCTCAGCTAGCTACGAGCCGAACACTCATTATTGTATTAGTTTGTTATGATAATAATAAGACAATACAAGTGCATATTATATTACAATTACAATTACATACAAATATTATTAAAAAATATAAAATACAGCATCAAATATATTTTGAACATTTCAAGGTGGAAATAGCAAAATTAACACAAATAAATCAAAATTCAAAGCTTGGTCTATGAACTTGGTTGGCGTCATTGTCGAAAACAAACATGCATACAATGCCAAGTAGATTCGCATTGTCAATAACCAACCCCACAATACAATAATAAACAACATTCTATTTATGGATGAGTGATAGTTTATTATACATCATTGTAATAAAATTGTAGTATTGATATACCTGATACCATACAAAAATGCAAAAACTTAAAAAAATAGAGCCAAGCAAAAAAAGAGAAAGATAAAAGTGACTCAACTGCATAAATAGGTGATATCTAAAAATTTGGTCAAGCCCATTGGCATTAAAACATTTATGAATTGTGTAACACAAATAACTAAATACATGTGCATATTATATAACAATAATAATTAAATAAAAATATTATTAAATGCAATATCAATATATTTAAGGCTATTGTACCACCTCTGGCCGATAATTTGAAAGTCGAAGAAACATGTCTGAAAAGTTTGCTGAATGAAAGAAGGCCTTTAAAATAACAGAAAAAAATGTGAATTTTTTGGGGTGGGACATAACCTCACTTTTGGAAATTATATTTAGATTTTTGAACCAAAGTGTAATATACAAGACTAGCTCAAAATTATATTTTGAGAATCGGTTTTCTGGACATAGTTTCTAAACACCTTTAGCTATAACTTGACTATAGCTAAAATAGTTTTCTGAAAATAACAGTTGGTGTACGAATTTTTTTGTCAAACGGTACAAAAGTTTTTGTACCAATTGACAAAAATCGTTTTGTACCGTTTGACAAAAAAATTCGTACACCAACTGTTATTTTCAGAAAACTATTTTAGCTATAGTCAAGTTATAGCTAAAGGTGTTCAGAAACTATGTCCAGAAAACCGATTCTCAAAATTTAATTTTGAACTAGTCTTGTATATTACACTTTTGTCCAAAAATCTAAATATAATTTCCAAAAGTGAGGTTATGTCCCACCCAAAAAAATTCACAATTTTTTTTCTGTTATTTTAAAGGCATTCTTTCATTCAGCAAACTTTTCAGACATGTTGCTTCGTTTTTCAAATTATTGGCCAGAGGTGGTACAATAGCCTTAAACATTTCCACCTTGAAATGTTGAAATAGATTGATATTTTATTTTATCTTTTTTAATAATATTTTTATTTAATTGTAATTGTTGTATAATATGCACATGTATTTATTAATTTGTGTTTTACACAATGTAGATAAACACAACTCAATTCCTTGTCTAACAATGAGTTCGACAAATTTCTATTTGTAGTATTTCCAAAATTGTGTTTATATTTCACATCTCAAATTAATTAGGCCTATATATGATACCGTAGCAATATTTTATTACTTCTTTTAGCAATCCAATTTCTGACAGTTACATTGACTTTTTGTTTTTATGACAAAGATTTGATTAAAAAACAATCTAGAATTACTATCTAATTAACATAAATCAGTTGTAAGGGTAGTGTCATAATGTGGTCATCATAGAGCATACTATAGTAATATGATGGTTCACGAGTATCAAAAATATTTATCTTCATCTGAAATACTAATTTAAAGAGGATGTGTATCGTAACCTAAGTCTTGTGCCTGGCTCCAGACAGTGTGCGCATCACCACCGGCGGCCAAATGCTTATCCCTAAGGGCCAGGATGGGAAGATACAGGAGTACCTCTGGCACTGGAACTATGATACAGATTTGTGGATGGAACCCTAATCAAACCCTAAGTTGTTGTGTCTGGTAAGAATCACATCGTATTAAAGTAGATCAAGATTGAATGATTCATTCTTCTGGCATGTACTCTACAACACTATTACACAAGACACAATAAATCTACTACAGTCCTATTTTGTGTTAATTTCAGCTGCCCATTGTTTCTGGGAATCTTCATCTAATAACAAGAAAGCTGCAAGTCTGTTCAAGGTGGCATCCGGCAAGCACTTCCGAGTCTGGGAAGACCTTGACACTACTGTGCAGAAGAGAAACGTCGCGGTGATTGAGCTACGCAACTTGTACCAAGGGCGAGATACGAACTTCGCCTCCGATATCGCTATTCTGCATCTTGAGTCCCCGTTCCACATCAAAACCAGGGTTAACCTAATCTGCATGGACTGGCAGAACGAATTCGAGCTGCTGCAAATCAGACCTGGATCTGTCAGCATGGTAAGAAGACTTTGTACAATCTTGTTTGGTACTTCATTTGCGGAGCAGAAACACTGCGGCAAGTGTCATTTTATAGAATATAATCCCTATCATGATGATTCTGTATGGCCGTCCTAATGCTTGCGTGCAACATGGTTGATTAATTTATCTATCTATTTTGCACAGCATCTTGAGGGTGTATTTTTTCATTTTTTTTTCCATTCTTACAAAAAACATTTGAACATGTTACAGTTACATTGATAAGACTTTCTTATTGCACTCTTAATAATGGCATTACGACATGAGAGTATAAAAAAAGTCAACTTACAACACCGACAGATCCAGGTCCGAGTTGCAGCAACTCTAAATCGTTCTAATCCACGCAGACCAGGTTTACCTTGGTGTTGATGTCGAACGGAGACTCCAGACGAAGGATAGCGATGTCGGCGGTGAAGTTCGTATCTCGTCCTCCGTACGAGTCGCGTAGCTCAATCGTTGAGACTTTCCTCATCTGCACAGTAGTGTCAAGGTCTTCCCAGACTTGGAGGTGCTTACCGGTAGGCACCTTGTACAGGCTCGCAGCTTTCTTGCTATTAGATGAAGATTACCAGAAACAGTGCGCGGTTGAAATCAACACAAAATTAGGACTGTAGTAGATTTATCGTGTCTTGTGTAATAGTGTTGTAGAGTACATGCCAGAAGAATGAATCATTCAAACTTGCTCTGATTTAATATGCGATTGTTATCAGAAACAACGACTTGGCATTTGATAAGGGTTCCGACACAAATGTGAATAGTTTATCTAGTGTTGGGCTTCACCTCGTATATACCGACATGCCAGGGGAACTTCCCGATCTTCTCATACTGGTCCCCGGAAATAAGCGTTTGGACAATTGTGGTGATGCGCCGCGCACAGTGTGGGGACAGGCACAACATTAAGGGTACGGTACACATCCTCTTTAAATAAGTATTTCAGATGTAGGAGATAAATAATTTCGTAAATTGCAAATCATCATATAACTACAGTATGCTCTATGATGACCACATTATGACACTACCCCCACAACTTATTTACGTTAATTAGATAGTTATTCTAGATTGGTTTTAGTTCAAATCTTTGTTTTAAAAAGTCAATGTGATTGTCAGAAATTGGATTGGTAAAAGAAGTAATTGGATGAGCAAGCAAAGATTAATTCACTGACCCCAAAAATTATACTGACATTAAGTTATGATATGCAGTACCTTTTGAAGAAAAAGTTGGAAAATTAGCCAGAATCCACTAGAAATAAAGCTTTAATATAAGTTTTTTACGGTTTCGTGCAATATTTCTCATTTGGTCCGATTAAGACCAACTGGGTGAGCTCAACGTCACATATACATGGACATTAAGGTTAGGTGAGTATACCTTTATAGAAAAATAAAAGTTAGCCAGAATGCCTAGAGAATAAAGCTTTAATATACGTTTAAACGGTAAATAATAACATTTGACACAGTAATGCTACTTGAACACATTAATGACATACGCACAACAAACACGTTTCAATAAAGTACAAGATATCAGCAACTCAAAACTTTTAAAAAGTCATCCATCAACGCGGCGGGACTTTAGCGTTTTCACAAAGTTAAATATTACTACGGTATCATAAGCAGGCCTAATTGATTCGAGATGTGAAATTTTATAAACACAATTTAGGAAATAATAGAAATTTGTCAAGAATTCAAAATGTGCAGACATAAACCATGTTTCCAGCAGTCAATGTGACGGAGAAAATACTATGTGGCATAAGTACATAGTAGGAAAATTTCAAACTCATTGTTTGACGAGGAATCGAGTTATGTTTAATTATTCTGCATTGGATTTAATGTTGTTCACAGTTTACATGCTCAATTGAACATAATCTTAATATACTTTATTCATCAAAAGACATTGTAAAATATATTTTGGTATTTTGTGTGGTTTGTTTGTGTGATCATTGATTTATTGATGTATTTAATTTGGAACTAAAGCTCGTACTTGACCTTGCCTCTTTAACTTGTTAGCTGTCCTGAAAACATACAAGTCAACGTATGCGCGTGTCAGATGTGAAGGGTTCCTAACTTACAATTACAACATTGATCCTGGTTTATATAAGGCATCAGGTTCATCCCATTCTCCAGAATGTTGACTGTCCAGGCTGTTTCCTCCATCGGACGTGACGAACCCTGGCAGGCAGGTGAAGTTTGAACGGGACCCGACTTGGTGGCGCTGATTGTAGTTTCTCCCCACACCAGCGAATGAACATTTGTGTGTTACGGTGGAATCCTCTACGGGGGGGGGGGGGGGGGGGGGGGCAGGTAGCTAGAAAAAGTAGTACATTCATGTTCTTAAACGAGCATACGTAATTAATAACCAAACTAATGCAAAAGTTCAATAAAATATGATTAGGATAATTAATTAGTACTTATTTTTTAGCAAGGGTGTCAAAATCCCACAAGATCAATTAAATATGTTAAAGAATTCAAATACAAACAGAAAGTCATCAAATCTTAAATAAAAATAAAAGATTGGGTCTCAAGCTTGCTGGGCGAACTCGGCCACCAGACTGCCGATCTGGTAACTATTGGATTGTTGGTGCATTCGATTTACATGGTTTTACCACCCACAGAAGCGTTTTCCAACCAATTAAATTTTGGAATAGAATAGAACATTTTGTTATGCATTAAGTTGAAATTAACCAATATGCAAAGTGAAAGAATATACATTACACACTACTGTGGCCTTTGAGGTCAGCTTGATGTTGAGGCGACCACCTGCTTCACTCGACATGTGTCAAGGCCGTGGCTTAACTTCCGAGTAGTTAGTTTGTGTACCCTCCCTCTGAGGCAACAATATGTTTTAAAAACACATAGGCGCAGATATAAACCACTGGTAAAATGTCATTACTTAAACAAAAACGTTTAGTTACTTTTGTTTTACTTTAAAAAACAATTGTTTTAAAATTTTCTTTGTTTACAAATAGCATTAAACCAGCAGATTGAATGGCAAAGTGGTTATTGTCAATGCATAGGGCGAGAAAACAAGACTGCATCAACCCTTCTACAAAATATGGTATTTTCACCATCTACAGTGTGTATGTGCGTGCATGTGTGTATGTGTGTGTGTTAATTTTTTAAAATAGTTCAGAGAAATGCTTACAAAATAAATACTTGATTCTTACAACAGCTCATTATTTACTTTTATTTTTTAACTTGTTACCTGTTCTAAAACAAACAACGTGTGCGCGTGTTAGACATAATAAGGTTCACTAAGTTTCAACATTGTACCTGTTTTACATAAGACATCAGGTGCGTCCCACTCTCCAGAACTTCCCCAGTTCAGACTAGCGACTTCTTTATTGGCTACGATATTTCCTGGCAGGCAGGTGAAGATTGATCGCGACCCATGTGGGTGACGCTTATCGCAGCCGCTTACCTTACCATCGTATCACACATGTGTGTAATGTAATTGTCTGGCTATCTTTGGGGGGGGGGGGGGGTCAGTTAGCGAGAAACAAAACATATTTTCATGTGATAAAAATATATGTAGGCATATTGTCGTTGATTTATAAAAGTACACATGGCCTACATATATTTTTATCACATAAAATATGTTTAGATTCTAGCTACCTGCCCCCCTCCCTCCCTTCCCTCAAAGATAGCCAGACAGTTACACACACATGCTCATACGATGGTGAGGTAAGCGGCTGCAATAAGCGTCATCCAGTTGGATTGCGATCAATCTTCACCTGCCGGCCAGGGAAAATCGTAGCCAATGAAGAAGTCACCAGACTGAGCTATTGAAGTTCTGGAGAATGAGACGCACCTGATGTCTTATGTAAAACAGGTACAATGTTGTAACTTTTATTATGTCTGACACGCGCACACATTATATGTTTTAGAACAGGTAACAAGTTAAAAAAGATAGGTTAATAACGAGCTGTTGTAAAAATTAGGTATTTATTTTATTTTGTAAGCGTTGCACTCAACTATTTAAAAAATTATCACACACACTACACATACACATAAACACGCAGATACACACGCTGTAGATGGTGAAAATACAATATTTTGTAGAAGGGTTGATGCAGTCTTGTCTTCTCGACCTATGCATTGACAATAAGAACTTGACCATTCAATCTGCTGGTTTAATGCTATTAGCCAATTTGTAAACAAATAAAATTTTAAAACAATTGTTTTTAAAAGTTTAAACAAAAAGTAACTAAACGTTTGTGTTTAGCCTTTAGTAATGACATTATACCAGTGGATTATATCTGCGCCTATGTGTTTTTAAAAAAAACACATTGCCGCCTCAGAGGGAGGGTACACAAACCAACTACCCTGTAGTTTAGCCACAGCCTTGACACATGTCGAATGAAGCAGGTGGTCGCCTCAACATCAAGCTGACCTCAAAGACCACAGTAGTGTGTAATGTTTTGTTTTTTTTCACGTTGCATAAAGATTAATTTCAACATAATGCATAACAATTTGTTCTATTCTATTTCTAAGTTTAATTAGTCGGAAAATGCTCTTGAGTAGGTGCTAAATCTATGTAAATTGTAAATGGAATGCACCAACAATCCAATAGTTAGTAAGTTACTGGATCAGCGGTCTGGTGGTCGAATTCGCCCAGCAAGCTTGAGACCCAATTTTAATTTTAATTTAAGATTTGATGACTTTATGTTTGTCTTTGTATTCTTTAACATATTTAATTGATCTTGTGGGATTTTGAACCCCTTGCTAAAAAATAAGTACTGTAATTAATTATCCTAAAACCTAATCATATTATGTTATTGAATCATTGGATTAGTTTGGATATTTTGCTCGTTTAAGAACATGAATATACTACTTTTTCTAGCTACCTGCCCCCCCCCCCCTCTTAGAGGAAACCACCGTAACATACAAATGTTCATTCGCTGGTGTGGGGAGGAACTGGAATCAGAGCCACCAATTCGGGTCCCGTTCAAACTTCACCTGCCTGCCAGGGTTCGTCACGTCCGATGGAAGAAGCAGCCTGGACAGTCAACAATCTGGAGAATGGGATGAACCTGATGCCTTTATGTAAACCAGGATCAATGTTGTAATTGTAACTTAGGAACCCTAATCACATCTGACACGTGCATACGTTGACTTGTATGTTTTCAGGACAGCTAACAAGTTAAAGAGGCTAGGTCAAGTACGAGCCTTAGTTCCAAATTAAATCAATCAATCAATGATCACACAAACAAACCACAAGAACAACAAACCACACAAAAGACCAAAATATGTTCTATAATGTCTTTTCATGAATAAATTATATTGATTATGTAAACTGTGAACAACATTAAATCCAATGCAGAATTAAACATAATTCAATTCCTCGTCTAGCAATGAGTTTAAAGTTTTCCTACTACATATGCCACATAATATTTTCCTCATCACATTAAGACTGCTGGAAATGTGGTTTATGTCATGTACATTGGAATGAATTTCTATTATTTCCTAAATTGAGTTAATATATTTCACATCTTGAATCAATAATATCATGACATAATTAATTCTCTCGAGTTTCCGAGTTAAAAAATAAGTTTAATAACCAACGTTTTACCAATATATTACATTCACTGTACTAGTCTAAGTGAATAAAAAATATCTAAAAATTAGGCATACAGTGATACTGTAGTGATATTTATTACTTCTTTTACCAATCCAATTTCTGAAAATCATATTGACTTTTTACAACAAAGATTTGATTAAAAACGAATGTAGAATAACTACATAATTAACATACATCAGTTGTAGGGGTAGTGTCATAATGTGGTCATCATAGAGCATACTATAGCAATATGATGACTAGCAAGTTTTGAAAATATTTATCTCCTACATCTGAAATACTTATAGAGGATGTGTACCGTACCCTAAGTGTTGTGCCTGTCCTCAGACTGTGTGCAGGCATCTCTGGGGGCCAGGCACTTATGGTGGTGGTACTGCTGCTGCTAGGTGCTGCAGCTGTAGTGTGTGAGTCAGCTTCATAGACTTGTCCTCAGCTGTGGCTTGAGTGATAACATCGTCGCGGATGACTGCGTCGCCCAGGAACCAGGACATGTTGGCGACAGGGCGACTCTCCTGCACCTCACAGGTGGCTGTGACGTTGTTACCCGTGTAGACCAGGCTAAGAGTTGGTGCAGTAGGGCGACCTGAAACATCACATGCCAATGCCATGACTGAGAGAAAACACTGAGGTAACAATGTGACAAGGTCCTGCACGTCAAAGACGTGTATGAGATTCGACCAAGCCAGCAAGCGGCTAGCGAGAACCAAACACATGGCCCACGATTAAACTAGATTAAGTCGAAGCAAACACACAAGGGACGACTTTGTTTTATTATAGAGCTAGGCACAAGCTGTGTGGTGTCTACCTGCAGATGTCGCATGGTTGCCAACAAGTCCAATATTTAGCCGCTACGGATGGTGGTGGGTGGCTGGGGGTACAAACATGTAGTATAGCTGTATAGGATCTGTCAATGCATGCTATTTCAGTGCATAACATTGCATTGGTCATTTGCTTTGCATTGCTATAATTAAGCATATATGTCGAATCTGAAATAGATATTAACTGAGGATGGTGTGGAAGGTGTGAAAGTAGCTACTTCATCGTGTGTTCTAAGGTACAATCTACAGAGGATGAAACAAGGGGAAATTTAGATGGATAGCTCGTTTTAAATATATTTTAAATGGTATAATTTCTTCACAACAAAGGCTGATCGTGATTGATGATTTGTTCTGAATGCTAAACCTACATACATCTTACAACTGACAGTCATAGGAAATTAGCAAACACTTGAGCTTTTATGAGGTCAGAACCAACAGTAATAAAGGCTCCTAAGCCTACAAAATGTAGAATTTTTGTCGTAGAAAAATGGTTTAAACCATCGTGTTCAGACAAACAATTCCGTCCTAATAGAAGCGTAGCTGTCAACTGTACAAACCTAGGAGAAAAAAATGCATTTTTGTGCCCACAACTGAACCAAAGCATTTTTATTCTGATTTTTTCCCTAATCAATCTGCACTCATTGCGCCTGATGTAGAAAAAAAAAAAAAGTTGAGTTTTTGTCGTAGCGCAAATTGGTTGACACCGCATGTTCAGGTGGTCAAACCCAAAACCAAGAACACCTCGGACGGGGTAAATGACACAAACGGTTAAAAATAATGTAAAATTGATGCAAGTTTGGACCAGTTTTTACCGGTTTCGAAAATGTAATTTTTCACAATGCAACTTGTCCGTTGGAGAGATCATCCTACAATACCTGTTAAATTGATATTTATAATCTTCGACTCATGAAATAAGAAACATATATTTGCTCCCAATGATGTTGCTTCAGACCATCAAGACACGGAATAGTATTGAATTTTACAATAAATTGACTTTAATAGAATCATAGCATTTAACAAGGAATGAAATGAAAACAATGATAATGTTGGACAAGTAAATCTGGTTCAACCTAATAAGTAACACACTTTGACTCACGTGCCATGATGATCGCAGTGTCGGTGTAGTCAACCTTGTCTGGAGACTGACTAAAACCCCTGACCAGTCCGTTGTCCGCCTCGCTGATGTCGGTCAGCAGGAGACCACACTCGCCTTTCTGCAGTCCGGCCCCGAGGTAGCGAAGCCGGCCGGTGCTCTGGGGAGACCATAACCAGAGCCATTCAGACGTGCCCGGTAGGAGAAACCGGCACTCAATCAGCGCCTCCCCGCCCGGGAGAACGACCACCTCTTGTGGTGTTGTCTGGGTGGTAGAGAGGGGGTTCATGTCTGTAACGAAGGAGAAATACATTGTCACTCAGAATAGACCGGGTGTGTTCAACTCCAGCCAACCATGTCGGTCCAGGAAACATTCTTGTTGATTTGAGAGTGAGAGGGGGCTGGAGTTTGAACACTTGGTCTAGATTCACAAGGAGTTAACAAAAAATGGAGTTAATTTTAGGAGTAAGCTATTCTTTACCTATTTAAGTAGTAAAAATGAAACTCATAATAAATAGTAAAGGTTAAATTTAAGAGTTAAATAACTCCAAGAAATTAATAACTCCCTTTTGTGTATACCTAAATGGAAGTTAAGTACGGCTCACTCCTAAATTTAACTCCGTTTTTGGTTAACTCCTCCTTCTGTGTTGCTACATATTATACTTTACTCTGTGAAGACTGTGTTCAACTCACTTTCAGCATAAAAGTCAATCCAGGCTTCCAGCCTCCGCTCTCGGCTCGGACGAGACAGGCAACCATCCAATGCTTGAGACCCACCACCTGTAGCGAGACCCCACAGTCCCCGGCCCCCAGACCCCGGCCGCTGTAGCCGGTTAGCTCGCTGTCCAGGTGGGCAGAGTCGGCCTGGGACTGAGATCCCTGGCTCAGCTCCAGCAGCGGACCTGTTGGCTTGGTACACCAGTCGTCCCACCACCTGACGTGACACCCGGCAAGGGCCACGTCAGCTGAGCAGGTGATGGTGACAGAGTGGGTGTCCGTGTTAACATGCACGTCCTTGGGCCTGATGGTGAGACTAAAGGACGCGACACCTGAAAACAAGACATCAGAGCTAGTGAGACAGATGTTTGTCCACACTTACTTCACTTGATTGAACCAGGGTACCTCACTGGCAGGGCGGACATATAAACACTGCCCAACCGATCCTGAGTGTAACCATCTTGTGAAGTGTTTTTATATTATTACGAGTTCTCAATACATGGTACAGCACTGAAAGGAATCCGATGCCTTTGCACAGACCACCGATACATTGATTATTTATAAGTAATATAATATTTTACCTTGTGCAGATACAGCAAAAGCTTACTTCTAGACCTAACCAGATAAGTCACTCACGTACAGGGAATTTAATATACTAAGAGCTAAATATGCAACTCGAGGGGGTTTGAACCCAGGTGTCGGGTTTCCCAAACGGGCGTCTAAACATGATAGTTTTGTGCAACAACACTACAGGACAACATGTTCTTGCAGTGGACTGATAAACTTGATATACCTGTTATTCTGCATTTTTAGTATATTGACATGAAATTGGTATGTTCCCAGAAATGTTAAAACTTCAACACAACACTGACAAGATGATAAGAAGATTGATAAGGTTTTCCCTTAAAAATGAGTTTATGTAAACAATTTGTAGAAATGTTAAAATTGAAAAAATAATATTTAGATCTCGATTTTGTTATATGGGAATCACTCCCGTCTAGATAGAATTGTCAATATTTAAATTTAATACAATTCAAAAATTAAAACATGGAACAGAAGGAGTTACTCACGTACGACCTGGAGGCCTGCCATCAAAAGCAGTGCAAACTACACCTTGGACGTTGTTGATGGAGAGATCATGGATGAGAATGATGGGAGAGACATCAGTCGTTGCTTTATACAACCAGCCGTGAGCAGCACCACGTCAGTGGACTTAGAAGGAAGAGAATCACAAGATGTCTGTCGTCCAATAGCAAACACCCAACGCACGGTCCCGCCACGACATGTTGTAATAAGGCCAATCCACGCTCGCCGAGTCGACTCAGATGCAAAGTTCATCTCTAGATGAAAGTCCCTGGGTGGCGTGAGGATATCAGCTCAGAGGTTAAAGTGTCAGTGATAAGACCAATTGGGAGCATCGAGTGTTGCGCAAACATGAACATGAACTGTTCCAGAGGTCACAACAACAACTATGACTGTATTTAATTACATCATCTTGTATTTTAAAAGCATTATTTAAAAACCTATCTAAATATGATTGTGAATGTAAGTACTTTATTGACCTGTACCTACACCATCTAAGATAGATAATGTACCCCTCTCTTGATGGTGAAGATATGTGTGGCTCGTCTAGTGGCTACTTCCTGCTTCCTATACAATAGCATTGTCAATCGGACATCTGTTAGATTCCTGCTTCAGATTCAGCAATAGAATATCATAGCAACACATAGACCTTGGTTTCTATGGTTGTGTCCTATTTACAACGATCCTAGTACAACGTCTTGTTGCTTGACAGTTAAAATGAAGGAAACAAAAGAATTATGTGAATTAACTGAAAAATATAATTTCTTAAAAGTTAAAAGTAACACATTGCTTCAGTTACTAAACTGCCCCCCGATAATCATATAATATATATTTATAATCAAAATATTCATAGTTTTTATACTTGGAAATGTTTGTAGCTATTTTTTTAAACTTCAAAATGTTGGTACAAAAAATTGAAATGCTGGTAATAATTTAAAAAACTACAATATGTTGGTAATTATTAAAAAAAAACTACAAAATGTTGGTAGTAATTTTAAAAACTACGAAAATGATATAGTTATTTTTTTAAACTGCAACTTTTCCTAGATATTTTTCGTAAGGGGGTTGGCTTGGTCAGCTTTTAATTTAATGTCTCCCACTGAAAATCAGTTACGTGAGTGGGTACTTTAAATATGAACGAATTTATTTTATTTAAATATCCACCATAGAATATAGATGTTTGTGCACAGATGCCATGTGTCACGGTTTATGTTATCATGTAGGGAGGCAGCCGCGATCAGATAGTGCAACATAAAACTGAAGCAAGCACAGTGAAGGGGTGGGTAGGCTGAGACGCGGTGGGCAATTTGTTATTGCCAGGTGGACGTTTGTTTTGTAGTGAGAGAGGTAATCCAAATATATTACAATTACAACATAGAAGTCTTAAATGAAATTCACTTTATGAACATGATATTAATGTACATGCTATTATCAATTTCTTGGCCTTAGAATGAAGCTTTTTGTTAGAAAAGTATCTACTGTACTGTACCTAAATACAAAAGTATACTGTACTGTACTCAATTGTCTAGCAAATAAAATACTATGTCAATTGATTTTCCAACATATTGTATTATTCCCAATTTACATAAAATACATTTTTCATTAGGACTCGCATACCGGTACACATATATATAATGAAGAGTCATTTACCAATGCTACACTTCCACAGAGATCATTGTGTATTTAAATCACAAACACAAAATTAAAAGGGAGCAAAGCTCCGCTATTGCATGTCTGTCCATCTCACAATAAAACCCAAACATGGTTTCCAATAGACAATTACATAAAGTCTCTGTGCATGCCTAAACTCCGCAATGAATTCTGGGTAGTGTGTTGCAATTGCAAGCACTGCAAACTAAAGCTTAAATTTTCAACAGAATCCGTCAATTATTGTTTACATTGAAGAAAACACAGCCTTCTGTTTATTTCAGAGGTTTTTAATTAGAGGAGTGAGCGCAGCGAACATAGTCTACAAAGTAAGTGGAATGGGCCTTCGTCGTGATTTATTTGTCTGTAAAATGTCTGTTTGTTCGGTCCCATACAGCCGAACGACCAAACAGATTGAGCTGAAATTTTAAACAGACATCCGTGACCAGGTAACTTAGAAATTGAGAACTGCTAACACAATGAGCAAAATACGTTGCGATTTAAATCTAGGGCTACAAGAAATAATAAATTGAAAAATAGTCTTAAATTGTGTAGGTTTTATTTTAACGACAATGGTTTTGTTCTTGAAGAAGTCATTTTTATCGAATAAATTTTGTCAGGCCGTGAAGGCGTGCAGTGACCAAGGTGTATCAAATCTTGCACGCTCAAGGTTTTCCCAAATTCCGCTGGGAGATTGAATAAACCTTGCAATCTTTACTCGTATTTCGTACTGGCTATGTTTTCCATAGTATTGTAAATAATAGGTTTTTGACTTTTTGAGTTTAGTTGGTATAAGGGTGCGTCAACTGTAAGCCCATAATGCGCCACTCTAGCCTATGATAGGCTTGGGAAGCCTTAGGTAGGGGGATGAAAGGGAATGTTACCGGGTACTCAACATATGGCTCACTCACTCGTCTAACAACAACTTTGGCATTTTCCAAGTTTTTATAAAAAATAGGTGGCTGTAGGAGCAACACGATTCCCAGCATGCAATACAGATGACAGAGTGCGCTGATGGTTTACAAAATCGTCTACTGACCTGCATATATTTCTGTTGACATCCTTTAACGACAATAAATAACTTTTTTGTGACCAATGGGATCAGGGGGGGGGGGGGATAGTCCCACCACAGAGGAGTCAAAACGAGATTTTGTGTTAAATATCAGTTTCACTTTCAAGCAACTATATTATAAGACTTTTCAAAAGTACATTATTTGCACCCTCCACAAACCTGATGCACCGCTAGCCTCAGCGACTCTTATTTGAACCCATAAATGAAAAAATAATTCTGACAGGGCCTCCTAATTTTAATTTACCAAACCTCGTAGGTGCGAAGTGTTAAAAATTAACTTTTATCGACTACCTAATTTTGCCTAAAATAATGATCATCAAACTTTGTGTCAAAAAGACTAAAACATTTTGTATTTTTTAAATGTTTTGTTAGTATACCTACTATTCTGTCTCCACCGGAAAACCAGAAAATGCATAATGGCCAAGTAAGTAAAAAATGTGGGCATATGAAAAGAAGAAGGGGAGTGAAATTAGTATTTTTTAGGCCTGTTGCGATTCTTAAATTTTTATTTCGAGTCGAGTCCTATTCCGAATCATAAAAATTAACACTTAATTTCGAATCCGAGTTGAGTCCGATTCTGATTCTTAAGTAGGCCCTAGAAAAAGGACAACTGCAGCTGGAGCTACCACTGAAAATCAGTTATATAACTGAGTGGGTAGACTCTAAATAAAATTTATTTATTTATTTATTATTTATTAATGGATACCAACAGAAGAACACATTTTCAAGCACGTTTTTATCAGAAATTACAGTTATATTTTCTACGAAAAAGTGAAGAACGCAATTGCGAATATTCTCAAATTGATGATAAAATGAGTTTTCATAATAGGAAACACTTAATTCTTATCAGCAAATTAAAAAGATTAAAGTAAACCCAATTAATTCATAAATTTTGTTTTTGTTGTACTTTGGGTGATCCTGTGAGGAAGTCGGAAGACTTGCAGCGCTTTCTGTTGGCAAACTTTATAACTACTATAACGTGCCGGCGACGGCGGCTCGATCGGTCAATAAACTACATTACCACAAATTGAGGATTTCGAGTCTTAAATACTCGACTTCGAGTTGAGTAACAAATACTCGACTCAACTCGAAATTTTGGGTACTCGCACAGCCCTAGTATTCAAATGGTGCAATAACCTTGTTTTGGTTATTCAGACTAAGCCTAATATTTCTCTCGGAACACTCTCCAAAGCCATATGAATCCATTCTCAAAAAGGATAAAAATATATTTGGCATATTAATGTCGCTAGTTAAGCCCACCATGACTTTCGGCCTCCCCGCATGGCACCCAACCACCATTGAGAACACTACCAAGCTTGAGAGGGTGCAGAGAAGGGCATTGCATTTCATACGTGGCCGTAACATCCCCCCACCCTGTGACCAGAAGCAGGTTATGCCAATGACCATGCACCTGCAATACACCGACCTGGTGTTTTTTAAAAGATGCCTCAGTGGCGCCACTGATTATGACGTGTGCGCACGCATCATCCAGGGCCGCGTGTTGAGAGGCGACGATAGTAGGCACCCCCGCCTCCAACCCCCTCCGGCCAAAGGAGTGCTCGGCCGACGTGCTTTTTCTTTCCGGGTTGTTAACCCATGGAACGACCTGCCGCCCGCCCTCAAAGACTGCCCAGTAAGTCATTTCCCTTCCATGTGTAAGGAGTACTTATGGGAGAACCATCTACAAGTGCCGTGTTAGTTTCACGTGCTTAAGCAAGGCTCTTCGCGGCACGAGACTTCCACAAAGATATCAAGTGTTTTAGCAAAATATTTGCTAGCGTCGACGCCTTTTCTTGTTGTTAAAAAATGTAAAAATAACAAGGATAAACAACAATAAATAAATAAATAAAAACAAAAAAATTAAGACATAATATTGGCATTTATTTTGGTGTAACCGGTTTTCATATTGCCTGGCAGTGCAATTACTAAGCTTGGTATACGATACGTAGATGTATATTTTTAATTTCTAACCGAAATTGAATGAAATTGTTTTAGAACATTCTGATACAGATGTTCACCTGTTTAGTGTTTAGTAAGGTGGCTGTAATAGTTTTGCTGGAAGCAATTCAACTTATAAAAGGACAGGCCATATAGGCCTACCCTGCTGAAAAATCTAGGCAAGAACTTGCCAGATATTGCCAAGAATGTTTATGGTAAGATCTTGTCAAATCTGTCAAGAACTTAGTTTGAAACAGGATCTTATCAAGATCTTGCAAATATCTTGGATAAAAAACAAGCTCTTGTCAAAGCCAAGATCTTAGATTCAACAAAACCTTGTCAAGATCTTGCCAATAACTTGTTTTTGGTAAGATCTTGTCAATATCTTGACCAGAAATTGGTTATAAACAACATCTTGTCAAGATCTTGCTATAATATCTTGGTTAAAAACAAGATCTTGTCAATGTCTTACAAAGATCTAGGATTTAACAAGACCTAGTCAGGATCTTGGATTTAAACGAGAACTTATTTTAAAATAAATCAAGATCTAGAAAAATTTTAAACTTAACTATCACCTCGTGTTAGCTTCTTGAACCTCATCAAACAACATGGCTGCAAACAAGCCTACATTTGTGCTGTCTCATTGTTCCATTTTATTTTGAACTAGAATAGACAGTTGATCAATAGGCCTAGCCTACATGGTAAGCAGAAGCCACACACATAAATAGCTACAGATAGTTGCCATTGTCTTGTAAATACCTCAGGTTGTGTGAGTACAGTCAAACCCGCCTAATACGTTTTTGAAATAGGTAGGCTCTAGTTTTAAACGTTTTTGTCAGGAAACTTAATAAAAATAATAATTTAAAAAAGCGAGGGGCCCTCCCGCGTGAACCTTACAGTGCAATGGGCAATGGGCATCCCGCGTGAGCACAACAGTACACCAGACATGGTAGGCGGGGTCTCAAACGCGCACTCACTATCTCGCAGGCGACAGTCGGGAACATAATCAAGTGTTTTATCAACGTTTTCGAGACTTTATGACATCTTCAGCCAATCAAAAACACTTCATCCATCCAGCCGCGCAAATCCGCAAAGTATTTATCTCGCGCGGTAGGCCTATCTTATCTTTTAGCATTGTTCTACTTTTCAAGATAACATCGCGAGGAAACTTCTTGCTGTCATTTTAAGAGCACATCAGTAGGCCTAAACATAACATAATTGTATCCGCTGGCCTTTTCATAGACCCGCACTCATTACGTACGAGTTCGGAGAAGGACATCATTCACGTAATGCATACGCCTCGCCATGTGAAGCGAGACTGAACACAGCACTGACGTAAACACGGCGCCTGTCTGTCTTCCTAGTACCGAGCCGGCTGGTGACCAACAGGCTCGCGTGAGTGAGAGAGACAGAAAACGCTGCGCCGTATGGCTGTGCGTAACGCCTGTAGGCAGCTACGTGAAGGAAAAACATCGCGTTTGCACATTGCAAGGCTGGTACGAACGTTGTATTTTGCGACTTTGCCTCAAATGTGGATCGGGAACTATCTCGCTTGCCAGAAATTGGTGGAAACGTATCTCACGGGCAAGCAAGACATTAAATCGACGGTTATTATCACATAAAAAGCGGGAAAATGTAACGTACAGGAAAATTGTTTGCTGGTAATTTTAACATTCCACTTATGGATGTATTTTGGGGTCCTTGATTTTTGGACGTAACCAGCGGGAAAACGTAATGAAAAAGAACTTTTTTCATGGATTACAACAATTTACAACTGCTTTTGTAGTAGGTAACAGTGACTGAAAGTCTCATGTCTTGCACTATAGGGCTAGGCCTAAGTGTTTGCCCTAGTCTGCAGGCATGCCTACTAGCTTTATGTTCACAGGGCCTAGATTAACAAGCCACGGATATAAATAAACATCTATTAAGGCGGCATACTGTGTATTGTAATTGCATCAAGTATAGCATTTAAATAGACCAACCACAATCTTGCCAAGAGTTTGACAAGATGTTTGCAAGATCTTGTCAGGGAAGTCACAAGAACTTGGCAAGATTGTGAAATTTTCTTGGCAAGATCTTGACAAGAATAATACAAGATTTTACATTACAATTTTGCCAAAATCTTGGCAAGATTTTTCTGCAGGATAAGCATTGCTCATTTCATTACAATTACCCTATTTTCTTGTCTCAAATTACACAAGACTTTAGTACCAAGACTCAAGTAGGGATGACATAGATTCCAAAAAATTGGAATTGATCATTGTGACCTAAGAATCGATTCCCAAGAAAAACTTTAATTGTATGCACAGTTATTTTGGTGGTCATTTTCCACATAACCTGTGATACGTGGCGATATTTCTGCGGTCGTTTGCCGCGGAGCCCGTGAAGGCGTGTCTTGCCCGCCTTACGCCACGGAACGATGTATTTCACAACGTTGGGTCGTCGTATGTTGATCGTACTGCCTGCCTTTGAGTACGATCGGCGTCTGGCTGGAGAGGGAGGGACAGTAGACACGTGGTTCACCGCTCTGCCACGCCCCAAAACACGACACGCGAACGTTTAAACTGTCTAATGAGGAATTGATTTCTCCAATTTTGGATCGATGCAGACAGGAACCGATCCGGGATTGATTAAGCCATGTCATCCCTAGACTCAAGGCTGGACTTCAGTCAGGACATGATATCGTTCTTGCACGGAAATACCAAAAGTCATGTTCACTATTCGCTGTGAAAAAGACTGTAATAGTTCAAAGATTGTAGGACAGATCTTTCTCTCTTGATACCTCAACTTTCAAGAACTTCACATCATTCCACCTGTAATTAGCACAGGCTACACACATCGTTCCAAACAGGTTGACCGAAAACTTCAGTTCACGTCTCCAGTTTCATCGTGCTGGACGTTGTGCGAGGGTTGAAGTACGGCGAGTCGAGTGTCACGCGCGAGCAAACGATCTGCGCGTCGATTGGGCCGAGGTTTATTGAATCGCCTCCGGTGCCGTCGGGGTTTAAGTTTAACACCATCAGATCCTGGAACCAGAGGGATGTTCACGTAAGTCAAATAATTTTTATATCGAGAATACTACATTAAAATTATTCATTTGAGAGGCTTGCGTTCGGACGTTCAGCGTCTAGATTGTAGAACTTTAGTACATACTTTTCAAATAACATTGAGAAATGAAAATTTTTTTGTTCTGTTTTGAACACCCTCCAAATGGACTAAATAAATTCCTATTTCTCGAGCACGTTCCCATTTAAGTCACAGAACTTTTTGTGCCAGCCCTCAGCCCTCAAAGTCCAAAAATAATTGCAATTTTTGGTCGAAATTTAAAAAAGTGTGAGGCCAACAAAGATAAATAAAAAAAAGCCATGTGCAAGGGTTGGTATCACCTTTATGAGTAAACCCAAAAATATCTGGATCAATAGAAAAATGTAGTCGTAATTCGAAAAAAGTGCGAACGCACATTTTGGCTTGAATCGTAGCTTTCCCATGTTAATTTCACTGAGATCTGGAAATTTATCACTCATGATTGTGATCTACTAATTCAAAAACAATTTTGTTGTGTCCAATTCCAAATTTTCAGTTAGTTGACAAATTTAGGAAACACTGATATTGTGAAAAACCCTGCACTAATCCACTTCCCCCCAGCTGAGACCTCTAGGGTGAAACTGTAGGGTTGATTGAGCAGCGTGACATTGGGGCTTCACACAATACATTGGGTAAACAAACAATGACGAGAGCAATCCAATAACAAAAACGGAAAGTCACATTCCACTTTGAACGCAGTTAAGAACAAGAATATGAAAAAGAGAAATCCAAAGTTCTGTTTCCTTATTTTAAAGAAGTAAAACACCATGCCTACCAACCTGCTTAATATTGGTGTAGGATCCAAGCTCTGATACAAAAATGTGGTCTCCAATGACAAACCGCACTAGACCTGATTTCATGAGTTGCATAGTTCCAATACGACCTTCGGGCAGTGAACATCCCTGAAATCGATTAAACAAAACTAAGGTTGGCCTTAAAAAATCAAAGTTGAGACTAAGAAGCAACTTGGTGTTTGAAGATATTATTACTAAAATCATTGTAAATCAAGCATAATTCGGTATTTGTTTATTTGTGGCCACATTACAACAGGACAAAATGTCCCACAAGTGCAATTTACCAAATCATAACAATACAAATAAAACACAACAATACAATGTTAAATTAGTAACATAAAAATGACTATAAAAGTAAATTGGCTATTGTTGAATCATATTATCTTAAATATAGCATCAATGCATCATTGATTAAACATTAGTTTAGATTGGAGAAAGTTTGACACTTGACAGGTTGGGAAAGTATAGAGAACATAAAGCCAGGTTAAACAGTAGAATGAGAGTAGTGTGTGGGTTGTTGGTTTTGTGGTTAGCGGTCCAGGGTTCGATTCCCGCTCTAGGCAGGAGATTTTTAATTTCTGATGTGGACTCAAGTTGGGAATGTCAGGAATGTGTAAACGGTGACTTTGGAGCCGTGCTAGCAACAAGGCCCATAACCAAGTATAAGGTTGTTCTGATTAGCCTTGTCGATTCTGGCGTTGTCGGCAGATGGAATCAACTCCAGCTTGATTGACCAGTGTTTCCTACTTAAATATGACAGTCTCTAATTGGTCATTGTTTGGTAGTTGAAGGTGGTCAGTGCCTACATGGTTGGCTTGGTAGGATTGAAATTTGTCCCCACTGAAAATCAGTTTAAGTGACTGAGTGGGTGGACTCTAAATACAACTTATTTTAAGTTATGCTCAATTAATACATAGGTTAAATCAAACATAATTAAAACATCCCCCAAAGAATCAAGTACACACACAGCAACTGAACAATTGTGGTGGACTCAGCACTTAAGGGGAATCCCTAGAAGCCTATTTTCGGTCATACTACCAAACAGCTTCAGAATTCACTATTTCATTATAAACG
Organism: Sweltsa coloradensis; assembly: GCA_024449915.1. Taxonomy (NCBI): domain Eukaryota; kingdom Metazoa; phylum Arthropoda; class Insecta; order Plecoptera; family Chloroperlidae; genus Sweltsa; species Sweltsa coloradensis. The sequence continues at coordinate 162,611 of JAMZAV010000383.1, forward strand.
CTATTACGTCACCCCCCTCCATCTCTCCGCAGCGACAAAACTCGAGCCTTGAAACGGACGGGCAGTCGAGCATGAGCCGTAGGCTAGAGAGGACCCGCACGTCGAAGGTCGGTGGTGTGTATTTGACCCTCGCTGGCTTCAGTTACTTCACTGCAGCACGCGGCCCGGGAGCTAGGCGATGTTGCAATCTCTACGGCTACATAGACTAACTCTTTGAACACGACGCGCTTACCACATTGCAGTGGGTGACGTGGCGTGGCGCATAGTTGTATCAATGGGGGGGAGCAGGGCACATGAAAACTAAATAACAACCTTTATTCACATTCACATTCATTCATTTTTCAGTTTAATTTATTTCGTTGATTATTTCTAGGTTTTCCCGATATATCGACACCCAGTCAAAGTTAATGTCCCCCATGCGTTTTCATGGGGGGGGGGGGGAGGAGGGGCACATGAAAACAAAATATCTTCCTTCCTTCCTTCATCATTCACATTCATTCATTTTTCAGTTCAATTTATTTCGAGGTTTTCCCGACATATCGACACCCAGTCAAAATGAATGCCCACCATGCGCACTCAGTGGGGGGGGGGGGGGGGGGGAGGGGGAGAGAGGAGGAGGGGCACATGAAAACTAAATATCATCCTTCCTTCCTTCATTCATTCATTCATTCATTCATCAATCATCACTTACATTCATTTATTTTTCAGTTTAGTTTATTTTGTTGATTATTTCCAGGTTTTCCCGACATATCGACACCCAGTCAAAATTAATGCCCCCCATGCGCACACTTGAGTGTCAACACAGAAATATGCAATAACTTACCGTTGAAATCGAATTCATCTTTCTCTACCAAGTCATCAAGAACCACGTTTCTTACAAATTACTGTGTTTAGATAATTTCCACGTTCCATGTTTGTTTTTACAGACAGGTATGACAGGTATAAAATAAAAATGCGTAGCTTGTTAAATTCTGTTTCGGATGGTCATGGGTTCGAATCCCGCCACAAGCAATCATGTCTTAACATTTTTCCTCAGTCTCAGGGCAGTTTTCTTGGTCGAGGCCTCTTCAAAACAGCACTTTTACATTCGCTTTACAATTATCTAACATCCAAATATCCTAGTCGGTCACCTGAAGAGGGTCCACGCACACCACGTACAGCTATGCGAATAGCTACTATACTACGTTCCGCGGGCATCAAGTTTGTTTTTCGAGATAATGGGTTCAATTTAGGATAGGTTTAGGATATTTCCAGAACGATATTTTTAAAGTCTGTTTGAAATATAATAAATAATTCGAACTCAAAGTGAAAATAAACACCTTTTATCCTTTTATTGTATGAAATAGCAACTAAAGAAGATGCGATCATGATTCATGATTATGAATATAGCCGCTTTTGGTGTTGCGAGTCCATGTTAATTTTCATCTGTTTTTTATTACTTTTATAACTATTTCCTGCTAATCGTAAAAGGCGATTCAAGAGAAAAAGTCCACCTCGCAAACATCAACTAGAAAGAGCGGAATATCTTACTCCCCGAAACTAGAGGCGAGCTCTGGCAATCGTCGTCGGGGACCTTGCCCCCTTCCCTTGACGACCACCGGGGACGATGACAATGACACAACGAACGATGACAAAGACGATGACGACCGCGACGTGAGAAACCCCCCTTCCTCCCCTTACCCGTGGCTGGTTCTGACCAGCATGGGCCCCTCCTCCCCCCCCCAGGCTAGAGTGGTGCATTATGACCTAACGGTTGACGCGTCCTTAATCCAAATAAACCAAAAATATCTTTGCAGTTGGTGCATTGAGTAAAAAGATAGCGAGTGTTTGGAAACATAATAGCGAATCACCTTGTTGGTAACAAATTATTTTTAGTATATTTTTACCAATATGTTGTAATGCCTGGTCACTGTAGTCCAAAGAACGACCCACAACTAATGTAATAATTACCACCAGAACCAGCTTCAATAATGCAGAACTTCAACTAACATCTGTATCAACTGCTGATATTTATACTAGCTTCGCAAACGCTTTTTCAGGCGCGTTGTTGGATGAGCGTATGTTTTTTTAAACGAAAAAACAAAATATTGTAAGTTCCAAAACGGCGCGTGGTAACATTAACAGACATTAGGCTAATTTTTTGAAGTTTTTTTCGCAGCACTCTCAGCTTTAGTTCTTTGTGCTTCCTGGATGTGAGGCGGGTCCCGTACTCGCATATTTGGAGTTTCCCTAGGACCTTCAATTTCCGGAAGCACGTGCACACTCCAAGTAAAATTCCTTCAATTTTGGTAACATGGTAACAACAGGTCTGGAGCGATAGGTATATCGGAAAACTCATCACTGGAGATCTCAGCAATGTCATGACTGGAATCACTGCTGTAAGAACCTATACATTAGGGCTAAACTATTTTTATTTTTGGCAAGGATAATTAAACAATTCGTTTGTTATTTCTCACTTCATAATGTGTTAACTTGATTCCGAAATAATTAAGGCCCCGTTTATAATAAGACATTGTTGGTATAGAGAATTATAATACATTCTCTTTTAGCTGCCTATTATTACACTACTTCTATTGAGACGATGAGTGGTAATAAATGAGGTTGAAGTACAAATATCGTGTAGGCCATGTGGGATTCGAACCCGCGTCCTCCGACTAACAGTGTCATACGCTTTGGACCTGCGCCAAAACCGATTAGCTGCCGCGGACGGCTAGAAAGAGATTATCTTTATCGCATCCCAGCTATCCCCCCCCCCACTTCTCACTAATTACCGGTACTGAAGTCCAGTTTCCAGATCCACAAGCGATACAAGATTTTTCACATTCTCATTCTCATAACACATTCCATAGAAAGGATCAATAATGCATATACGAATATTTGGGTGGTTTCACACATAGCCTGCATGTATGCGTCTGGTGTCTAATAGTGCACACTCAACCGTTCTCTAGTGCCACTCTTATCTTAGCATACAGCAGTGGCTGGTAGGCTGCCACGTGCGATGTGATAATATTATTATGCTGGATCAGCCGCGGTGGAAAGTTATTTCCATTATAAATAGTTATAGATACGAAATTAATTATAAAACAATATAGAACACATGAATTTCTCCCTTGCATTAGAATTATAGTAACTCTTTTCTTAATAAAATAATATTATTTGGAATTTACTATTAGAAACCTATTATAATTTTTGACAGATGGCAATTGTAATAACTTTCCTCGGCCGGGTCTCGAACCCAGAACCTCCGGCTCAACATACCGATGCTCTTGCCAACTGTTCTATCGAGACTAGCAGACAAATATTCACTATTTCTCGATTTGGTTAGTCGGGAAACACTCCCGTAAAGGTTCAAATCCCGGTCGAAGCGGACTTTTTTTTATTTCTAAATTGTAGCAAAAATAAAATAAAAGTTCACTAGATTGCTATTTATTTTGTTTGTTGTGGAAGAAGTTTGTCCCAATAATAATTACTACTAGCAATAAAAAATACTCGCAATGAGTGGGTGTGGTTTCAACACGAATGCTGGTTACTCCTGACGGACCTGGCTCAGATTCCAAGTCAGGCTCCCAGGAAAATGCACTTTTTAATATCGATCTAAGTAGGCATATCGGTATTGGAAGTATTCATAGTATATTATTTGAATGATATAAACTTGCATTGATTTATATTTACGTGGGTAAAGAAAGTTGTTTATGGACGGCAATTTTCGTGCGAGACTGTGCTACTTTTGCCCTTTTACAGCGTTTTCTAGGTCTATTGCGGTTTTGTTTTTATCTGCCCATTGTGTGACACTGACAGTAACTAGTATCTTAGATCTACGTACCGTACTATTGACTATGTTTCACTAAACACAAAATCGCGCTAGTATTATAAACACGGTTTTTCTACCATCGACTAAAATTAGAACACATACAATACTAGATTCATTCACCGCACCGTACTCGTAAAAACTAAACAGTCACACGTCCTGTCCGCTCCCGACCGATGTGTGGATTTCACAGAGTCGAGCGCATGGCGTGGCAACCTCGCGACCCGCTCAGTTAGCCTTGGCTGCCGCTACACAGCGACAGATGACGGCCGGAATCTGGAGCTGAGTCGCCTATTCTTGCAGCGTCTTGGGGGAATCAGTTACACTCAGCGAGTTTTTATCGTAAAACCGTCAAATGACTTCTGATACCTTAAGAAACGTTCAATGAAGCAAATGAAGTAGCCCAATCTGGTATGCCTCACGAAATTCAAGTGAAAAACAGTTAAAACACTTCGTGTTATTTGTTGTGAAATTTTCACCAAAATTCAAAAACTCATATAAAAACAAGTAACAGAGATATTTGAAAAAAGTTACCTTCAAACGCTGCTAATAACGTACATAGTTGTTGATAAAAAAAATCTAGGTTCTAAACCAAATGATCTCTGAGCTGGTTTGATTCCCATTTTTAACAATTAAATTCAACAAAACGTGTCCAAAATTGCCCAAAATTTTCCGCCACTGTGAAAAAAACACGTCAGTAGGCCTTAAACGAGATATACTTTGCGTGTGTACACATATATTCTTAGTTAGCCAATATGAGTCGAGTCTAGGGATTCCCCTTAATGTTTTCTGTTGGCGGGAGAGTTAACAGTGGTATCCCTTACATGTTTTCATTGCGTACCGGAGTGGCACTCAAGTGTTCGGCATGCCGTAAGTCTTGACAGCATTTTTTATCAATGATAAGTGATCACATTTTTATTACATGCCATCAAGCTGATGCAAGTGCAATAGGCTATTTGCTAGGGCTAGGCAAAAAAATCGATATTTCAATATGATATCGATAATTGGAAAAAATTTCGATATCGATATTTGATTTCATATCGAAATATCAAAATTTACACACAAAATGCTAAATTTTGAAATTTTGGTGGAGGTGCCGGGTAGGTAGTCTTAATTAAATTACCCTGGCTGGTGCATTTGCTGGAGGTGCCGGGTCATAAAACGCGATTGGTAGATCGTAAATAGGTCTATGGTGACACCTTATCAACCCTATTTGGCCAAAATTATGAAAAATAACACAAAAAAAATGATTTTTTTTTTTTTTTTTTTTTTTTACAAACAATTACATTTTGATATATCGATATCATATCGAAATTTTTCGTGTGATATCGATAATTGAATGATATATCATAGCCCAGCCCAACTATTTGCATGAATTTTAGATTTAAGTTACAGATATCTATCTACCGTATTGTTCCGAATATAGCACGACCTCGAATATAACACGACCCCCAATTTTTCAGAATCATTTCAAGAAAAAAGAAAAAAATCAAAGAAAATTAAAATGTACATGAAACACTTACAACAAAACATTTTGAACAATGTTAGGGCCTAGGCCTATGGTTTTTAACAGGGTAGGGCCAAGCACAAGCTCACATGTCAACCACAGTTCACCAGTCTGATTCCTGGTCTTCAATGTTTACATCGTAGGCCTAGGCCTAGCTCCTTCGCAATCCCTTGCTGATTTGTAAGGCAGAGGAACCTTTCTTTTCCACGCGATCAGCAGTCTTCATTTGTTCATCTTGAGCCATTTCATCTTCTCCTTCATCACTCATTATTACGTTACGTAGACTCTTAGCAACGTAGATAGACAACCCCGACGAACAAAATCTATGTAGGTCAAGCTAGGTCACGATGTGATCACGGCCAAGGATTCTGACGACTAGCAGACAGTTTCGCCCAAGGTTCGGCCGAGTTCAGTGGCATCAAGTGGGTGGGCGGGAAGTTGTATAGAGGCGTGGCCTATGTTCAGGCGCTATTTCAAATGCAAGCGCGCGGAAATAACGCGAGTGCTGTTTTTGAGATTGTATTTTCGGAAAAAAACATCGCGCTACATTCGGAACAATGCGGTACTATTTATCTTTAGAGAATAAAACGTACCAAATACAAATATTGCATTTATTTTTATTTTATGTGTTATGAATGATGACTAAAGTTAAATTAAAGTTAGGCCTATCTTAATACCCAAAACATTTTTTCCTCCCTAATAGGATTCATCTTTTTAAGATGCAGGGAAAAAAACTCCAAGTTAATTCAACTGAAAAGCTGGATTGAAAAGCCACCAAAAAAATAAAAACTGAAAATTGAGATTCACAATCTCGGAATATCATACAATTATCGATATCACACGAAAAATTTTGATATAATATCAATATAAAAAATGTAATTGTGTGTAAAATAAATAAAATAAATATTATTACTATATTCATAATACACTTAAAAAAAAAGAGTGCAACAATTTTTAATAATTGTTGGCCAATAAGAGTTGATAAGGTATCACCAAAATCGCAGTAATGATTTTTACGATCTCACAATCGTGTGTTATGACCAGGCACGTCCATATATATACTAGGAAAACGCTAATGTCCCGTCTCGTTGTTGAGCGAGCACCGGTACGTGCAACAACGACCCGAGTACGACATTCCCATAATGTTACATACCAAAAGTCTTTAAGGTATTGACCGATTAAGCTGAAAAATTTGTAAAACAGGAGAGAATGTTGTACTTATTGACCCTGCAAAATTTCATAACGATCGGAACATTTTTTTTTTTTATAACCAACGATCGGATTTTGTTCAAAAACTATACAGCAACCCGCCTAGGTGGTATGTACAGCCAGGGTCATATATAAATCAAGAGGTCTGAAAGATACCTCTTTCACCGACATCTCGTGGTCAACTCTCGGTGCCATTATTTATATCGCCCTGTGAACTGCATTATCGACGTAAATAAGAAACATGGCTGCTAATGTCGAAGGAAAATTCTCTATTCACCAGAGAAACTATCAAGCCTAGAAGAAATATAATATGGAAACGTAAAGAGAGCATTATATATCGATACCTTGGCCTAGGCATAGCATAAGACTATGCCTTAGTTCTTATATTTGCCTTAGTTTCTAGCTCATTCTAATTCTATCTAAGCTGTCCAGTCTTATTTGCAAACCACCAAAGTTTGTTTTATGCTTTTGTTTTGATAAAATTGTATTTTTCTGCTGACTGCCTTCTAGATATTGACTATTTTGTTGACCAAGAGTCTTTCAAAGCCTCCTAAATAATATTAATAACATCAAATAGTCTAGGGAACTTCCATCGATCGATAATGCAGTTCACAGGGCGATATAAAGAATGGCACCAAGAGTTAACCACGAGATGTCGGTGAAAGAGGTATCTTTCAGACCTCTTGATTTATATTATGACCCTGGCTGTACATGTGTGAAAAATTTCAGGTCGATCAGAGAAATGGTGCGACCTGTATCGAAGCAGTAACAGACAAAAAAAAAACAGACATTCGAGCCATAAGAGTCAAGTGGAGACGCTCGCTACGTTCGCTCAACTAGCCAGGATTAATTTAATTTTGACTACCTACCCCGCACCTCCACCAAAATTATGAAATTAAACTTTTTTTGTGTAAATTTTGATATTTCGATATCACATCAAATATCGATATCGAAAATAATCCCACATATCGATATCGTATTTAAATATTGATTTTTTGCCCAGCCCTAAATTTATGATAAATATTTACTATTTAGGCCTATATCAATATCAATTTTTAATGCCAGAAATGGTAGGTACCAAGTACCAACTAACAATACTGAAAAAAATTACATTAAAGATCACTTGGTAGTTGGTACCATCTAGTTTCTAGTTGTACAAACCTCAGTAGGATTCTTCTCCACCGTTTCTTGTGCTGACGCTATCGCAGTTGATGGTCGGGAAGTGTCGGGAGATTCGTCATCGGGCACCGTAAGCCCGGATGGAAGCTGACACACAGACAAAAGGGTCAAACGTAATTATATTTGTATTGAGTACATCGTAAAATGAGCATCAGCTTTTAAGTTTTGTACATAGTATAACATACCTGCCAAGTTTTGAATTCCCAAATTCGTAAAAGTCCCCAAACAGACTTTTAAGAGGCAAACGAGGTGGCGCGGGCAACCGGAAGGTCTGGGGGGCGAGCCCCCCAGCAAAGTGGGGGGGGGGTCCGAGGGGCTTGCCCCCCGGATTTTTTTTACAATCTTGGTGCAATTTCGTGCGTTTTAGTGAGTTTTGGGGACACTTTAACCCATTGAGCCACCAGTTGATTTTGTTTATTTTGCCCGTACGGATCCAGTTAAATCCGTATTACGGGGGATGGCACCCCGCCGCACCCTGCCTACGGGCCGAAATCGCGTGAATGCACAAAATTGAAGGCCTAGGCCTATTGTTTTTAGTTCATATAATTTGCTTTTCTAGTTTATATTCTCGCCAGCCCTAGGCATAACCCTACTTGTGTCATCGTCTTATTTTATCTTGGTTAGAAGTACTCCAAGTCTTCATCCACATCATTATTATCGCTTGCATCATTTGCAAGCTAATCAACAACACTTCCTGAATCTCGCAATATATCACGCTCATTGGAAATTCAGCACAATCTCCTTTAGATTCGCCATCTCGTAACATTCAGGAGCTTTACGTCAGTTTTACGAAGTAAACAACAGCTGAGAAGCCTATTTCTGTTACGGCGCACCGCCTTGACAATTTGTAGGCCTTCATATTATTTGTAGTCGTCTGTGAAAACTCAACCACGTCGGTAAAAGAGTCAGCCTCCATATAGTGCTGCTATCTGTGTGAGATTGACTGAACTACGTCGGTTTGGCGCGAAAATAAATGATGAACGGAACGGAGACGGAACTGTTCCGTAAGTAAATTTTTGGACCACACTCGCTTTTCCGGAACCGTTCCGTAAGTCTGCCCCAATGGGTTAATCATTCTTTTTTTTCTCGGCATGTTCGATGGAGGGGGTAGGGCGGGGCGGGCCGTGAGGGGGAGGGGGTTGCACATACCAAGGAAGGCAAGAAACGTGAAATTCACACGGCGCGCCAGTTTTCAATATAAAATAACAATTTTTTGTAAAAAAAAAAAAAAAAAGTTTTTTTTTGAAAATTTTTGAAAATTGAAAATTCGTAAATTGACAGGGCAATCGTAAAATCGTAAATAAACTACCGTTTTTCGTAAATTTTACGAATAATTCGTAAACTTGGCAGGTATGGTATAATACCGTATTTACTTGATTGTGGCCGCCATTAAGTAATGGCTGCAAAAATATTTTGACCACTAGGCCTATACTTAACACTTTTGCTGCCCTAAACGAGTTTTCTTATTTAAAAAATCACGCTCAAAATCACCATTCACGAGTTAACTCGTTTAAGCACCGAACTTGTATTAGTTTCATATATCGCCGAGAGATTGCGCCCTACGTTAAAAATGCTCGGCGCTAAATGAGTAAAGTCGCGTATGGGGATTAGAATTAAAATTAATTATTATTTAAAACACAAATGTATGTTCATTCCCTGCTTGGCACAGAACAGTTGGTTCTACTTTGTATGGCAGTGAAGGTGTCAATTTAAACAGTACGTTTAAAAACACTTGATTAACAATTAATGGCTTCACATAATGGCTGCACCCTGCTTTTTGAAGTCGACAATTAAAAATATACCCAATGACAAGGCCTTTATTCGCATACATAAATACAGTACCTAAATAAGCATGAACCAAAAATTGTGTTCAAAGTGTACAAAATTTATCTCTAGTACAACTTTTTGTAGGATCGCTAGCCTATTACCAACTTGCAAAACTGAGTCAAATCCACCCAAATTGTAATTATATTACAATTTAGGTTCACCTGCATATTCCTCCAATTTACCTTCATTAAGATTAACTTTGGTGACGATGTCCGGAAAAGGTCCGGGAGGGTGAAGCTCTCTTCATCTTCGGACTTCAATATGTCGGTTTTAATGTCCGGCTCTTGTTTAACTGCAACGTGAAGCCATTTACATGATGAGAATTGATCCGGCCTAGGTTAGATGATGATGATAGTGATTAGGCCATTACTAGGAAAATGCCAAAGTCATTGCTAGATGAGGGATAGAGCCATATTGTATTCTGCATTCAACTTGAATACTGTTTAAAATTTATACAATATGGGATATCACATGGCCTAACCAGATTTACAAGGCGCATGGATATGCATCTCTTGGTTAATTCGTGTACTGTGAAACTAGCCCCGAAAAAACAAAAAACTCGTCAAACATTCACTACGTTTACCACAGGCTCTAGTCCGGCTTACACTGGGCCGGTTTCATCTAGTCCGAGGTGTATATCAAAAAAACTAAGCCGGCCTACTCTAGCCCAATTTCAAACCGAGCTAGCCACAGCCTGCTAGACCTACTAGAACGTCGGTTTTCAACCACTAAATTTACCAAAACAAAATTATTAAATGAAACCAATTATTAAGCTGTAGCTATATTATATTGCCTTATGACTTATTTGCATGGAACGCATCTATTCTCGCCCGATTTGTTCTAGAGCGGCACCTGGATACTCATAATCCTCCTCATCAAGTTGCAGTGAAGTGTTTATCAGACTGGACTAGTTCGTTTGAAGCGGTCTAGACTCGTTGGCAAACGAGTCTAGATCGGTTCCCATCTGGGCCGGCTCCATGCGTTTATCAAGCCATGTAGGCCGGCCTAGAGCTAGGCCGGCCCAGTGTAAGCCGGACTAGAGCCTGTGGTAAACGTAGTGTATGTCGCCATTTTCGCCTGTTTACACAAATGTTTACCTTTTGATGGGCTTAAATGGTCACCAATATTGTTGGCGCTAAAGTTTAGGCCTAAACCGGCACGAGAATCGCAGACGCGACGCACCGCCCCATAATCTTGCAGGTCCAGTAATGCCAGTTACTATTCTAAGTCCATGGCCTAACCGAGCGTTTTCTTTTAACATGAAATTATACCATTTAAAATCAACTTCTCCCCGATTGAAAATAATATACACTTCTATTTACAATTTGCATTGGGCCCTTCAAAGATGGACGAACACTTGACTGCAATTCATTTGTTCACATTTGTCCGACTGCACTGCCATGTGAATCATACAGTAACGGATGTATAAATTCCAGAAGTGCTTTGCAATGCAATGATGCTTTGTAATGAAGTGAACAGTTGAATGTCCCATCTTCAAAATGACAGAATGCAAAAAGAAGTGTTTAATATTTTCAATCGGGGAGGAATGGATTTTAAATTGTATAATTTCATGTAAAAAGGAAACGCACGGGACTCATAGGGGTAGGCTCTTACTATAGGTAGGTCAAACGAAATAATTGCATTCCTTACGACCTCGACCAACCACAATAATATGACATAATGTAACAACTAGATTAGTATACAGCCGACGATACAATACAGAACGACTTTCTTGACGTTTATTGTTTTGACATGATTTTCAATATACATTAGTACACTACTAGTAGGAATAATAACGAGAATTAAAAAATGTATGCTTGTAGGCCCCGACGCAATCGACAAGTGAGCGATAACCAACCAAAGATCAATATTTTTTTAATAGGAAATATAGCAATCAGTGGTATGGAGAGTGCAAACACCCGCGGATCAACGCCAGAATCAACAAGGCTGATTCAGAACAACTTTAAATTTATTATGTGTCTTATGTGTGTTTATTATGTGTCGTTGCTATGTAGGACGGCTCCAAAGTCACCGTGTACAAATTCCTAAGACAAGAACTGATGGACTTAAGTCCAAACCAGAAGATAAAAACTTCTGACTTTAGTTGGAATCGAACCCTGGACCTTCTGCATTGGAAGCAGAGACACTAACCACAAGACCAACGAGCCACACAATTAATTGATTCCTACATGTAATCTCTATTTAAAACCTAAAGTGACCCTGCCAGAAGCAGAAAATAGCAACCAATGGATAATGAATGATGAGTGATGATGAGGACCATAATTATTTAGATATCTTATTCACCAAATTGAAAAAAAACTTGCCTTTTATTCCATTTACCATTACCTCCTCTGCTTCCACTTTAGGCTCCTTCTTTAATGTGAGCTCTGAAAAAGAACAAAATTGTATTACTTCATTGTGACATATTCATATGGATAAGCTGCACATGAGGCACCTCGTACGTAGGAGATTATTAAGATTATTCATGGAAGAGTCGAGCATCCCATCTTAACAAAACTCTGATTACCTTAGAAAAACACGTAGTCTGACACTTTGAATAATAAAATAAACAACATTACAGGTCTATAAATTAATTAATAAGTTAGGTTATGTAGAAAGAATGAGAATGGAAATCGGCTGGAGTACACTGGTGTAAGATAGGATCCAACAGCTTCCCTTCGAAAAGTGATGGTGGCTGTTGAGTTTATTGAACACAAACATATACAAAATAGAAAAATACTAGACGTTTCGACACTAGGTCTTGTTCACTCAAGAGAGAAAGTAAATTAAGAGAGAATAAATTAATAAATCAATAAATTCGTATTTAGAGTCTACCCACTCAGTCATAACTGATTTTCAGTGGGGGACATTAAACCAAAGCAACCAACCCAACCCTGTAGGCCCCGGCGCAATCGACGAGTGAGCGATAACCAACCAAAGATCAATATTTTTAATATGAAATATAGAAATCAGTGGTAGCTATGGGGAAAAGTAACTAGTAATGTGTTGTGCAGTTCAATTAACAAAGAGTATTGATTGACTATGAAAAACTCTTCTACTGTATTTACAATAAAAAATTCATCATCTGATACACACATGTAAGTAAAGCTAAAATTTTCATTTTCAAAAGTCCAGTACTATGTGTATTGTATTGTACTAGGAAAACGCTTAAGTCCCGCCGCGTTGTTGGATGAGCGTAATTGGTGCATTGAGCTGCCATGTGTTATGAGGATTTTCTGTTGTTCTGTGACAAAATTATTACAAAGTCGAATAATTTTTTTAAATTAAATTAAATTAAATAAAAAATTGACTTTATTTTTTAATTTTTTTTATGAATCGTAATTTTAAAAAAGGAAAAAATCGTAAAATTGCGATTTTCATAAGAAATATTTATTCGATTGCGCTCAAATTTTACAAGAATATATTAAACACACATAACAAAAACTTGTAGAAATACAGCCAAACCTTACACACTCAAAAGGAATGAGATCTAAAAAAGGGCCAAGCTCATCTACCCTTCCACATAAACGTACAGTGTCCCATAACAGCATCCTCGAAAAGCTTGGCAAAATAGAATTTGCGATTATTAATTTAACGTAATAGTTTATCCAAGTTCTTTTTTTCTAATTAATTTAAACGTAATAACATGCAAATTCTATTTTGCCAAGCTTTTCGAGGATGCTGTTATGGGACACTGTACGTTTATGTGGAAGGGTAGATGAGCTTGGCCCTTTTTTAGATCTCATTCCTTTTGAGTGTGTAAGGTTTGGCTGTATTTCTACAAGTTTTTGTTATGTGTGTGATCTCATTACTTTTTCAAGTTCCATTACAAAATTATTTGCTAAAATATAATATTTTTATCAAAGTTGATTTAAATTCTATGGTATTAGCAGTAACAATATAGGATGTAAAATATCTAGACCCGGATTCATGTACATCCTGGGTATAGGTGGTATAACCATGGTATAACGACTGTATAAGGACTGGACCCCAATTCTTGAGTTCGTGGGAGATGAGTTGAAAACGCAATTTGAAAACGAAGTCGTTTTCGTTTTCGAAGGAATTGGTATTCTTGAACGGTATCGTGGAAAACGTCATGGGTTGTGAGTTGAAAGCATTGATATTAATTAAACCCCTATAGTAGGCTAGATTAGCAGTCTCCTATACCTCCGCACAGGCGCGAGCGTAGCAAATTGAAGACTCAACCGGCCCATTTCAAGAAGGCGATTTGGTGTTTTAATTTATGCTTTTTTAATGCAATAAAGTATTTTACTGGATTGTTTGATATGGTTTTAGCTTGTGCAGCATGGTATTAAACAAAAGAAACAATACGAAGTGATTGCATAAGGGAATTTACTAATCATTTGGTGTTAAAGGCTAGTATGCTTACCTGTCAACCTGGCGGCAATCTTGAGAACTATTTGGCCACAAATCGCTCCCATTTGATTAACATGTAAACTGTCATTTTAAGATGGCTTCTAATTGTACCGGAAGTGGACCACCGACTGCTGGTCTAGCCAATTATATAGGATGTCTATGGTTGAAAGAGTATCACGAAATCCAAACACTTTAAAAAGATTTGCGTATAGCAAAGAGCTCGAAAAAGTTCTATATTTATTCTAGATGGCAGTGCCTTCATAAACGCTGGCCAATCGAAAGACAAGTTGTATGAAATGATTTGATTGTTGCAATTATGTAAACAAACAGTTGAGCAAGTTCATATCAAAACAATGTTGTGCTGGCATAGGGTTGGCTAGGCTTGTCAAACATGTAATGTAAGTATGAATTTTACTAGTCCTATAGCCAAATGGAACTTTAGACCTACACTTTTGCATTATAAATAATTTTCCACATCTGGGCCTAGGCCAGGGACGGTTTCTGATTTGTTTTATGAGAGTATAATGACACCTTTTCTCGTTCCACACAAAGAAAGAAAATTTTAAATGTCCGCTATTTGTTTACGTATCGCACTTTCCCGCCTAACTCTGCTTATACCGTCAACAAGTGTCAAGTAACTATGGTTACTTGTTGATTGTATGCCAAGTGTTTAAGGCTTATTTTAAAACCTTTATTTGGAAGCCTTCCAACAAACTTTTTCAACTTTTTTTTTCAAAAGAGACTATCATTCTATAACCTTAATGTCCATGTAAAATATGAACATTGTAGTCCCACCCGTCTGGTCAGAATCGCGGGCCGACGTATTAGATGTGAGCAGTAGTAGGCAGTAGTAGGAGTAGTAGGCAGTAGCTAACATCCTTAAAGTGATTTTGAGCATGTTTCAAGCCATTTTTTCACCAAGAAGGAATAATCGTACCCCAATAAAATTTGGCATGTGTTGTCAGGTACCTAAATCCCCTCGATTGTGATAGTTTTCAAGTTCACATCACGTTACATGACGGCTGGGTAACACCTCGAAATCACCCCAACTCTGCTTGGTGTATAAGGTGCTTGAGTGTGTAGCGCACCGCGGCTTGGCTGCGGCGCCCTAACGGGCACCTAGATTAATAAAATTAAGGTTCTGTGAAAAATTCATTACAATAGGATAAAGCATGTAGGTGTTATAAGTCAAAGACTTGTTTAAAAAAAGAAAAAACATGTAAAATTTCGATTTTCATGAGAAATAATTTTTCGATTGCGCTCAAATTTCACACGAATATCTTAATTCATAAAATAAAGGTTTTGTGAAAAAATCATTAAAATCGAATTAAGCATGTAGGTGTTATAAGTCGAAGAAATATTTTAAAATTGAAAAAATTCGTAAAATGGCGATTTTCATGAGAAATAATTTTCCGATTGCGCTCAAAAACGTGGCAGTTCTAAGTTCAGAGATTTCGAAGGTCTCCATAAAATTTCATCGCAATCGGAGTATCGGTTTAGCCGGAATCGTGTTAACAAACAGACAAAAATACAGAAAGAAAGAAGAGAAGAAGAAAAAAAAAACATTCCGGATTTTTTCTCCAGTGTAGTGAAATGGA
The DNA here is from genome assembly GCA_024449915.1 of Sweltsa coloradensis. Taxonomy (NCBI): domain Eukaryota; kingdom Metazoa; phylum Arthropoda; class Insecta; order Plecoptera; family Chloroperlidae; genus Sweltsa; species Sweltsa coloradensis. The sequence goes on from JAMZAV010000383.1 coordinate 178,116, forward strand.
ATCTTCGCTTCGCTCGCTTCGCTCATCCAATCATAGGGCTAGGATGTTCAGACCTTTGAAAGTGACAAAAAGGTAAGCAAATAAATAGTAGTACCTATAAATTACTAGAAAAGGACTATCAAATTTATGTGCTATTTCCTTATTTTTTAGGGCACTAGGCCTAATGATTTATTTATTTTAAAGAAGAGGGGAAGGTTGTGAAGAAGAAAGCTTGTGGTGGGCCACAGACATTGCCTCGTCTAGCTTTAAATCACAATAGGATAGAAAGTGAGACATGCAAACATATTGCATTGATAGGCAACACTTAACTTGATAATTATTAATTAATTAATTAGTAATTAGCTCTGCTCGACATTTTGCTTACACTCAAAGTACTGCATTTTTGCACCAATTGGCAATTAGGTACATATACCAAAATAGTACTTCAGTAGGCCTACCTCTATAAGTAGTCCAGGAGCTAATTCCTGTAGGGCCATTATTAACGAAATTGGCACAACCCACTTAACATCTCAAATCTGTCTCGACCACGTGTTCGTATGCACCTTATGAAATAGCCGCAGGTAGTATGTCACTTTGAATTGTGGTATACGTTTTTTTTAGAAGCCATTTTGTTTTTGGATGTGCGATCATTGAAACGCTTACTCATCACTATATTCAAATGTACATAACTCGGGACTCGGTTAACCGATTTTATTTCTTTTCATACCGATTTGTAGGTAACTGTATGCTTTCACTAAAATATACAATCAATTTTTAATAATTATATGATTTCATTGTTAAAAAATGCAGACACGGCAAAAATAGTGTAAAAAATTTCACTAAAATGTGATTCAAGTAAAAATTCAACATTTTTTTTAAACAGCTAGCGTGATGTTTTTATACTTGATTATGACTTATAAAATATATTTATGAACTAAACTAATAAAATATATTGATTTATTTGTGTTTCAGAAGATTAGCGTTGAAGAATGAGCATTTTCAGTGGCTTGGGCGCTAGTTCACTATGTTTTTATTCCAACTTCATTTTGTCATTGTTAGCATAGAATTATATTTTGAAAGTAATTTCAACCAACAATACAAGCAAATGGTAAATTAGAATGATACTAACAATGTGTTTTTTAAGATATTTTACACAATGGATTGGAGAAGGGTTGACAGGTTGGGAAAGCAAAGAGAACATAAATCCCAGCCTGAAGGGCTGGGGGCGACAAAACTTTTCACCTGCTGATGACAACTGCAGCTAATTTAAAGTTGTTTCCTTAATCCACGACGCGTTTCGTCCTTCTGGGGACTCATCAGGCAGATGGTGGCCACTAAAAATCAGCTAACTACATGCAAACAAAACTCACAACACATAACCAAACCTGTGGTAGGGCCACGCAAGAAGCAAATTCTGCATGCATGTTGTCATCATCAGCAAGGTTACTTCAAACACCATTCATACTGAGCCACACCGTCAGCACAACCAGTAAGGGGGCTTCCCTCCCAACTCTAGTGCTCGGGAGACAAAACATCCATGACTCACCCTGGATTCGAACCAGGACCCTTGGCAACAAGAGAAAAGCTGCCCCTTCTGTTGCTTGGCCAGGGTGCCTCTTCATTCATACTTAAAAAAAAAATATATATATATATAAAAATATAAAAATAAATAAAATAAAATAAAGAAAAAAGGGGTCAGAGATAGGAAAGGTGGAAAGTCACACAACAGCACAACCAGTGAGGGGCTTCCCTCCTAGACTCTGGTGCTAGGGCGACAAAACAACCATGTCTTAACCTGGATTTGAACCAAGACCCGTGGCAACGAGAGAGGCTGCCCTACTAATTGTGACTGGGATCAGAAAACGAAAGGAAAAGACACTACAAGTTGCAAGCTCTTGGCTATAGCACAGGTACACGTGCTATAATAGCTCTTGGCTGCAGGTGAAGAGGTTGAAGGAAAAGAAGAGAAGGGTCTAACAGGTTCATCACCTGCTTTACACAATGGTCGATTTAACAGGATTTTCAGTTTTAAAAGTGGTTAAAGTGGAAAAGTGTGATTTACACATGAAAATTTATTTGGTGGTTTTTGTTTATTTGGATTAAGGACGCGTCAACCGTTAGGTCATAATGCACCACTCTAGCCTAGGGGGGGGATGGGGAGGAGGAGCCCATGCTGGTCAGAACCAGCCACGGGTAGGGGGAGGAAGGGGGGTTTCTCACGTCGCGGTCGTCATCGTCTTTGTCATCGTTCGTTGTGTCATTGTCATCGTCGCCGGGGGGTCGTCAAGGGAAGGGGGCAAGGTCCCCGACGACGATTGCCAGAGCTCGCCTCTAGTTTGGGGAGTAAGTTACTCCACTCTTACTAGCTGATGTTTGCGAGGTGGACTTTTTCTCTTGAATCGCCTTTTACGATTAGCAGAGCCATGCTCTGGGCCAATTCTACCCCGGGCCCAGACGGGGGTATTTGGTGGTACTTAAATTCTTGGAAAAGTCTAATATTAGAGATTTTAAAGGTTCTCTGAAAATTTCATCAAAATCGCAGCAGTCGATTGACCCAGAAAGCGAAAAACGATCTCAAAAGTGTACAAATAATAGAAAAATGTGTTTTACTTTAATGTGGTTTGGCTTTGATAGTATTGTAGTGATTTATATATTCTCCCAGGTATGTTCAATTGTTGGGCCAATTGGAAAGTTTTATTTGGATTAAGGACGCGTCAACCGTTAGGTCATAATGCACCACTCTAGCCTAAGGGATATGGGGGAGGGGCCCATGCTGGTCAGAACCAGCCAAGGGTAAGGGGTGGAAGGGGGGTATTTGACATTTTGTAAGTTGTGTGTATTTTAGTTTTCGATGGATAATAAATTAATTTTAACTGTATTATTGGACTCGTCTATCTAGCGCTTGTGGCTCTTGTCATGTATAGTCTTACTTGTTCGTCACTAATCTTTGTGTTTGGATTCACTTGCAGACTGTGGACCGCCAGCGTGATGTTTATTTTTTCAACAATTATGAAATTTCAATTTCGGATACAAAGATACTATTTTTGAAGGCTAAAGACAGATCTAAAAATGAGACAAATTTTGTTCCGGCCCCAATGACAGAAACACACTCAAACATGGTTCGATATGTTTCTGCTGGTAAGTTTCCGGTGATATTGATTGAAAATGTATGTCCACTCGTGCCCCCCTATGGGCAGGTAAACGTCAATAAATTATTAAAATTATTAACAATAGCAATTTATTCTGTTTTCCAGAGTGGGAACGCACAATGGAAGAGATGAAGAATGGCGGTAATGTCCAATATTATTCGGGAGAATAATTAGACAAAACATCAGGGAACACGCTCCCCTGAATTAAGAGTGGATTATTTATTTGAATATTGGAGTTATTTCAGCAAAATTGTTTTTGTGAAAAAAAAAATACCATAACAAATGAGTAAATAAATTTTGTTTTCCAACCGCATGCTATCTTTATCTTTATGTTTTTCGGCGGAAGCCTCCATGGTCAAACTTGATGATTTTTGTTGCTTATTGTTTCCTGATATCCACAACATCAAAGTGAATGATGTAACAAAAAGAGTGTAAAAACAGCACGAAAACAGTATATGCATATTGTGAATATAAGGAATTAGCAGCCATATTGGATTTAAACTTTAGGTTGTAATCGGATCATTATTTAAGTCATTTCAATGTGCGTAGAAATAATTTTTCCCCCAATGCTATTTACTGCTTAATAATGGACAGTCAAATATGGCATTTTTGAGGAAATGCCAACAATGGAAAAACCCAAATTCCGGATAAACGCAAAATCCGATTTCGCAGACCTGATTTTTTAAAATACTAATGGAAGCTTTCATGAACCTCATCAAAAGTCCTTTTGTATTTAAATCGATTTCTTACGGAGTTACCGGGCATTGTTTGATGCTGGGCGTGAAAATTAGGAAATTAGCTGCTAATCCAATAAGGCTATAAGCAACATAAGCCACGATTTTGTGACGAAACCTTTGCCCCTACCAAAACTATAGAAGACACCTTTTTTGTAGGGAATGGAATGGGGAATATTTTTGCTATTGAGACATTTTGTCTGTCTACAACAAATATGGAGACATTCGATAACTAACACTTTTTGGCCACCATTTTCCAATATGGCAGCCGAAGCTCCAGTCCGATTGTAGGGGAGTTTTAGTATGTTGGTTAGTATCATTTAGGCCTAAGGAAGGTGTCTGCAAAAATTCAGCGACATCACAATTATTTCCTCCAAACATTCTTATTTGACAGGATTATAGCTGGGTTAGGTGCACGCGCACATGGGTAAAAACCCGTTATTTCCATTCAAACGCATTGGTTTTTGCTCGCACCATTCATTTACTCCCTCACTCCAGCCAGTAGCCAGTGAAAATTGTTTGCGACAGGGTTGGTGAAGTGAGATTAACTGCAGTTTTCAAGTGAGCGAACAGTGTTAAAATTATTATCGTTCCGTGAAGTGAAATTATAATATACTTCGGTAATTAGCGATCTAAAAATAAACAGTTTTTTAAAACGATCATTGGACGAACAATTAGAAATATTTGAGGCGCGTGTCGGATAAGATGAAGGGACATTATTCGGGTATGTAATATTTTAATCAAGCATATAATAATTAATTTTTTGGGTGGTTTTCCATAATTAACAATTACACATAGGGGAGTTTTTCCCGACCAATAAATTCGAAAAATATACTCTAAAGTCATAATATACTCTAAAGTCGTTTTCCGGGTACTTCAGACCATTAAGGCTCATTCATAACCAACTTAGGCCCTAACTTAACAGGCCACTGCCTCCTAGATGTTGCTCGTGGCAGAGTGCTTTACAGCCATACCGTCGCCTCTAACTTTAGATGGCTGTGCATGATAGATGTTTTTAAACCAATCACAACACAGATTTGCAGTGTTTACTTTTACACGCCAATGCTTGACATACAATAACATTCAGCATTCAGTAAGTAGGCCTAGCCTAGCTCTACTTAGGTAGCATTATAGAATTGATTGACTATAGACTGTACAGTTTATTAAACAATAATTGATGGTAAAAATAATAAACGTATTTATTTAAGACAACGTGACGTAAGCCTTACATAACCTCACATGGCCTAGCCCTAGCTGGGGCTAGGCCTAGTACCGCAATAAACGTTAATAATACTGACGGTCAGTTGACATTTCTGCCCCAATCGATAGCCAAATGTTTTCTTTTATATTCTTATCTTTGTATAAAGACGAAGATTTTACATATAGCAGTGGCCTTTTCATGAATTCGTTCAATAGCTTTTCATCGAAAAATAGCTGATGTTTCTTGGGATCCATTTTTGCTGTTTGTTTACGTTTTCAATCGGATATGACCGGAAATTGTCGGCTCGAGTCTCTCTCTGATTGGTTAAAAGCTTAATGTTAAGTTAGCTGCTAAGTAAAACCTTGGAGTTTGCAAACATTCGGTTGCTGATAAATGTAAGTTAAAGGCTAAGTTTGGTCATGAACAGACGTGTTGTTTTCCATAAGACAAACCTTTAAGTTAGAGGCTAAGTTAGCTACTAAGTTGGTTGTGAATGGCCCTTTAGTGTCTGAAAAAAATTTCGCCTCCGGTGGCTGAGGCTGTACCCCAGAACCCTTTGTTTCCCGCAGAATAAGACTTCGAAATTATGTGCACCCCCACAATAATAACTCACGAACCGCCCCTGGGTAACTCACAGAGTGTTTATTTAGTTGTTTTTTTCACTGACAGTGAAAGCATTGAGTATAGAACCTTTAGCTAGAGACTTCACGCCCATGTTAAAAATTGTACCTAAAATTTCTCTCCCACACATCAAGTTCATTTCAATGATTCTACGAGCGCCACTCGAGTTTTGCTACCTCGCGACTATGCACGAAGTTCATACGAGCGTCCATAGAGGTCGCCCCACAAAATTCAACGACGCACCAAAAATGTGCGGGCTTCTCAGATAGAGTGCAGAGATTCCAAGTAAACAATTCCAGGAATAAATCAAGCATCGCGAGTTTTTGAAGAGGGAGACTTGAAACTTGTCAGAGATAAAGATCGCAAGTGGCCATCTTATAACAACAGAAAACTGGTCTGCGTCCGCATACTTTCGATCTTTATAATTAGTTCAGTTCAGTGGAATAATTATATGAGCATTCAGGAAAACAGTGTTTAACATGTGCTGGTTAAACATAAAATTATTGCTTACTTTTACCAACATCCTCCAAGGTCACATGGCATAAAGATCGTACCAATTGGACCTAGCTCGAAAATTACTTAATTTAGAATTGAGAATAGGCCGATTGGGTTAAAACACATTAAAATATAATTTTAATAACTAATTTCAAATTTGAATAAAAATTCAATTTTGGGTTAAGGCCAGGGTTGGGTAATGACGCGTCGCAAATAATTTTCGACGCGTCGCGTCGAAAATATGTGTAGAATATGTCAAATAGTATGTAGAATATGTAGAAAAAACGTGTCAAAAATTAGGTAAGGAATATTATTGTATAATTCAAATTCCAGACTTATTTTCATCAACACTTAAAACAAACAAACTCAACATTATGTTTTGAACTTTTAAGCAAGTGTTTGTCCTTATTACAAGACGAGCTGTGTAGATGAAAGTCCCTGAGGACTCCGCCCCACCTCCTTGCCACTGAAAAATGACCTTAAAGGCTTAAACTGTCCCCCGAAAGCACTTGGGGATACTGCGCACATGCATTATCTCGCTAATTTCCTACGATGAATCAATAATTCTTAGTATAATAAAGAACTTGAAGCAAAGAAATCCGGCATCTTTGCAAGATACCAACGTCACCGCCTCCCCAGATATTCTTCCTCGCGTTTTATTAATGAAAGTCATCCCTATTGTAAAATTATTTAAAAGTAACATTTCTACTACCGGTAGTTATAATTTACATATTGCCAATGTATGTAGGCTAAGATAACTAGATAAGTACAATGAAAAAGAAAAAATCACACTGATTTTTCTCAAAGTAACAATACACCATAAACCCACCTAAGCTCTACCTCCCAGTAATTTTTGACGTGTCATTAATGTCATAAAGTGTAATTTACGACGTGTATATTCGACGCGTATAATACTAGGTTTACATGTTTACGACGTCGAGTATTATACCTACCCAACCCTGGTTAGGGCTATGAATTATTCCAATTTTAGGGGATGATTTAGGGGGTGTTGGGGGTGGAATATCGCTTACCTTCCGGCGGATTATTTTTCATATTATTAAGTACCATGCCAAATTTCATGCTGATAACTCATTAGGTGCCTTCATTGTGAATGCTGGAAATTGAGGTCTAATATAAACTATTAGGGATGAGGGTTAAAAAATGTGGTTTAGGAAATGAGAATAGGCCAATTAGGTTAAAACATATTAAAACATATTTTTTATTACTAATTTGAATAAAAATTCAATTTTGGGTTAGAGCTATGAATTATTCCAATTTTAGGGGATGATTTAGCGGGTGTTGGGGGTAGAATATCGCTTGCCTCTCGGCGGATTATTAATTCTGATATTTTTATCTACCCCCATGCCAAATTTTGCGCATGGAGCTTACGTGTTAGATATTTATTAATGGTTTTGAATTTAAAATGGTTTAAAATGGTTTTGGTTTTGAAAGCAAAAGTGCATGAGTCTAAGGTACATCTAAGTGTGGTCCAAGTTTCATAGTTCTAAGATGAAGCCTACCGTTTTCTCTGTAGGCTCTTATTCTTCTCTGTCAGAATCCACCAGCCACCCACCCACCCAGCCAGCCGGAATTTTTTAGACCAAGTTGAGGCACTTTTTTAACACAGAACGGGTTATCGGATCGGTCTGTTTTTTTTTTTTTGGAAGGTCATGGACCACATATCAGGACAAATACGGAGTTTCAAGATTGTAAATATTTCGGGACGGCGTGTGCAGATAGCTGAAAACCCCCCAACTCGGGTAGGAGTAAACAGGGTCGAGTTAGTCATCGCCTTCTAAGCAGTCGCGTGCGCTTGGCTGCGGGCGAACGACCGTCGTCCTAGATTTGATTCAAACCCTAAAACTACTTTTTTGATTTGGCTAGTCGGGAAACGTTGCAGTAGGCTAGGCCTAACTGTTCTAGCCATTCAGATCTATAATGCAACTAAAATTCAGAAGTTAAAAAGTTACCGTCACGGTGGTCTAGTTGGCTAAGGCGCCTACCTGTAATGAGGGAGACCTGGGTTCGAACCCCGGTCGGAATGAATTTTGTAATTTCTGAATTGTATTAAATTTTTAATTTTAAAACCATGATTTGCACACCCCTAGACCAATGGTACAAAAAATAAAGAGTCAGGAAAATATGGGCTCATCGACACATTACGATACCCTAATTGCAAAACCAAGTAGGCTATCAGTAACAGTTCAAAGCTTGTTAAAATGGCACTTATTATCGAAAAGAGCAGATATGAGGAGTTGCATTTTAATTTAAGACATTAAACCTCACAAAAACCTCGCCATTTTAGCCATTTTAACAAGCTTTGAACTGTTGCATAGCAATTCTACGGCAAATACAGATATAAGGTTTTGAAGATGCATTAACTTAACTTAACTTAATGAATCAGGGCAAAATAAAATAGTAGGCTAAGTCTGATCCTGGCAAGTGTTCATTTTTTAACCCATCAATGTAGTAAAAATCTACACACCTGTTTTTACACGCACCCTCCCTAGCTCCCTAGGCTGGAAATCCTCATCTGGGCAAATTCCCGGGTCATCAAGGAAATCACAATCTTCTAAGATGTGCGCTAGATGTTCATAACAGTCGCTATCCGTATTCATTGATAGTTGAGTAATTTCGGCATCCATCTATAAAAAGGACATTAGAATGACAAAATCTACTTGAACTTTTCATATTTTTGTTAGGCCTAACTTTTATGTAAATTTCTTTGCTGTTGTGAACAAACAGCTCAACTTTTACAATTTTTGTGGAATAAAAAAACAACTTGAAAAAACACAAAGTTATTGGCCCTACTACAATTCAAAATTGTATATAGAGTAAAATAGGTATGAAAGAAAAAAAAAACACACTTGAAACTGTCAATTATTTTACACAGTTTCCACTTTTGAGACTGAAGATCCTGTAGAATCAACAATAATTATGTAAGAGCCTTCTAGCACATTGTTACTTGTATTATCCACCAATATATTTTTTGTTTCTTTAACGTCTACTCTATCCAATTCAGTTAAAAACTGATTTACAAAGAAGGACAAATAAATAAATTACATGGGCCTAAATGCAGACACAATAATGAATGAAATAGTAATTACAACTGCAGTTACAATGTATAACAAAACAAGTTTGCATTGTTGGTTGACATCAATTTAAAAAAATAATATTCTGATGTGGATCAATATGAAGTTGATGTCATAGCTAAAAAGGGCTCAATCCACTAAACATGCTCATCTTTCAAACCATTAATGTACAAAATCATTCCAAAAGGCTTATTTTTAGGGTACTGAAAGTATGGATGGATACACTACACAGCCCATCCTTGGTTCATACCCGTGAGGTCATCTTGGCTGTTTGCTCGGCGCCCCCTCGTCTGCCGCCCCCACCTCCACCGCCCCCTCCTCCGCCTCCATACCCCTCTTTTTTAGGCCTCGAATCCTTGGCAATCCCCTCGGCAAATACGGTCCCAGTTGACTGAATAAGATCGGAGTTCTTTCTTCCTCCTCTGTCGCCTCTTCCTCGGCCACCTCGAAGATCGAGGGCGCCTCTTCGGGAATTTGTTTCAACTTTTACTGTAACTTCCTCCCTTGGGGGAAAAAAAAAACATTGGATAAGTTTCACTACATATAATTAGAATTACTTTAAAAAAAAAAAAAGTCCAAACATAGGCGATAAATCATTAGATTATAATGCAACCCTTGTCTGAGTTCCAGTTCCAAGGGTAGGCCATGTAGTCACTCTATATTAGGTAGGTCTAGATTTTCAAAATTATGTCTAAATCCAAACAAAATATTCACAAACATTGTCAATTATTACTTCTTAACAAAAACTAACATTGTAAAAATCTATTAATCTTTTAAAACTGGTTTGAAGATAGAAAAGTGATAGGCCTACTGTAGAGCCCTATATTTCCAATTTCGTGACAACGGTTTAAAATTCTAAACACCTGTGGTATCAGTCAACTGAACGATCAGGAATGTGGATAAAATTAGTCTCAATATCTTCTTTGGATGAGCGTAGCGAGCGAAGCGAAGATTCCATTTCACTACACTGGAGAAAAAAATCCGGAATGTTTTTTTTTTCTGTATTTTTGTATGTTTATCAGCACGATTCCGGCTAAACCGATACTCAAATTGCAATAAAATTTTATGGCCAGGCCTTCGAAATCTCTGAACTTAGACCTGCCACGTTTTTGGGTACAATCGAAGAAATATTTCTCATGAATATCGTACTTTTACGATTTTTTCAATTTTTAGTGCGATATTTTCGTGACATTTGGGCCGATTCTGAACAGACGGGTGGGGCTACAACGTTCATATTTTACATGAACATTAAGGTTATGGTGATGTATTGCTTTCTGAAAGAAAAATTTAAAAAAGTTAGCTAGAATCCATGGAATAAAGGTTTTAATATGAGTTTTTTTAGGTTTATAATAACAATTAACAAGTAACAATAGAAACTTGACAACAATCACCTACAATGCATTTAAAAAGCACTTGCAAAGGAAAAGTGGTCCTACGCAAACTAAAAACTGACAAAAACGCTCATCCATCAACGCGGCGGGACTTAAGCGTTTTCCTAGTAAGTTATGGTGGGATCACAAGTAGACGCAACGACGTTGGAAGGGAGTTCCCATTGGTCAATCAGGCGACGGGATGTCGCAACGCGCTTCCCTTCGACGTCGTCAAAAATAGAACCGATTCCTATTTTCCACGCTGGAACTTCGCCGGAAGTTCAGCATACAAGCCAAAAATTATGTAAATATCTAAGAAAATTAAAGAATGGAAATTGTTGGCATTCTAGTGAGTCTGTTATAATTACACAATGCACTACTTATTAACCTGGATATTACAATAAACACATTTTTAAAACTTGACACAGGTTATATTTTATTTTTTATTTTTATATTTGAACGATATTTCAAAGCTACTCCAGCTTTTTCTTCAGGTTCTTGTTACAATTCTTCTGTTTACAGCCATAGCAACTTCTTTATTTAAGATTGTATTCCAAAGCACTGGTAAATCATAGCTTGGTTGACTGATTTAAAAGAGGAAGATATGTTAAAGAGGAAAATCAAAGAAGCCGCTGTAATAAATAATTATTTAAATTCAATCAGTCAACTAAGCTATGATTTACCAGTGCTTTGGAATAAAGAATTTGCTATGGCTGTAAACAGAAGAATTGTAACAAGAACCTGAAGAAAAAGCTGGAGTAGCTTTGAAATATCGTTCAAATATAAAAATAAAAAATAAAATATAACCTGTGTCAAGTTTTAAAAATGTGTTTATTGTGAGTCTGTTATTGTTCTGTGCACTTATACGTAGGCCTACAATTGAAAATGTCTGAATACTAAATAATCATAGTTTTAAAATCCGTTATGTCGCTCATTGCTTGTGAACACCTAGTACTAACGTCGTCGTTGGCGTCGTTACGTTGGCTTGTGAATCCACAATCAGCGTGAGATGATTTTTATTCTTCACTTTTTGGTAAATTTGAAATCTCAAGGATGTGATGATATAATTATAGGGTCAATACGCCAGTAGCGGAATAGGCGCCAGTAGCGGAATGGTACGAATCAAATCAGTTCTAATAATTTGGCTTTTGCTTGTATTTACTATTGAATTACATCGTTTTGTTCGTCAGTCCTTCCTTGACAGATCCCTCATCTCCAATAATCGCAACCACGTAAATTGCGAGTTATATCGAGTCGGAATAGTGAAGCCAGCACCCGAAACTGAATTTATATGTAAAATTACTAATTTAGTGATTTGTAGTGACTGCAGGGAATAGTCTGGAACGTCTTAAAAATGTAATTGAGCAAGTACTAGCTAGTTCCAATGCATTTATTACGGTTGTGTGCATAATATAAGTACCCGAAATACGAGTTTTGACGTAAGAATAGGCTAAAAACAAATAAAAACATGGCCATTCTGCTACTGGAAGGACGTGTTTCAGAACCGGAATGAATCGCTCCGTGCTAAACTCCATCTAAAACCAATGCCATGTGGGAACTTGTACAAACTAGGTTAAATCTGTTTTCAGAATAATAATTAACACCAAAATAGATGTATGGATAGTTGGATCTTATTTTAAAACCTCTAATTACCTACTTCATGTGTTGAATTGTCATTTATTTACGAGTTTCAGCTTGTTTCCTACACACGACGCCATTCCGCCATCTTGAATAACCCATTCCGCTACTGAAATTTTTCATTCTGGTACTGGCATTTTTCATTCCACCAGCATTCCGCTACTGATGCATCACTTCTAGAACGCTCCCAACTCAATTATTTTCTTATAAGGCTTCTTCTTATTGGTCAACACTATTCAAAATCAACAAATAGGGTGTAAGCTATCATAAAAATCAAACTTGAGCTCTGTGACGTCATTTTTGACATAAACAACAGCTGACTGAAACAGAAATATTTTCTTAACCATTCCGTAACTGGCTCATTGACCCTAGTAGTCTGTCGAATGAATATAGGCCGTACCTGAATATAGTTTTAGTTGTTGAAATTGTTGAAATATAAAAAAAATGCATAAGCATGCATTTATACCTGGTACCCTGGTAAGGGACTTTTGAGACTTATAATAATGAAAATAGGGTAGGCTTATATTCAGGACAATACAGAAGGGATGTTACATAATATATAGTTTAAACATACATTTTACCATTTAAACGCAGTAGAATTGTGTACACCTCGACCAGAAGAAAATCAATGGCTGGATCTAGGGCCTAGCAGGCCTAGATACAACTAGATCCCTCAATTTACTTATGGTCTAGGCCTAGGCCCTACGTACAAAATAGATACATAGGGTAGGCGGAGGCCTAAGGTGACAGCTTAGGAATTATACTGCAAGAAATTGCAACTTATGGTTAATCTAGTGGAGTTTCTTATTGGCCGCTCTAGTATGCACCGAATCGCCACTTGTCTTTTCATTTGTTCAGTTTTGTAATTAAGTGGAGACCGTCCTGGACCATTAGTAAACAATTGAGATATCTTAAATTAGCTTAAACTTATGACGTCAGACAGTGCTGATAGGCTAGCCTACTTCCCTAATTTCAATTTGTAGCTAAATAGGCGATTTCGTAAAGTCTCTGCGCATGCCTGAACTCCGCAAGGAATTCTGTGTAGTGTGTTGCAAGCACAGCAAACTAAACCCTAAATTTTCAACAGAAGCCGGCAATCATTGTTTACATTGAAGAAAACACAGCCTTCTGTTCAGAGATTTTTATAAAAAAAGTTCACCACCTAGGTGGCTGTAGGAGCAACACGATTCCCAGCATGCAATGCGCGCGACAGAGTGCGCTGATGGTTTACAAAATCGTCTATTGTAGGCTAGTCATGTTGTTGTGCACATTGCTTGTGAAGTGAAACAGAGGCTAATTGTTTTGCCTTTTGGTAGACCTACCAATTAACAGAAAACAAATACAGTAGGGCCCCGTTAATTCGGGCCCTGGTTATTCGGGTTTCTGGATAATTCGGGCCGGACCGAAAAAAAATTATTTAAAAATAATTAAATGAAAGGTACTTGAGACGCTAGCCGTGCATTATGGAGTGAGTAGAACCCCGCAGGCCCACAGCTGACTGAGTGCTGTCTGTACCGCTCGAGCGAGACGAGGCTAGCCGGCCGGCTGACTCCCCTCCCTACCCCCGCCACCAACGCGCCCTTACAATGACCGAGCATCTACAGACGGCCTTGCTAGTGCATTGCCCCAGCATTCTTCAGTACAGTCACATCCCCTATCTATGGTAGTGTGTTTCGTAACTCGTGTTTGTTTTTATTACGCGCAGTGCAGTGCAGTGCTATTGTTTAAACAAACAACGTAAAATTATTATTATTATTTATTTATTTATTATTTATTTAACGTCTATTCTATTCAGGTTTAAAAACTGATTTACAAAGGAGGTAAAAGTGTTTGTAAAAACGTCACGCCAGTAAGAATGTAAGTAAGTAAGTAAGAATGGTACGTAATAAAACTTCATATCTCATTGGGACAAATCTTTGTTTTGTTTATTTTACAGTGATAACTCAATCTCCAATTCACACACTCCTCTCTCTCTCTCTGCCTCACGCGCGCTCTCGCTGTTTCTCTCGACACATGCTAGGCCTACGTTCACAATCTCTTGAGCTCTTCGTCTCCCTGTCTCTCTGCCTCACACGCGCTCCCACTCTCTCTTGATGCATGCAGCTAGCCACAAGGTCGTGAGCACGGAGCCATAAAGGGAATATCTCTCAATCGTAATCGCGCTCACTCTCTTTCTCTCGATGTATGCAGCCAGCCACCAGGTCGAGCTGGTCTGTTCTTATCGCTTTTAAAGCCATAAAGAGAAGTATTTATGACAGCGGAAGGGTCACGAATGATACACTAACCATTAATGCATCAAAATACGCGATAAAAAACATTTTCCGTATAATCCAGGCTTTTCACTAATCCGGGCTATACCCGGACACAATTAGCCCGAATTAGCGGGGCTCTACTGTACCGGTAGGTAGGTCTAGGCCCTACAATTGTTTTTAAATAAGACAATTTACCCGACATTTTTCTTCCGCTGCACATTGAGGTTGGGGACATACACCTTTCGCGAAGTGCGAAGGCCTCCGTCAACGTTTGGTAATGGACCTCCGAGCATCATGTCACGTGGAGGCTTAAACGAAGGAAGACGAAGGGATGAGCCTCTAGAAGTTCCAGGTTCAGACTTGATTGTTAGAGCCGGGCCCGGCAATTTGCCGGGTGAGGCCATAATTAGCTTGCCCGTAGGCCTAGGCTTTGTCCCAGTCCTCAACTTGATCCTAGGCCTAGGCCTGGATGGCTTGACCCTGAAATAAAAAGGTTATCTTCTAGAGTCTGATTACCAAATTTGTATTATGAAATTAGCCTACTTGTTGTTGATAAGTTGCACAACTACTCGTACGTTACAAATAAAGACACCGATGATTAAGGGCAAGATTAAATGGTAAATAAAACTTATGAATTTCGTTGAATTAAATTCCTAATTTCGTGTTAAAAATGGACAAAAATATGCATATTTCGGTAAATAAAGTGCCAATTTTGGTAAAATATTAGATCTTAAAAGCAATACTTTACTTTGATACAGCGTCAGGAGCGGAATTACAATATTGATGCAGTGTGTGTCAGTTAAAAATGCAAATTTAATAACATTAATTTTCTAATTCAATACGATGAAATTAATATTTCTTCAGTAGCATTACAAATGCTTTGGACAAGGTGCCATTACGCATAATTTCACCATTTGAATTGACAATAAATAGAGTTTTCAGTGAATAATACAGATATATTTGTATTTTTTGCACTTAAATATCATTAATTTCGGTATAAAAACCAATTTTATCTCAATTTCGGTATAAAAAAAAAAATTTCTCCCAATTTCGTTGTAAAAGCTATTATACCGCCACTTACGAAAAATGCGGGGCTCTACCAATGATTGATGACGCTAAATGAAGGGCTAACAACAATTATTCACGTTTTGTAGACTATTCCTCCCAGTAGTAGGCAAAGGAATATTTAATAGAGTGGCTCACGTCCCAACGAGTCATGAAAATAATGGATCCCGACGTACAAGTAATGCACATGGAAAGGCATGCAGTATGGTAATTCTGCTTTAAATGGACATGGTAAAAAAAACTCTAAAAAAGTTAAATAGAACACCTTAAACATAGGCCTACGGGTACAAATATTACAAAGTGTACACATGTAGGGCTACGTCCTGGAGAGTAGGTGTGAAGCGACAGCAACGACCATGTTTGCTCGAGGGGGGGGGGGACTTTCAACCAAAAAGGAGTTTGTAGGGTGTTAGGTGGTTGTTTACATTTGGGGCCTTTGGTATTAATAGTCCCATTGGATTGGTATCAATGCACTACCAAACCGTTCAAACACAAAGGGAAAGGTCAACGCCCGAAACAACATTCTACGAAAGCTGACAAGCAAAACCTGTGGAGCACAACCACCCACGCTCAGGACATCAGCACTCGCACTGTGTGTGTCGGCCGCCGAGTATGCCGCTCCAGTGTGGAGTGCTTCTGTGCATGCGAAGCGAGTCGACGTCGCAATTAATGAAACTGTGCGGATCGTGACAGGCTGCCTAAAACCAACATAACATAACATAACACTTCTTAAGGTTACTAATGGGCCCTTCCGCCCGGTGGCAACCACTCACTACCCCAACATACATACATAAGTTGTAGGGCCTACCCACTTATCGGGATAGCACCCCCTCATATCCTCCTCATACAAAAACGACCATATTTTCATTAGGCCTATTCAGTCTGGTATTTTTTCTAGAATGCAATCTAATCTTTCGTCTGCGGCGCTATTAAATAAATAAAATAAATAAATAAATTTTATTTAGAGTCTACCCCCACTCAGTTATATATAACTGATTTTCAGTGGGGGACAGTAAATCAAAGCGACCAAGCCAACCCTGTAGGCCCCGATGCAATCGACAAGTGAGTGATAACCAACCAAAGATCGATATTTGTAATTCGCGTTTAAAAGCAAAGTGGCTGACATCTGGTGGTCAAGTGGAGAACTGCTCCAAGGCAGATACCGGGCGGCTGCATGGCGGCATTCAATGTTAAACCAATGCAATATTGTAGCGTCACGGTCAACTCCAGAAAGAATTTACTCGATCATGTTTATTATTTAGCAAGCAAGAAAGGTCATAAAATAAGAATACACATTTTTGTAAGGCGTAAAGAAACAAAAAGTCTGAATGTGTATATTATTCCGTGCAATACTGTGGGTTATAGATGGGAGTTCTATAATAGAACTTCTATTCCTATTCCTTGAGACACATTTTTCACAACTTTCATCAGTTTCATGGATACCCTACCACCAACCGATAAACGATAAACCATAATGGTAATTAATTTGTTACAATGATGTGCTGTAGGCGGTATAGGGCCAAATCGGGCTAAGAGCTATGTACCGTCTTTGGGTTCAACATTCTAAACCCAAAGATACTGTAAAACCATAGTATATTATTATGCAAGTCTCATTAATGGTGTAATTGATAATTGGTATAGATATAATATGGAATTTTTGTAACTAGGAAAACGCTAAAGTCCCGCCGCGTTGATGGATGAGCTTTTTAAATTTTTTAGTTTGCATGGGATATCTTTACTTTTGCAAGTGCTTTGTTTTGCTGCCTACGCATTGTAGGTGATTGTTGTCAAGTTTCTTTTGTTACCTGTCAATTGGTATTATTTACCGTAAAAAACTTATATTAAAATTTAAAAGCTTTATTTCTATGGATTCTGGTTAACTATTTCAACTTTTTCTTCCAAAAGGTACTACATCACCATAACCTTAATGTCCATGTAGGATGAACGTTGTAGCCCCACCGTTTGGTCAGAATTGGCCCAAATGTCACGAAAATATCGCACTAAAAATCGAAAAAAAATCGTAAAAGTACGATATTCATGAGAAATATTTCTTCGATTGTACCAAAACAATACACCTCTAAGTTCAGAGATTTCGAAGGTGGACTGTAAAATTTTCATCAAGATCAGATATGCCATTTGCCTGGTAGAGAGTTAACAAACAGACAAAAAAAAAAAAAAAAAAACAACCGAGCTAAATTTTTTGGGGGTCGGTGAAATTGAAGTCTTCGCTTCGCTCATCCAATAATATATGTCCATAAATAATTATAGTTTTTAAATTTGTGCAGCGCATTGAATGTAAACTATCCTAGACCTTGATTTTTTATTCTTTTATGCCAAGAGAATTGTACCAACTGCTGCCGTGAACAACAAATAATTATGCATAGACTTAATTATTTATGGGTTCATATTATTCATAATCTCAACCAAAACAACAACAAAACAATTCTAGGACTTAACTAGGCGTAATATATTAGTTAACTATGCGTATTAATAATAGTAGGCCTACCTAGGCCTATATATAAAGTTTAGTTAAGGCCGGTGCCATCTATATATAAATTATAACTTTAAATTTTTAGCCGCATTGGGGGGCTTTTTTAAATGTGAGACAATGTTTTAAGAAGTTTCAATGGCGAGACGAAACACAAATTTAATAACAAATCAAGTTTGATAATTTATTCGCGAGGAACCCGCAAAAAATTACTTCCGGGAGGGGGGGGGGGGGAGAATAAATAATATGTGATATAATATTATATTACATATCATAGGCCTAAGTAAAGGCCAGTAATCATAAGAAATTCGCGGTAGGGTATTGCCATCAAGTTAAAATTACTTAAAATAAACGTCTCCAAATTACGAGATAAAATTCCTTATTTTGCTAGTTATTTGCGCTGAGGGTTACAAAATATAGTGATTGTCCTACCCCATCGTACCCAGTACTGGAAAGTAGAAATACTTCCAGAACTGACGCTTAAGCCTACAATAAAATATTATGTTTTAAAGCATGAAAAACACACTTGCTCCCTATGCAGCCCATGTTTTTATCTGCCTTCGGACGGCCATGTTGGCATACGACCGTGCTGCTACCTGGTGAGGTTTTAACCGCGAATAGGAAATATAGCAATCAGTGGTATGGACAGTGCGAACACCCGCGGATCCACGCCAGAATCAACAAGGCCGATTCAGAACAATTCTGAATTTATTACCGGTATGTGCTTCGTTGCTAGGACGGCTCCAAAGTCACCGTTTACAAACTCCTAAGACAAGAACTGATGGACTTAAGTCCAAATCAGAAGTTAAAAAACTTCTGACTTTGACGGGAATCGAACCCTGGACCTTCTGCATTGGAAGCAGATACGCTAACAACAAGACCAACATTGGGAACATTGGGAACATTGGGGCACCCCCCCCCAACCCCCATGCTGTTTTTGACTGACGACATATTTTTATCCCGCAAGCCTAGGCCTAGAGTTTAAATTATGGCAACCCTATCCTAGCTGAAGGCTAGTGGAATTAGGTAATAATTATGTAAATTGCAATTTACCAAAACGACGTCCAATGGAGAAAGATTAGTCAGGAATTAGTAGTTCTTTAAACACTGATGACACAAAGTAACTGCCTGTAGGCCTAGTAGGTACAGTGTTGATGGAAGTAAATAAGTTAGGTTATGTTTGTTCCAACGTGAAGGTAGCTTCAAAGATTGTTAGCATTTCTCACCGCCGCTCAAAGTCAAAGTAACGTCAAAGGCTGTGTGTAATGAGTTTGCGCAGCTCACTTCACACACGTGTGAGCGCATGTTGTTTGTTATTTGACAGCTGCGGCAACAAAATTAACGAAATATGTCTCCAACGAAAATAATGGGGCGGAGTGGAGCCATTTCAAGAATTCAAGTGATGGTCTGAAACTGTGTAGGCCGAATCACTGGAGATTTGAAGCAGCAGTTTATCTGCCAAAGGTAATAATAGGTCCTAGGCTTGCCCTAGGAGCAGCTCCTCTCAGCTCCTCCAAAGCCCTAACTGCTAGGGCCTTGGCCTAGGCCTAGGCCTACCTACTTTTTCGGTTGGGACGGGACAAAGTGGAAAAGTAAGATATTGGGTGGGGGAGGAGGGCGAAGCGCAAAGTTTTACAATATTATTTTTGAAATTTACGCATCGCAGTGTTAAAAAAGTTGTCCCGTCCCAACCGAAAAAGTAGGCCTAGCCCTACCCGCTTTAACCCTAGGCCTACCTATGAGGATTGAGTCATTGAATTTGGGATATTAAATAGGCCCTACACAAAGATTGAGTCTCGGGACACCGATAGGTCTAGCCGGGTAGAGACTTACTGTGGTCCTCAGTAAACTGGGCCTCAAGAAAATAGTCCCTAGGCCTATATCACAGTAATTTTTTGATGTTGTATTGCTGCTAATTTAATTTTTGGTAATTATGCCGTATAGCGCCTCACGCAAAATACACTATTTTCAACACTGTGATATTCCACGAAACGCTTAGGTACGCGGGAAAGGGGGAGGGGGCGCAAAGCGCATAAGTCTTGCATTATTATTATTATTATTAAAACATACGCGCATCGCGCCCCCACCCCACCCCCTCCCGCGTACCTAAGCTTTTCGGAACTCTTTCGGTTGGTATGGGCAGTTTTTGTTCAGTAGGTAGGCCTACTTTAAATTTAAAATAGCGACGTTAAAGGTTTTGTAGGTCTTTAGATTTAAAATAGCGACGTTAAAGGTTTTGTAGGTAGGCTACACCTAAAAAAAACTGTCCATACCAACCGAAAAAGTACCACCCTTTCCACGTGTATTTTGCATGAGGCGCTATACGGCATTTTTACCTAATTTTCTTCCTAACCTGAGAACTAAATATAGGCTAATATATGTGATAATTTATACTTGTTTCCAAAACTGGAACACTTCCCCTTGTAATTTTGTAAAAACTGAGGCCCAGAATACTAGGCCTAAAGACCACAATACGTTGGTTACCTTCTAGCTCTAGGTTAGCTAGGCTCGGCGTAGGCTATAGGCCTAGCGTAGGCCCTAGAAGTGATCTAAGAACGGTTAGTGACCTACTCGTACGTCTGGTCACCTTAGGCCTAGGGACAGAGGCCCTACATAAAACGGAATGGATAGGCCTAGTCGTATGGTCAGTAAGTTAGTAGGCTATTACTAGTGCAAAATTAGTTGTACAGTCATCGACGATACCACCTAGGCCTAACTAGGCCAAAAGCTTCAAACATCACAGTACTGTGGCAGACTGTTGAAGCGCGTCCAAATTCTATGCGAAAAGTCAGCGGTTCAAATCTTCGATAGGTCGTTTTTTTACCATTCTATTTTTTTTAGACGAATGAGCGCAGCGAAACAAAGTCTATGACGCTACTACTCGATCCGGCCTTGGTCGTAACTAGGCCTAATTCTGTCTGTATGTCCGGTCCCATACGGCCGAATAGCCAAATGATTGAGCTGAAATTTTAAACAGGCATCCGTGACCAGGTAGGGCCTAACTGAGAACTGACACTAACAAAATGAGCTCAATCCATTTCGATTTAAACCTAGGCCCTACAAGAAATAAATTAAACTAGGAAAACGCTAAAGTCCCGTCGCGTTGTTGAGCGAGCACCGGTAGGCCTACGTGCAACACGACCCAAGTACGACATTCCCATAATGTTACATAGGGTAGGCCTACTAGTGATGACATCGAGTCCAAAAAGTCCGAACTGGTTCCTCCGCCCCGAAACCGGTTCTAAAAATAAAACGGGGAAAAAGCGAATTTAAAAAAAATAATTTTTTTTTAAATTACAATTTTTACAATCAGTAGGTCAAAAAGTGCCCTTAAAAAGCATTCTTCAAAATTCAAACAATGCGCGCGTCCTTGAACAACCCATAGTAGCCTACCCTAGTGTGCAATCTGGAGTAGCTGAATAACTTCACAATCTGTGGGAAAAGAAGGTGCTGTTAGCCTGTTACGTAGTTACGTACAAAAAAGAAATAACAATTATCAGTTCGGGCCTACTTATTACAAATTTTTAACATCACTAAGTAAAAAAAAAAAATAAAATTTTGGGGGGGGGGAGGAACCAGTTTGAAAAGTCGGAACCGGTTTCCGGGTACCCGATGTCATCACTATTACATAGGTACCAATAAGTCTTTAAGGTCTTGACCGATTTAGTTGAAAATTTGTAAAATAGGAGATAATGTTATACGTACTTATTGACCCTGCAAAATTTCATAACGATCGGAACATTTTTTTAAAAAAAAATTTATAACAAACGATCGGATTTTGTTCAAAAACTATACAGCAACCCGCATAGGTGGTATGTACATGTGTGCAAAATTTCAGGTCGATCAGAGAAACGGTGCGACCTGTAGGCCTACCGAAGCAGTAACAGAAAAAAAAACAGACATTCGAGCCATAAGAGTCAATTAGAGACGCTCGCTCAAAAAAGGCTTAACATGTGTAGGAATTCTTTTTAGGTAGGTACCACAATGGTTTTGCCTTTGAAAAAATCACTGCCTCCTTGATGCTACTGGGTTGCAATGGAGGCAGTGGAAAAATATTTGTAATGCAGTATGCAGTGACCAATGGGCAAACGTCAGCTCGTAAGCATGGAAGATTTTAACTCCCCGTAACTGGAGGCGAGCTTTGGCAGTTGTTTCGGGGACCTTTCCTCCTTACCTTGACCACCACCCCAACGACGACAGCCAAGACAACACGATGATGATAACAAACGGTGACGACCATTAGGCCTACATGTCCTCACCCTACCCGTGGCTGGTTCTGACCAGCATTGGACTTTACTCCCACATCCCCTAGGCTAGAGTGGCGCATTAGGACCTAATGGTTAGCCTTAGAAAGGGGGAGGAAAGGAAATGTTACCGGGTACTCAACACATGGCTCACTCACTCGTCTAACAACTACTTTGGCGTTTCCATAGTCTATTTCTAGGTCCATGTTTTTCTGCAAATGATTTCACTATACCATTTGGCCTCGTCGCGAACGCAATTCTACGTAGGAGATAATAAAGGTGTTTTTAAAAGTGCTAGGAAAAGGAGCAGTAAAAGCCTTATCTTTACACCTTGACGTGTTGCCCTAGGCTACCCAGAATAAAAAAAGACTTTTGTTTAAAGCAGCAACTTTAATCTTGATTTTTTTTTTCTAAAACAGCAAAAAGGCGACGACGACAACCGAAAAAGGACTTTCGTTTTAATTAGCAACGTTAAAGGTCTTGTAGGCCTAGGTTTTTTGTTGTAGGCCCTACTAAATCAGCAAAAAAGGACGCCAACAGTTACGTAGGCCCTACCAAAAAGGACTTTTGTTTAAAAAACTACAAAAATAAAAAATAAAACTTGAACCTTAACGAAACAGCACACCAGTGCTAGAAATAGGCCTACCTATTCGGAAAAAGCTAGTTGTTCCGGACCTAGGTTTACTTTTGTCCAAAAAGGAGTTTGTTGGTGGTTAGGAGGATGGTTTTCATTTGGTCATTGACACAGCAAAAGTAGAAGTAGGGCAATAGTAGACCCAGCAGGTCCGGTATAGTGGTCCCAACGAATGAATGCTGGTGGTTAGAAATTGTTTTCCCAACATAACAACTTTGTCAATTCTATTCACGCTAGCTCAGTGTGGATCTTGCACACGGAGGAACTCTGTTATCTAGCACAGATAATTTTTGCTTGCGTTGGTAAAAGATATTTCTCATTCATACACAAAGGCCACATTCCATTTACCACGCATTCATTCTACCCCCACCACTACTAAGCATCTGCATTCTTTCGTTGGAGCAAGTATATAACTCACTTTCTCCCTAGACACCTGTTAAACTAAACTTTGTTCAACTTGAGTTTATTCAAGAGGCGGTAGGGGAGAAGGTGGAGGGTTGGGACAGGAGGAGACATGGGACAAAGGCTGTATCTTTGGAGGGAATTTCAATTTCTGGTGTCTGGCACCATCTGTTGGTGGCTTTTGCAACTACTAGAACAAATATGAAGTTTCAAAGAAATCCACCAGGTGCAACAAGTGTTATTCCAATATGGCTGAATTGGCATGTCCAAAGTAAATGTCAATAGCCTATTTATGAACAGGATATTTTATTAATAACAAGTTATAACATGGTAAGAACTTAACTAAACTGAAAACAATGATGTAATCTATCAGTAGAAATAAGAGACATCTCCCTGGAACATAATATAAATGGTATTAAACCACTTATAATGAGATAGTGTTGTGGGTGGACACATGGGACAGCATTAGCAGGGGAGACATGGGACACTTTTTAGGTTAGGCCTAGGCCTAGCCTACAATGTGCTTGTTAAAAACTAATAGAACTAAAGTAAGCACTGATATTTGGTGCATGCCACTAAACTCCATCATGGGCTTACCTACAGACAAGTGAGGGTTCTTACTTACAACTATGCAAAAGCCAACTTTGCTAAAATCCCGCCATCATGGAATGATAATAAAACTGCTGGGGTTGAATGGCTCAAAGGGTTCATGCATCGTTACCCTAACTTATCTCTCAGAAAACCATTTCATTTCATTTGTATTTTATTACTAATTTTTACATATTTGACATGTCATTTCAATAAAGTATAATATGTTGTAACCAATTATTGTATTCAGTGTCCCAAGTCTCCCTATACAGTGTCCCAAGTCTCCCCACCTATGGGAGACTTGGGACAGTTTGCAGACCTCTGGTATTTTACTTCTGCACTTATCGTCAACCATAGTACACCTTGTATACATTTACCATAAGTAGGTGAAAGATAAGGGAAGATAATGCAAAAGAGTTTACTTCAATTGATTAATTTTTATGTAAGTTATAAATTGTTTTCTGAAAAGTGTCCCAACCCTCCACCCTCTCCCCTATGCCGTCACTAATTGCTAGACGGGAAGCCTATATTTATATTACAAATTTACAATTTTAATGGAATATCTAGGCATAGGCCTAGGCCTATCAATATATTTTGTTTTTTGGTTGGTTATGTTGGTCGAATGCCGATCGGCTGGAGTATATTAGTGTGAGATAGGATCCAACAGCTTACCTTTGAAATGGGATGGTGGCAGTCAAATTTCTTGATAAATAGAGACATAGGCTAGGTGAATATCCCATACAAAACACAGAAAAAACACGAGACGTTTCAACACTACCGGTAGGTCTTGATCACTCAGGAGCTATCTTCATTTTTTGCCTGAGTGATGAAGACCTAGAGGCTAGTGTTGAAATGTCTTGTGTTTTTATTTCTTAGCTGTGTTTTGTAGGCCAATACGGTATGTCCCTCTATTTATCAAGAAATTCAGTTGCCACCATCTCTTTTTGAAGGTAAGCTGTTGGATCCTATCTCACAAATATTTTTTATTTTTTTGTTTGTAGAAATGTGAAGCTGTCAAATTTATGCTAAATGAGTAATGAGTTTGATGTTTTACCATAGGCCTAGTTGGAAGCCAACAGCCGTGTAAGAATGACCTCAGTTGATCAAATCCTGCTTTGCAGGGATGCTCTTCAGACCTATAGCACTGCAGAGAACACAGAAATGAAACATGACACATTGAGGGTAAGTAGCCTGAGCTGAGACCATGGTTAATTGGCCTAAACCTGTTGTGATTTATCATTCAGATAATTAGTAATTAACTAGGAAAACGCTTAAGTCCTGCCGCGTTGTTGGATGGGCGTAATTGGTGCATTGAGCTGCCATGTGATAAACTTTTTTTTTTTAGTTAATCATAATTTTAAAAAAAGAAAAAAGTTGAAAAATTGCCATGTTTATAAGAAATAATTATTTGATTGCGCTCAAATTTCACACGAATATATATAAATTCATAAAATTAAGGTTCTGTGAAAAAATCTTTACAAAAGGATAAAGCATGTAGGTGTTATAAGTAGGGTACCCGCCCGACAAAGTCGAGTACGGGTAGGCGTGTTTCCACTACCCATTTACCCATAAAACCCGGTTCCTGAATTGAGGTGTCACATTATAGGCGGAAGGCTAATGTAAACATGCGCTTTCTCATATCTTTTGTGCTTGGCGGCGTTTTCCTTTTGAATTATAATGTCCTTTGTTCATGCCGCCGACTTGTTTCAGTGTGCTGAGTATGCCCTCCCCCCACCCCCCTCCTGCCTAACCACTTGTGCGATCTTCCAGAGATTATACCGCATAAATAATTACCACAACATCACTTATGTTTTCAATCTGCTAGAAGTCAAAACTTAAAAGCTATCACCCATGGTGATAAGCCTTTCCTTATCTTGTATACTCTCATTCGGGCTCCAGTCCCCCCCGCCCCTCTCCCGCGCCCCGCGCCAACGCATCGTGAGTCGTGACCTTGACTTGACTGTGACAAGATTATTATTTTTTTATTCCAACATGACATACAATCACATTGCTGGAGGTAAGAAATTAGAGCATAGCCCCATAACACAAAGTGTCTTACCACCAGGACAATATACACAATACAATAATAGAATATACAAAACACATTCAACAATAACACATAATAACAATATACTCAATAATCTCAATATTAGAAGAACACAAAATATCACAAAAAATTACTCAAAGATAACACACATAAAATATGTAATATAAAACGATGGCAAGTGTGAGTGTGAATTTGAGTGCGAAGGGGAATATGAGTGTATGTGTACATGTGAGGGAGTGGTATATTCGTGTTAACTGGTATGATCTTGAGTGTTCATTAATGTTATTCTAAGGTCTCTCCGAAATTTATGAAAATCTTGTTCTGTGCGGACCTCATAAGACAGAGCATTCCAATCTCTAACAGATCGACAGAAAAAACCTTGCTGATACTGCGTTGTTCTAGCAAAGGGAGGTATCAGAGTAACAGCTCTACCGTATCTGCATGAGCGATATCCAAGTTGTATTCTGGTCAATGGATCCAGGTCGACTAGCCCGTTAAACATTTTCTTCAGAAAAACGATTCCCAACTCCTTTAGGTGATTTTCAAGAGTAAGTATATCACACATCTTCGTTCGTTGTTGCCTATTCAAGTCTTTTCTTTTGGTGATGAATTTTGTCGCTCTATTCTGTAGAGATTCTAATTTGTAAGCATTGGCCTTCGAGGTTGGATGCCATGCAGGACAACCATAGGACAGTGTAGGTCTAACTAGGCATAAGTACACAGTCCGCTTGACCTGACTACGTGCACCATGCAAAGTTCTGGATAAAAAGCCTAGAAGCTTAGCAGATTTTTTCCTCACGATTTCAGTCTGAATGTTCCACTTCAAATCCTGAGTTATTGTAATACCTAAGAGCTTAATTTTGATTTCCCGTTTAATGTAACAGCCATTGATTTTGAAAACTATTGCAGGTGCTTTTTTGGATTTTGTCAAGGTAATGTGGCTGCATTTATTTTCGTTTTAAGTAACATTTGGTTTAGTTCACACCATAGCTCAATGTTTTCAAGATCCTTTTGTAATATATCCACATCATTTGCTGACTTGATGGTTCTGTAAATAGTACAATCGTCTGCATATAGTCTTAATTTGGATTCCACACACCTGGGTAGGTCCATCATAAATATGGTGAATAGTAAAGGACCAAGTACCGATCCTTGGAGCACTCCAGATGTAACACGAAAATCAGATGAGTCATCACCATCAAAGACAACCTTCATGCTGCGTCCTAAGAGAAAACTCTCAATCCAGTGGAAGACCTTTCCAGATATGTTGAATTCTTGAAGCTTCATGAGAAGTCGTTTGTGGGGAACCCTGTCAAACGCTTTCGCCCAGTCCAATGTGATGACTTCCACGCGGCTACCGGTCTCAGAATCAATGGCGTGCTGCCAATCATCAATTGCTCCTGTCAACATAGTCACACAGGATCTTCTCGGCAGGAACCCATGTTGCTCGATATTTATTCCCATTACTTCTTTCAAATGATGTAATAGCCTAGCGTTGACAAGTTTTTCTATTACTTTTCCCAATACCGATGTAAGTGATATCGGTCGATAATTCTTGATATCATTACGGTCGCCACCTTTATGAACCGGCCCAACATTAGCTTTCTTCCATTCATTTGGTATTTCACCATTTCTCATGGACATGTTATACAGAGAGCACAATGAGGGAGCTATGAAGGTCGCACATTTATGAAGAATTCTACTTGGCACACCGTCAGGACCTGTCGCTCCATCTGGGCGTATTCTCTTTAACGCATTGAAAACTTGTTGCGTGGAAAAACACATAGTGCTGAGAGTTGAAGATTTCTGTGATGTTCGTAGTTGGGGTGGACACAAATCACTATTATCAGAGGTGCCTGCAGAAAAATTGGTAGAAAAATTGTTTGCAAACTCTTGAGCTATTTTTCTCGAATCAGTTTCTTTCACACCATTAATGAGGTAATGATGAGGGGCTGAACTACCTATTTTTCCATGAATATACTTCCACAACTGTTTTCCGTTACCTCCTCGTAATTTCCAAATATAATGTGCATGTGCTTCCCTTACAACAGATTTTGTGCAATTCCTCTGAATTCTATACCTTTCCCAGTTTTCATCTGTTTGATGTGATTTCCAGTGTCTGTAAAGATGGTCTCTTTTGTGTATTTTCTTTATTATTAATTTGTTTATCCATGGAGCCCTGTGTTTTCCTTTAAAATTGCATTTAGGAATTGACGCATCCACACATTGCCAGAACACCGATTTCCACCTACCCCAAGCGTTGTTGATACCTTCATCCTCTTCTTCACAAAATAAGGGTAGTTTTTCCTTCAGTTGCTTTTCTAGTTCCGTCCAATCGGCCCTGCCATAGTTATAAGTAATTTTCTGCACTATTTTAGCTTTGGGCATTAGACAATGAAGACCAAACAATACAGCCTTAATCGCTGACACCAGTAACAACCTCCAAGTTTACAAAGTTATCAGGATTGTTAGTAAGAACAAGATCAAGAATCGACCGTGAAGTAGAAGTGACACGGGTGGCTTCTTTAACCATTTGATGTGGCAACGCACTGTAGAACAAAGTCAGGAAGTCATTGGCTATAGGGTCCAGTGGAATGCTGCACAGTCATTATGGCTCCAATCAATTTTAATGTTAAAGTCCCCACACAGCATTATTGTATCATACTTGTGTTGAATGTCCTGCACTTTATTTATTGATTTTATTAGTTCACCATTTGTAGCCGCGGAAGCATTGGGTGGTCTGTAGGCGGACCCAACGAGGTATTTCTTACTCTCACTTGAAAACTCTACCCACACTACTTCCGATTCCGTATCCAGGTCAATAACATGAGTTGGTTGCAACTCAGGCTTTGTCGCGATTAAGACACCTCCTCCTCTCTGCTTACCTTTTCCTGTACCACCTCTGTCTTTTCTAAATACAATGTAGTCATCCAGCAAAGCTTCCTTGTCCCCAATTGAGCTATCTAACCACGTTTCACAGCAGCAAATTACTGATACAGGCCTAAAGCAGATGCAACGCAAACAGTGAGTGTTATCTTAATGGCCCGCTGCTGTTCCTCTTTCGTGATTATGAAATACTACTTCATCGGCACGTCATTGTTTATAGAACAGCATTACGTCCGAGATATTACGATAATTGATGAGCGCGTTTCTTCACAGTTCATTAGACACCCCACACGATTTTTGTGTGTTACTACCCGGGTAACCCGCGGGTAATGTGGACGGGTACCCGGGTCGTAAAAAAGTCGGGTTTTGTCATCCCTAGTTATAAGTCAAAAAATTGTTTTAAAAAAGAAAAAACCCGCAAAATTTAGATTTTCATGAAAAATAATTTTTCGATTGAGCTCAAATTTCACACGAATATCTTAATTCATAAAATTAAGGTTCTGTGAAAAAATAATTTAAATCGAACAAAGCATGTAGGTGTTATAAGTCGAAGAAATTCTTTAAAAATAAAAAAAATCGTAAAATTGCAATTTTCATGAGAAATAATTTTTCGATTGCGCTCAAAAATGTGGCAGTTCTAAGTTCAGAGATTTCGAAGGCCTCCATAAAATTTCATGGCAATTGGAGTATTGGTTTAGCTGGAATCGTGTTAACAAACACACAAAAATACAAAAAGAAAGAAAAAAAAAATCCGGATTTTTTTCTCCAGTGTAGTGAAATGGAATCTTCGCTTCGCTCGCTACGCTCATCCAATTATGTACGGGACGTAGGGCTACGATGTATCTTCTTGGTGGTGGAGATTGGATGCATAGACATTGCATCCTTTAAAAGAACCAGTCAGTGCCTTGTACAGCACAGGTGCTACGTCATAGATGGTCGCACGACCGCTGGTGAAGACACAAAAATTTAGTTTCCAATGTCATCGATAGGCCTATACCGTAAGATAGGGTGACTTTGGCCGGTGGTGAGTGGTGTGTCTTGGTCCAAAACGAGTAAAACATTTCAAAGACCAAAATATTTCCCCATTAGTAAACATAGTCTAGCCTTGGCAATTTTTTAAATTTTAGACAGTAGCCTTTGTTTAAGTAGGCCTCCACGGTAGGCCCTATAGGCCTACATGTTAAAAAATAAATGTCACAATAAATCTATTAATATATGTCACAATTCTTACACAACTGTTTTAATCTTCCAGTCCATCTAAGTATTTACTTAAAGAGTTAAAATAAGTGGTTTCTACTTTTGGAAGCAGTTCAAAATGCTGAATATTAATAGCTTTTAGAGAACTGTCATGCGATGTTATTTCCTAACCAGTGCCACAGAGCGAAGGTAGCCAGAAGACCACAGTGCTGCGATCCCTCGGCGGTGGCATTCTTAACTGAAATCAACTAACTTTAAGTGTGTGATACATTGATGCGTGTCCAGCGACCAACTCCTGAAGTCGGATGAAACTTTTCAGGAAATATTCTACTCCCTTACAGTTACGCGTTCGAGACCTTTTACGAGAAAATTCATGATACTATTACTAGGCCCTATGTTGTCTGTTCCTTCCTTAAGCCTGATAGACGGTTCAATGTTCCATTCAAGACTTTGATATAATGCTTGTAGTAGGTAGACTACTGAACACAATTTGGTATTTTCTATTTTTTGTTTTTGTCTAAACACTATACCTTCTGTTACAGTAGAGATAGTTCTTTACCAGGCTTGTCAGGCTTACCGCCTGCAAGGACGTGAGGGCTGCGCAATGTTTACGTCACTGTTAGTGACTGCGCACACATACAGGCCTACACTATTAAATTCATCATCATCATCATCCATTGCCGTTTCCTGCTTCTGGCAGGGTCAGCTTGGGTTTAGCACCAAAATTTTTCCACTTCTTTCTATCCTCCCACAATCGTATCTTTTCCACATCTTCCTAGCTCTCTCTTCTTGCCTCCAAGTCTTCTGCTATGATGTCCTTCCTTCTCT
Organism: Sweltsa coloradensis; assembly: GCA_024449915.1. NCBI lineage: Eukaryota > Metazoa > Arthropoda > Insecta > Plecoptera > Chloroperlidae > Sweltsa > Sweltsa coloradensis. Next base: position 209,026 of record JAMZAV010000383.1, read on the forward strand.
TCTTGGGTCTACCCCGTCTTCTTCTTCCTTCTTCAAACCTTCTTTCTTACATTTTCTTAGGCATCCTATTTTCCCCCATTCGTTTCATATGTCCATACCATCTCAACCTTGTCCTTCTTATTCTGTCACTTAACTTTTCTACACCTAGCATTTCTCTAATGTCCGTGTTTCTTATTCTATCTCCTCTCGTCTTGCCCACTGTGCTCCTCAGGAATCTCATCTCTGCCGCCTGCATCTGACTCTCCTCTCGATCTCCCATTGTCCTGGTTTCTGCTGCATACGTAAGGATGCATACGTAAGGCCTACACTATTATTTTCGTTCTTAAATCATGTAGGTTATCGTTACTTACTGCTACTAGGTGGCTATCATAGTATTTTGCATAATTCATTAAGCGAGCGTTTCCATTTGACTCTGCCGGAAAAAATAGTCACTGTTTTTTTTTGTTTTTTTTTTGTTTGTTTGTATGTCTCGCCATAACGTTCGAACGGAGTCTCGGTAATCGATAGTTGAAATTTTGACCATCCGCAAGTCTTCGTTTCCCGAATTGATATGCCGCATAGTTTTTGTGGCAAAATCAGTTTCCCCCCTCCCCCCAATTCACACGTTAAAAAAAGTGACATTCAAAGCCTTAATCGAAAGGGTTTCTTTTTTCAACAAACGGCGACAAAATCGAAGGAGGGCCAAATCATTTAGAATGTCCGTCACGATCAAATATCTTAAAAATTTAATATTGATTCGATGAAGTAGTGTGATGGAAATTATACATTATAAACAAACAATGGTTAAACGTTATTCATGGCAACGAAAAGTCGCACAAGGTTCGACACTATTACTGCCACCTAGTACAGTAATAAATACTATCGAGGAAAACAGTGTATTATTTTTACCAAAATAGTTTCAAAATTCTTGCACCACCGAAAGAAATGATGTCAAGGTCCTCTAGATGACGGCAGGCGGTGGATTTTATCCGCAAAGTAAAGTTTTAGCCAAATAGGCCTACCTTGCCAATAATAAATAATATTGTAAACAAAACACTACAATACAATAATATTGTAATATTGTATATTGGAAACATGGCCCCGTGGACAGTGAACGTCGCAAATTTTAAAATTTCTTAAAAAATTGCAATTGGGCTAGCTTCCACGTGCTTCTTATCAACGGTCAACTAGCGTTTCCTAGTTTATTAAATAGATGTTTACATTACTAGGTTTGATCTAGGTGCCTGTTTAGTGGCGTGCAGCCAAGCCGCGGTGCGCTACACACTCAAGACCTTTGTTTACACAAACAAGTGATTGGGTGTGATTTACGAGTGTTACCCACGTCAGTAATTGGATGTGAACTAAAATATCACAATGCGGCGAGGTGATTTAGGTACCTGATCCACCTGCAATTTTTGGGTGACGATTTCCTCATGGTGAAAATATCTGAACATGTCTAAAATCTTTTAGGGAGTTACTTCTATTGAGCTACTTTACTGCACTTGACAGGTGTATTCCGACTGCTCTACTATCTCAGAGTAGGCCCGCGATTCTGACGAGACGGTGGGACTACAAGTCATGATGTTACATGGACATTAAGGTTATAGAAATATAGTCTTTCTTTGAAAAATAAGTTGAAAAGTTGATTGTAAGGCTTTCCCAAATAAGTTTAAAATAAAACCTTAAACACTTGATACAATCAACAAGTAACCATAGTTACTTGACACTTGTTGACGGTATAAGCAGAGTTAGGCGGGAAAGTGCGATACGTAAACAAATAGCGGACATTTAAAATTTTTCTTCTTTGTGTGGAACGAGAAAAGGTGTCATTATACTCTCATAAAACAAATCAGAAACCGTCCCTGGCCTAGGCCCAGATGTGGAAAATTATTTATAATGCAAAAGTGTAGGTCTAAAGTTCCATTTGGCTATAGGACTAGTAAAATTCATACTTACATTACATGTTGACAAGCCTAGCCAACCCTATGCCAGCACAACATTGTTCTGATATGAACTTGCTCAACTGTTTTTTTTACATAAATTTCAACAATCAAATCATTTCATACAACTTGTCTTTCGATTGGCCCGCGTTTATGAAGGCACTGCCATCTAGAATAAATATAGAACTTTTTCGAGCTCTTTGCTATACGCAAATCTTTTTAAAGTGTTTGGATTTCGTGATACTCTTTCAACCATAGACATCCTATATAATTGGCTAGACCAGCAGTCGGTGGTCCACTTCCGGTACAATTAGAAGCCATCTTAAAATGACAGTTTACATGTTAATCAAATGGGAGCGATTTGTGGCCCAAAAAGTTCTCAAGATTGCCGCCAGGTTGACAGGTAAGCATACTAGCCTTTAACACCAAATGATTACTAAATTCCCTTATGCAATCACTTCGTATTGTTTTTTTTTGTTTAATACCATGCTGCACAAGCTAAAACCATATCAAACAATCCAGTAAAATACTTTATTGCATTAAAAAAGCATAAATTAAAACACCAAATCGCCATCTTGAAATGGGCCGGTTGAGTCTTCAATTTGCTACGCTCGCGCCTGTGCGGAGGTATAGGAGACTGCTAATCTAGCCTACTATAGGGGTTTAATTAATATCAATGCTTTCAACTCACAACCCATGACGTTTTCCACGATACCGTTCAAGAATACCAATTCCTTCGAAAAGGGAAAACGACTTCGTTTTCAAATTGCGTTTTCAACTCATCTCCCACGAACTCAAGAATTGGGGTCCAGTCTTATACCGTCGTTATACCATGGTTATACCACCTATACCCAGGATGTACATGAATCCGGGTCTAGATATTTTACACCCTATATTGTTACTGCTAATACCATAGAATTTAAATCAACTTTGATAAAAATATTATATTTTAGCAAATAATTTTGTAATGGAACTTGAAAAAGTAATGAGATCACACACATAACAAAAACTTGTAGAAATACAGCCAAACCTTACACACTCAAAAGGAATGAGATCTAAAAAAGGGCCAAGCTCATCTACCCTTCCACATAAACATACAGTGTCCCATAACAGCATCCTCGAAATGCTTGGCAAAATAGAATTTGCATGTTATTACGTTTAAATTAATTAGAAAAAAAGAACTTGGATAAACTATTACGTTAAATTAATAATCGCAAATTCTATTTTGCCAAGCTTTTCGAGGATGCTGTTATGGGACACTGTACGTTTATGTGGAAGGGTAGATGAGCTTGGCCCTTTTTTAGATCTCATTCCTTTTGAGTGTGTAAGGTTTGGCTGTATTTCTACAAGTTTTTGTTATGTGTGTGTATCCTTTACTTTAACTGAAACTAACTTTATTAGGTACTGGTTAACCTACATCGTCTGTTATATTTATTTTGATGAGATATAATCTAGATTAATGTATGATGTTTTGTTTCAGATAATAATTGAATACTGTCGTAAGAAAGACGCCTGTGCTATCCCAGACCACATTTTGGAAATTTGCTCGCAACTCATCGGTTTCCTTGCTGGCGATGGTTTGCATCTTGAAAGTCAGATGCTTTGTTCCACCGCATTCTGCGTTGCCGTGACAACTTGCCATAGCGAAGAATGGTCGCTCGATATTCTGAGGAAGTGCTTAGTGATCGGTGATTTGGGACAACTTGAACTGTCGTTAGTTGAAGGGAAATGTTTACGATTGACTGTGAAGAGGGTTGATGTTTTCCGACTGTGTCTCTGCCACGGTATTCTCCAGAGTAGGTTTACTGCCATTCTTCGTAGCCAACAGGATGGTGTTGAGCTTGATGGCTCATCTGGGGAAATTCTGTTAAAAAGTGTAAGTTCTAAGTTGACATTATCTCGAGCGGCAAATCGTAAAACTTGCTTTAGATTAGGCCTCATCGAAACTCTCACTCACTCATCGAAAGTTTTCTGTTTTAAAGTGAGGCTACCTGTTATTATTTAATAATCTAACTAAATGTTTAACTTAGGCCTAGACTATTTTTTAAACTTTATTTTTTGAACTTGAATGTAGGCCTATTTCACTTTTCATCGATCACATGCAAGTTCGGACAAAAATTAATGCATTGTAACAGGCTAAGATGTTGATTTCACAGCACTAAAATGAAAGAGACATTTGTTTGTTAGTGAAATGTGAAACATGACAATTGTTAGCCAAAAATAGCTTAGGAAAGCACCTTTATTATATTTTGATTGTACATCCTACTTATCCTGAAGAAAGTTTTCAAATTATATATTTTTAACTTTTAAGAGATCTGAAGGGTTTCCTATTTAAGTTGAAATAAGTTTTAGTTTTTAGTTTTTATATGGCCTAGGTGTTGGCCTATTTAATTTATAGGCTGAAAACCTATTTCTTTGATCTAGGCCTACATTGACTTTGTGATCTACCCGTAAAAAAAATATTCCATTTTGTTACAGGTGTGTTCTGATGCTACTGTTCAGAATGACTCGCGACCAACGATCGCTGAAGTCATGCTCGAAGTTGTTGTGGAATGCTGCTCAAAGTACTCGCATCTAACACACCTGGCTTTCCGAGTACTGGCAGTGTGGCTTGAGAGGCTCCACCGAGTTTACTCTGCTACCAACGAGGTGTATGAAAAGGTAATCTTGGAAGTTGGAACAAATGGTCAAGGATATTTACAGTATTCAACTGTTTGTAGTAGTTGAAAATTATCACAACTCATTAACCCGGAAACGTATATTTTAAAAACCACTCCACTGAACTCTAACCTGGGCTACCAATTTTGCGATATTTCGGAGAAGCCGGGCATGGACAATGCTTGAAGAAAGAGACTGAGTTCTCCAAAATAAGTAAGTAGCCCAGGTTAAAGCCAGTGGAGTGGTTTTTATAATGTTTTGTGTCTTATGGTCGTTGTGTGCAATGGGGATTGTGTGCAGTGCCCCCGACCCGTTTGTAGTTGATTTAGGCTGGGCTACTACATCCCGAAAGCTAAGGTTTGTGGTTTTAGAAATGGAATTAATGTTTTGTTTTTTTTAACTATTGTGGTTTGCTCTAGCTGCCATTGGCCAGATTTATGTAATCTCGATCGTTCTGGCCGGGTTGAGGTCTGAGTGTAAACTTCTTTGCATGCAAATGTAGGTTGCACTCGCACCCCAGTGTTATTCAATTTGATTCAACATACACTCGACTCGAGTAATAGGTACCGTAACTCCACTTTTTATAGGTTTTTCATGTGGTTTTCACGAACTGGGAAAGCCCCATGAACGGAGTGCGCGAACAGAACACTAGGATTCTAGAACTGCTGATCGACATCCACCCGAAGAGACTTCAAACGTTGTTGATGGAGGTTCTGGAGCATCAGCCATGGACCATCAAAAGTAAATACCTGGTGTTGGCGGTGCTGTTGCCAAAATATGGGGTTGCGAAAGTAAGTCGGGGCGGGTTGTTCTCTTAGAAGATTTCATTGATGCATGAACGCTGGATTTATCTCCTCTTCTTTTCTAGTACGTCTACATTCTTAGTTAGTAGTTATAACGCTTCAGTTTCATCATGAGCTTTGAGCTAACTTCATTTAAGTATGATAGGCCCTTTCCTATGGAGTTAGCCAATAGTTTGTAGGCTTACTATACTACTATTGTTATTCTTTTTAATTGTAGGCTTTTTTAAATTGGCTCTCAAGTCACAATTACCTAAGGGTGGTTAAATGGAATTGAGGACCCATATTTATTGTCAAAGTCGTTGTTTCAGTTTGTTTTGAGGATTAGCATCATTAGGCCTACCATTACCAATGGCAATACTAGACCATTTTCAGAATTAACTGCGCATGCACACTCCGTTGCAAAGCATTATGGGAGAAACGGCAAAATTTACATGTTAAATGGCATATGCTTGGGATTGTGATTGACTGCACTGACATTGCTAGAAATGCAGTTCTCCACACACCCGAGTATATGTCATTTAGCGTGTAAATGCCCTTTCTCCCATAAAGCTTTGCGAGCGCGATGTAGGGGGCGCTGGTGATTTTGAAAACCGTGTATTGCTTGACTGTTCAATGTACATTTTTATTTTCGTAAAGAGTTGTCAATTTGACCAAATTTGTTTGCCTATACATTTGGATACTAAATATTATAGAGTAGCCCCCTCATGCACAAAGACTTGTGTCAGTAAGTTGCGGAGGCAAATACAATACGTATTGGCAAAGATGGCCGAATTGTCTCCGGCGATAATGTTTGGAGATCAATGGAAACAAAATGCAAGCAAAAACCAGTCCCAACTGATATGAATAAATTATTCTAGCACTAAAAGAGTATTTCTAGATAGAAAACAGCAACATTTTATTAAACTTTGTGTTTTGTGCATCTGCAAAGTAGTCTATGTCGTGGACAAAAGTCAGTTTTTATTGTCTTCTTTGGAGTAGTGGTTATCGATGCCGAGGGTCGCAGGTTCAAATTTCACTTTATTTTTATATAGGGGCTATATATATATATATAAAATAAAATAAACTCATTATTTCACGTATCTTACGTGCTTTACTGCATGTTGGTACAAACATTTTAGTTCAAATATTAATTCTCTGATTAAAAAAAGCAAGGGTCTACATTTGCGGCACATTCAGAGGAGCCACAACTTTACCGACGCATCTAGCAACTTGCGGAGGCAAGTCTGCTAACGCAACTACGGTTTTATAGCCCTATGAATGATTTAACATGTAGATTTGACCACGTCTGCCATTTTTAGCGGGACCCGTCGGTAAATCTGTGCATGAAGGAGTAGACCCCTACTGCGTGTGCATCTAGGTAGTATTTCTTTCTTTTTTCACCGGTAGTTAACTTTCGCGTAATATTGTCTGCTGCTAGAGTCCGGGCTTGTTTCTGTGTACACAGTAGGCCTATTTGTAGGGGTGTGGACCTATGGATCATGTATTTTGATTGTATTTGTGTTTTTATTTTATCTTTATTCTTTATTTTTCATTTTTGTATGATTCGTGTTTTGTTTTTTCTTTAGAATGTAGCGTGCATATTGTAGGCATTATTTTCCTTTGTGTTTTTTGCTGGTGTTAATTAGGGTCTATGTGGACATGTATATCATAGGCTATATACTATATGTATATTGTAAACTATCTATTTAGTAAATTTACTATGAAAATGAAATTAAATGGTCTATTTCTCGATTTGGTTGATCGGGAAACACTCCCGTGGGTGTAATTGTTTTTATTTACTACAATTCAGAAATTAAAAAATCATTCAGATGTATAATGCAACTACAATTCAGAGATTAAAATGTACCCGTCCTGATGGTCTAGTGGTTAAGACGTCCACCTGGAATGTGGGAGATCCGTGGTTCGATTCCCGGTTGGGGCGGACTTTTTTTAATTTCTGAATTGTAATAAATAAAATTTAAAAAAATGAAATGGTGTTTATTAACTTATTTAAATACGACTTCAAATTACCGGTAGGTCTTAATTATAAGTTTACCTATGTTTTTCATGGGTTTCAGTTGAAAGAATGTCAATCGGCTGGAGTATATTGGTGTGTGATAGGATACAACAGCTCCAGCGTACATTTGAAACGTGATGGTGGCTGCAGAATTTCTGATACATAGATAGGCTACATCAAAATAGAAACAAAAGACAAAACGCAGAAAAACACGAGATGTTTTGATACGAGGTCTTTTTCACTCAAGAAAGAAAGGACAAACTTACTTTTTCAGTTTTTCTGTTTTGTAAATATTTTTAAATTTTTTATGTATCTATCTATGTATCAAGAAATTTGGCAGCCACCATCACTTTTCAAAGGTAAGCTGTTGGATCCTATCTCACACCAATACTAAACATTTTTACTTTTTAGTGATGAAACAAAATAAAAAGTCCCATCAGATAAATTACGTTGCATCGCGAGTGGCATAGGTAAGTACCATTACTTTCCATTATTTTCCCCGACGTTCCGTTCAGTTGTACTGTGATTGACGTGGCGTTCTGACCTCTGTTTATGTAACTACTCAAGATTCCCTCTTATGGTATTTGAATTCAAGAGCGGTTTCCATCAGTGTACCTATAGTAGTACCAATTAAAAAAAATAATTATGGTGTTAGGTAATATTTGGCTTAAAATAGAGCAAGCACTATCTTAATTAGTAATGTGTAGATGGCTGTAGGCTAAAAGCTACTTTCCTGATTGCTGTTTGAATCAATCTTGTCTCTTTCCTTCCAGGCCTTGTCCGAGTCTCGCGACCTGCCTCTCGGACTCATGTCCAGTCTACGTCAGAGCCACCTGGTGTCTGCGGGTTGCGACGCGTACCGTGCGTGTGTGCTGCAGCTGGATGAGCGCGAGTGGAGCGCCTACTTCTTGTCGCCCATTGTTGGAGTCCTGACGCGAGAACAGTCCGATGCCAGGTGATTGATATTAAATACTGAAATTATTAAAGCAGTTAGGTTGTAAATTGAAATACAATTTTAGAACTTTCCATGTTCTTTATAACAAAAAACAGTGATTGTTTTGATATTGACATTGGTTAGAAGACGGAATTTTATGTTTTAATTATTGCCTTCTTGCCAACCATTGCAATTCAATTTCAACTTGACGTGATGCCAGATGGCATGACGCATGTACAAAGGGAATCCTGTCTCTATTGGTTAACACGACAATACATGATGGCCGAGTAGGCCGATTGGGGGCATGTGAAAAGAAGAAAGAAGAAGTATTTAAATTTTATACTTTTTATACTGGATAGCAAGAAAGAAGAATGGCTGAAGAAGCCCCTCTCTGCACAGTAAAAAAATATATTTAATAAGGTAATTAGTTCAGACAGTCGTATGAATCATTCATCCGTTCTTCTATGGATGACCTTAATAGACCATTTTCAGAATTACCCCGGAACTGCACATGCGCGCTCCGTTGCAAAGCATTATGGGAAAAAGGGCATTTACATGCTAAATGTCATATGGTTGGGATTGTGGCGGACTGCACTGCCATTGTTGGAAACGCAGTTCTCCACACACCCGAGCATATGGCATTTAGCTGCTTAGCATGTAAATGACATTTCTTCCATAATGCATTGCGCGCGCGATATAGTGGGCGCTAGTGATTTTGAAAATCGTCTATTGTTTGGCTTGCTGGTGCATTGGTGCAAAAGGTTGTACATTGAGTTACAATCCCCAAATGTTGAATCTTTATTAAAATAGTGCTACAAAAACTTGTTTTTAAATCTAATGAAATGGTGTGGAATAACCAAAACAAGAATTACCTATCCACTCCTTGCCCATTCCCTGAGTGCTAGTAGAACGCAAAATTAAAGTTGCCTATAAGAACAATATTGAGAACTGCTGAGTAAGTATCTGCTAGCACCCTTGATTTAATTCTGATCGTGGATGTATATTCAAACCACATCTTTTCACCTGCAGATGATGACTGTAGTTTATTGGAAAGTTTTAATTAATTTTATTATTTCTTTACTTTCAGTGTGGATTTAAGCCATTTGTTCAACTACTGGATGCCAGTTACTCTGAAACGCTTCCCGTCTCTTGTCGACACTCTTCTGTCTCGGCTGACGACTGCTGACATGGCGTCAATACTCTATCTCTTGAAACTGTCACAAGCGCATCATAGTGACCTCGCTCAGAGCATTACGTTGCAGTCTGGCAAAACAATTCTCATCTCTGATCTCATTAGGAACGGTATTAAACAGTTGGACGAAACCATCAGGCAGCTCTCGTTTGCGGTGGTGTGCTTGTCTTCAAAGACTACGTTAACACCATCCGTCGAAGAATTTCGGTTGGTTGTCGATTTCCTGACCGAAAACGTGAATGTAGATTCTGCTCCTTTCCGACAGAGCGTTTGTAACTCGTGCACCTCTCTCATGAGGAGAATATGGGGGTCTAGTGTGCACGAGCTACGGAAGATACCTGTCGCGGACAAGAAGGGGAAACATAACCGTTTAATCGCTGATACAAACAGTTCAAAAGTGTGCTGTGATAATGCTACGGTATTAGCTGATAAATGCACAGTATTAATGGAATCAAGCAACAAAATTCATCCAAGATTGTGTGAGAAAAGAGCTACGATGCCGTCAGTAACTTGTAAGGATCAAGAAAAAAATATGTTTTGCCATAATCACAATGAATTAAAACAAATCATTTGTTTCCTAGAATGGCTTCATTCATTTCTTTTAAGTAATTTAGAGCCAGGAACGAACTACCAACGAAAGATACTTTCACTACGCCTTTATCAACTTGTGTTGAAGACTTTTGTGAATGTTGGGATTCCTAAATCAAAGGGAAGCAATGTCGACCTCCTGGTTGACCATGCGTCGCACCTCAACCGGTGGCATTTCACGTCGAGGAAGAGTTGTCACGTTTTAGTTTCATGCATTCTTAACCCTACAGAAGACATTAGGGAAACTGCTGGTGCCATTTTATTAGAGTATTTTTGTGAAAATAGTTTTAAGTACGTTCCTGGTGGGGAAATAAACTGTAGCAAAGTTCCTAATGGTTTTGGAGATACTCACCTTACCATACAACTCAATGAGATTATCTCCCTGCTTGACAAGGGATTAAATCTTTGTGGTAGCTCCAAGTTTTACGAAACGGAGAGTGGAGCGTTGTTGTTGAAAATCGTTGCGGCCTGGGTTTATAAGAGAGAGCAAATGGAGTACGTTGTTGCCGAGTACCCACCGTTACGGCATCATGTGACGTTGACTTCGTTGCTAGTTGACCGTGCTAGACAACAGTGGAGTACCATGCAGGCTGAGCTGTTTGCTGCTGTGTCTTCAGGTAAGAATTGTTGAAAGCTTTCGTCATATTAGATTAGTAGTAGAATAAGAATTTATAGAAACAATACAAAACACATATAAATCTATATTGCCATATTTAAAGTTACGTCTATAGGCCTAATAAACAGTAAAGTAGGAAGTTGATGGACAAGCGATCTAGCCATGCGAACCTAAATATAGTGAAACAAAAAAACAAGAAATTAGCCAACAACTAACAGCAAAGGCAAATGTCTAGATTGGTTAGTTAAAACAGGTAGGGATACAAAATATTATTATAGCACTAGACAATTTTTCCTTATTTCTCGATTTGGATAGTCTGGGAACACTCCCGTAGGTGGAATTGTTAATATTTAATTCAATCCAGAAATTAAATATTAATTTTTCCTTAATTTTATTATTTTTAGGTATAAAAAAACTACCACTACCAGTATGCCTTTGTAATTTGTAGGTAGGCCTACTCTAGTTTAATTAGTGCCTATTGTTTTTAATATTGTTGTTAAACTGTTGTTTTCTTAAACGATTTGAATCACCCCTGGTAAAATGTGGCGTCTATGTTGCCAGGATGTCCGGTCCACGGAATTATCACAGCTCTGACGAGGGTTGTCATGGAAACAGACGGACCAGAGTATCACATCGTGTCCTGGGAAGATAAGCAGGCAATCCTCACTCTAGTCGAAGACGTAGTGGAACACCTGCTGTCAGTCCTCGCCTCTAGAGCAGACGGAGTTAGAGGTGAGTTTGCTGTTGGATTCCACTAGTACAAGTACACTCTCTACCAGAAGTAAATAAAGGTAAAATTATGTAGGGATGGGACAGAGTGTACACGTGCAAATGGTAAGCTTACACGTTTTTTATGGGTGTACATTAGGGCTGGGCAAAAAATGGATATTTCAATACGATATCGATCAGTGGAAATATTTTCGATATCGATATTTGGCTTTATATCAAAATCTCGAAATTTACACAAAAAATGCTAAATTTCGTAATTTTGGTAGAGGTGCCGGGTAGGTACCGTAGTCGAAATTAAAATAACCTTGCTGGTGCATATGGTGGAGGTGCTGGGTCATAAAACGTGATTGTGAGATCGTAAAAATAGTTAAATGGGTTTATGGTGATACCTTATCAACCCTATTTGGTCTCAAAATTAATACATTTTTTTTTACAAACAATTACATTTCGATATCGATATATCAAAATTTTTCGTGTGATATCGATAATTGAATGATATGTCATAGCCCAGCACTAGTGAACACGTTTGCTGTTTCTCTAAAAACAATAAACACATGTAGTATTTCGTTGTGTACGGCCAACAGTGTTGTAAAGTAACTGAGTAAAAGTAATTGAGTAAAAGTTAAGTAATTGAATTACTATTTCAATTACTTTTATTTTAAGGTAACTGTAACTGTAACTGAATTACTTTTAAAAGTAATTATACTCAGTTTTCAGTTACTTTTTAACAGTTACTTTTGCCTAACATGCTTGTTTGCAGTTCAGTAATATAAAATTAAAATTATATCATGTCTGAAACTAAAACAACATTTTTAGTTTTTGATGTTTTTTTATGAATTTTTTTTTGGTACTTTTAATATGGAACGAGATTTTTCTGCTGACTCAACTTGCATTCCTATTTCTGAATTTGTCTTGGTCAACATGACAACAATACACCAAAGCAACTGCTAGTTGCAACGAAAAATTTCAATAGAAAAACAATTCCTTTGAATTCTACTAGGCCGCTTCGCAAACGCTTTTTCCAGTCGCGTTGATTGATGATTTTAAGTTTGGGATCTCATTACTTTTTCTATGGTTACTTGATATAACTTGTTAATTATATACTTGTAAAGGCTTATATTAAAACCTTTATTACTATGAATTTTGACCAGCATTTTTAATTTGTTCTTTCAAGAGGCACTAGGCCTACATCACCATAATCACGAATGTCAATGTAAAATATGATCGTTGTAGCTTCTTACCAGTTTGGTCAGAATCGGCCCAAATGACACGAAATTATCGTATTATGGACCGGGAAAAAAATCTTAAAAGAACGATATCTATGAGAAATATTTCTTAAAATGACTCTAAAATCATAACATATATAATTTTAGTAATTTTAAACGTTCCCATAAAGTTTCATCAAGATCGAAGTAGCCGTTTGCTAAATATCACGAAAATATCTCATTAAAAATCGAAAAAAGTCGAAAAAGTACGATAATCATAAGAAATATTTGATCGATTGTACCCAAAAACGTGGCAAGTCTAATTCAGAGATTATGAAAGTCCGATCAAATTTTCATCAAGATCGCATATGCCGTTTGCCAGTTCGAGCGCGAACAAACAGACAAAAATACAAAAAATAAAAATAAAAATAAAATAAAAAACATTTGAGCCAAATTTTTTGAGGGGTCAGTCGCTCATCCAATTAGACTAGGAAGCTTCGCAAACGCTGTTTTTATCGCGTTGATGGATTATTTGGTTTCACCCTCTATGCTACTTCGTTAAAACTAATAAAAACTATATTTTCTAATTTTGCAATATTTTCATGAGCAAGGGTTGGTGGTTGCATCATCTGTATTATTATTATTATGATTATTATTATTATTACAATTATTATTCACAACTACAAATATTAATTGTTTTGTTCCATAATGAGTAGGGGTCCAGGAAAGATATTTTTTTAATTGAAAAATTATGGTCATTAAAATTCAAATTATGCTTTATTTTGCATTTTCGTTATTTTTTTAAAACATCACTACATGTGCCTTTTCTGTGCGATTAAATTTGGTAAATCTAATAATCAATATTCAGGCATGATTGGTAAAGTCAGATAAAGACACTACAAAACACTGACAAAATGGTTGTTTTAGTGGAAAACGGTCATTCAATGAATTTTTTGCGTGATTTTTCTGCAATTAATACTAATAAAACGGTTAGCTTTGCTGATTGGGCGGTAAAAATGATAAAAAGCTTTATTTCATGATTTCATACAAAAATGGAAAATTTGTCCTTTTGGTGCGGTTTTAATTTGCATTTTTTAATATCATGAGCCATGAAACCGTATGAAAAACATGTTTCAGGTATTTTTAGAAATGTAATTTTTTGCTGATTGCAAAATCCCTGGATCCCTAATAATGAGTAGTAGTAGTAATGAAGGATGTTAGTCTATAAGCCTGAGTTATAAAATATATAATTAATTGTACAAAAAACAGTATGTGTAATTATTTTTAGAAAAAAAATCTGTTCGTCATGCTTTTAGTAATGAATTTTTAAGAAAGTAACTTAAAAAGTAACTCAGTTACACATAAAGTAACTGTTACTGTAACTCAATTACTTTGGCAATAAAGTAACTGTAACTGTAACTGAATTACTTTCGCAAGCAAGTAACTGTAACTGTAACTGAATTACTTTACAAAAGTAACTTTTACAACACTGACGGCCAACCACCGGCTCTCCAAACAATGGCAGCCGAGATCTATTTAGTATATACCCCCTACCCCTTGTTTTAGCCATACTGTGCTTCCTAGGTTAGACACGACTAAATATTATATACCGTATATATATTTCTAAGCCAACCAAAAACATACATGTGTAGAGTGTACACTTAATTAATATGTTTTGTCTCTTTTCAGAGTTTGCACCCTCGTTTGCGGAGATGGGCAAGGCTATTGATAGCGCCACTCAACAAGAGTCTGGTGATGTTCAGTTGTCTGCCGCTCATCAACTGCTGCTCAACTGTGTATGGCTCAACTTCAAGGTAAGTTAATTCTCGACTCAAATCTACTGTTAGTTGGCTTTTAAGTTTTAATGGCTGGCTGCTTAAAATATGAAGAAACAAACATCTTGGACAGTTCAAATTGTAAAGATAATTAGGCCTAATCACAATAGGTAGAATGACTTAATGAGAAATAGTGATATAAAAACCCAAATTTTGTTAAAAAAAATCGTGTTTTTTTGCAATTTCTATTTTTTTCTTCAAAATAGTTACTACTTAGTTAGCTAAAAACAAAATAAGAAAACGGAGCCCCCTGAGTTATTGATGACATCGATTCCAAAAACTTAGAATCGATTATGGTGACCCAAAAATCTATTCAGAATCGTTTCCCAACAAAAAATTAATATTTGTACGCACCATTATTTTGGTGGACTATTTCCACGGAGTCCGTGATACGCGCTGTTATTTTGGCGTTCTATTTCCGTGAAGCCCGTGACGTCACAGTACGCTGACTGCACGCGTAGTATTCGGTCTGGACCGGCACCTCCACCATCCCCCTACATTTTGCACACTAAAATGTTCAATTTCGTGAGGTTATTCGCGTTTTGACCAGTTTGATACAATTTTGTTTGTTATTTGGCGCTCAAAATTTCGCGTTTTCAAAATGTGTTTTTTCCATCTCCAAATGATGTAATTCGTCAACAATATTACATTTTAGGCAATAAAAAGGACATTTAAAAAAAATTCGCAAATTTTCGTTATCACCATTTTTCACTACCTCTAACAATAGGTAACACAAGATGAGAGATAATGAATATTTGGGTGATTCTGAAGAGTAGCAGCACTTCAAAGGGTGCAAATACTCGATTTCTCAAGCTTTTTAAATGAGCTCAGCACCTAGCTTGATTTTAGGTTCACATTAATCGACCCAAGCCTTACAAAAGAACATCGTTCCGTTCGCTGATACTGTATTAATAATAAGTAATAATTGATAATAAATTATGATTAAATAAATGTGTATTTAGAGTCCACCCACTCAGTCATATATATCTGCTTTTATTAATACCGGTAATACGATCGTCGATATTGTATGATTCCAAGCAAGTGGCTCTTTTGCTATCTTGACATTGCAAGAACTATTTGACACTAAACCTGTCAAATCATTGTTCTGATAGTGAGTGTTAGTCGTATCAACATGTACTTAACTTGACTGAATTCTGCGTCCACAGGCTTGCTGTCAGCTAGCCAGCGCTATGGGCTCTTGCCACCCTGATATCGACGAGGCCACCCTGCGGCGATGTGCTCGGATCATCACGAACGTTCTCACTCGCTGTCGCCACAAGGGAGCGATAGAGTCGGCGGGTGTTACGCTCGGGAGGTTGGTTCAGGTCGCTTCAGCTTCCAAGAACCGAGCTCTGCCCGCTGAGATTCTGAGCCAGTTTCTGGACTCGCAGACAGGTGGGGGAAACTTGTTGTTTATTGCCTAGAATTGGCTCTAGCTAAATGGTATTGATAAAAGATATCAATACAATACTTACAAAACATTACTAGCTTATGCTTACTTCTTATGATTTAGTAATGAATGATATGTATGTATCATGAAGGCTTACCTTGTTGTAACGTTTTGTTCGATTGAAAATCTTTTTTGAAAATTTTTTACTTGTCATTATACACTATAGGTACATTTAACGTTTTAAAAGTTACTTTTTTACCTTCCTGGTTTATGGCTTGTTTTTATCCTACATAGGCTACATACATAATATGTACTAGGCCCTACCTGCTTTATGTAGAAGTTGATGTCAGTGCTAGTTTACCTGCCTTACAAAAGAATGTTGAATGTTGTCTCCAGGTGGAGCAAGTGTCACTCGTAGGTCCGCAGGGTTGGCCATCTTGGTGCATAGGATAGTGGCCACTGATATGCAGCAAGGCAAGGTTGGTGGTATAGTAGTCTATTGATTCGAGAAAATAATACCATACTTTATGTTTTAAGTAAGGTAACCGTTCGATAATCGACTCTGCTTTATTGGTATGCAACAACCCATCCCTCTTCTTCCTAAACTCTTCCATTTGTACCCCATCTATTCCAGTAGTCTTCCAGTATTCCAGTAGTATCTTTGTCAGAAGTCACATTTTATAACAAATTTTTTTTCTTTGGTGACTAGCTATTTTAAATAGCTACAAAAAAAAAAGTAAAATAGGTTACTAAATAGCCTATTTAGTAGCCTATTTAATTAGTCATTTCAGTATTTTACTTAAATTTCATTACAGTGTGTAATTTTACAAGCCTGTTATCGAATTTTTATGCTTTCCGTTTATTTCATTTTATTCATCAGTCATCATAATATTATTATCGTTATATGTGGGGCCAATACCACTGTTCAGTGTTCAGTGTTGATATAATTAATTAATAAAATTAATAAAAATTTGTGTTAAAAATAAGTGTCAGTTTTTACTTTTTATGCCCAAAAATGGTGATTTGGTACTGGTAACCAAAATTATGAACAGTTTTGTGTTTGTACAGTTATATTTATATTTATTGTTGTCATAAATGCTTGGGACCTTTAATTTTGGTATGTAGGCCTACCATAACTAGAGATATACATTTTTTAGCATTTAAATTTAGAATATTTAGTGTTAATTTTGTGAAAATTAGCATTTTGTAGCATTTATTGTTTTCCTTTCCACCAAAACCCTAAGTGTGGAGTGTTTCTTGCACTTCAAATGATAAATGATGAATTTCAGGAACATTTCAATTACACCTACGGGAGTGTTTCCCGATTAATGAAATTGAGAAATCAATACAGTAGTCACACAAAACACTACTATACAAAATAATACCGTATTGTTCCGAATATAGCACGACCTCGAATATAACACGACCCCCAATTTTTCAGAATCATTTCAAGAAAAAAGAAAAAAAAATCAAAGAAAATTAAAATGTACATGAAACACTTACAACAAAACATTTTGAACAATGTTAGGGCCTAGGCCTATGGTTTTTAACAGGGTAGGGCCAAGCACAAGCTCACATGTCAACCACAGTTCACCAGTCTGATTCCTGGTCTTCAATGTTTACGTCGTAGGCCTAGGCCTAGCTCCTTCGCAATCCCTTGCTGATTTGTAAGGCAGAGGAACCTTTCTTTTCCACGCGATCAGCAGTCTTCATTTGTTCATCTTGAGCCATTTCATCTTCTCCTTCATCACTCATTATTACGTTACGTAGACTCTTAGCAACGTAGATAGACAACCCCGACGAACAAAATCTATGTAGGTCAAGCTAGGTCGCGATGTGAGCACGGCAAGGCAGTCTGACGACTAGCAGACAGTTTCGCCCAACGGTTCGGCCGAGAACAGTGGCATCGAGTGGGTGAGCGGGGCGAAGCGCAGCAGACGGTGCGCGGGAGTTGTATAGAGGCGTGGCCTATGTTCAGGCGCTATTTCAAATGCAAGCGCGCAGAAATAACGCGAGTGCTGTTTTTGAGATTGTATTTTCGGGAAAAAAACATCACGCTATATTCGGAACAATAATACATTGCTAGTTATCAAAAATTTTTATTTTTATTAAAATAAACATTTTGTAGCATCAAAAACCAAAAACGCAAAAAAAAAAAAGCTAACTATAACACCCTCGTTAAATCATCTACTTTCAATCTTTGCCACCATTGGTTAGGGACATCACATAAATTCCCTATTTTTTCAAGCCCCTGGTGTCGGTGGCCGTGACGCGACTGATCTCCGTTGCGAGTGCGCCCGTGTGTCAGGCAGACGCAGAGTTGTCTGACCTGCCCCAGGCGCAGGCGCTGCACTTTCTACGCACCCTCGTGCAAGACGCATCGCTCAGGCAGCACATGGCCCCGTTCATCAGCCAGGTGGCGATGCTGTGCTTCGAGAACTTTGCCTCGGCCATCTGGACGATCAGGTGAGCAGAGTTGTTGCATCACTCTTAGAATAGGGGCGATGCTGTGCTTCGAGAACTTTGCCTCGGCCATCTGGACGATCAGGTGAGCAGAGTTGTTGCATCACTCTTAGAATAGGGGCGATGCTGTGCTTCGAGAACTTTGCCTCGGCCATCTGGACGATCAGTAGGGATGGGCGAACGTTCGAAATTCCGAACTCGAACCGAACTTTTTTTGAAGTTCGGTTCGGTTCGAGTTCGAAATTTGAAGTTCGAGTTCGTGATTTATCAAAATTACGAACTTGCTCCGAACTTTTAAACTTGCCGCTGTCACGCGCGAGAGAATCCTCCAATGGTGAGGCAGTATTATTCATTCGACTATCGATTTCCTGCGATATTTTCGATAATTGAAATGGAAGCAGCTCTCCACCAATTGCGTGCCTTCTAATGTTCGACTAATCGATTCGCAGCAATAATTCGATACATCATGAATGTATCCACCAATGAGAAAGCTGCTAATATAAGACGCCAAGACGAGACGCTGTGACATTTACGACGATATTTACGATGTTTTATAGAGCAACAAGTATTATTTGGAATCACTGAACAATGATTAAAGACCGATTAACCACGTTTATATGCAATTATGTTAACAAATTAATTTCTCGCAGGCAAGTTTTAACCACATTTGCGTCAGCTTACACTCCTTAATACGATGTCGATAAGCTACATAACCTCAAAATAGATCGTCATTTTACGTTTGTTATTCAAAGTTAGATAACAATAACATGCCCATGCTCTAGGCCTAATAAAATTTAATAGTTGCGGTATTTAGACGAGAACTGGCCGCGATTTCACAACAATCTTTGTTAGGTTAGGTTTATGGACTAGGCCTAGCCCTAGACCTAGGCCTAGGCTAGGTACATAGGGAATAGTTTTGGCTTAGGGGCTAAGGTTAGGCTAGGGCTAGGCCAAGTAAGGAAAAGCCTAGGCCTAGCCTAGGTAAGCCTAGAATATAGAAGATAATAGGAGACTAAACATGTTTTATAAGCTCTTATCTAGACCAAGACCAAGACAAGGGTGCTGTGCCAAAAGGGCTAGGCTAGACAATCCTGTTGATGAAATAGATCTCGATAGTAGGGAGATATAGCCTTAGCCTAGACATTTAAGTATGCCCAATTGAAATTCCTACCTCCCTGTTTTTGGTTTTAAGCAGAATTTTTTAAGTTCGGTTCGAGTTCGAAGTTCGAAACTTTTTTTTACAGAAGTTCGAGTTCGGTTCGAAACTTAAAAAACCAAGGTTCGCCCATCCCTAACGATCAGGTGAGCAGAGTTGTTGCATCACTCTTAGAATAGGGGCGATGCTGTGCTTCGAGAACTTTGCCTCGGCCATCTGGACGATCAGGTGAGCAGAGCTGTTGCATCACTCTTAGAATAGAATAGAATTCCAAAGTTTTCGAATCCTTTTGAATAAGTTGTTCAACCACTGCAGAACAGAGCTTGAATTTAGAAATCTTGTGCACTAGCAGGCAACTACTTGTCAACTCTATTTGCAATGTGTTTAGGGACTTTCGGGTGTTCGTGTTACGTCAATCGGAAAGTTCCAATACTTGCATCTCAAATTAGATTTGAAATCTCAATAAGTGGCAATTTTTTAAATGCAGATTGTCTAAATGATAATGCTGATATGATGATGATGATAATATGTTCTATTATTCAACCTCAAAATATTCGGATGTTTGAACACTTTATCACTATTCGATTTAAAGTAAAAATCTGTTGTTCTAACACCTCTTAAGATTTTGCAAATTAAATTTTTTTGGAATTGTTTGGTAAAAAAATATGACTAAAATTTTTGTCATGCATTGGAAGGACCATTGACACTTGTCACTATTCCACCCCCCTCTCTTTAATTGACAAAATTGTTACTACTGTTTTAAAGCATTCAATCATCATTTTTATCACCATCTTTACAACAATGTTCATAACCATTAATTTTCTTCATTTTTTCATTTTTGTCATATTTGTAATTTTGATTAATGTAACATTGTACTTTGCACTGGGATAGTATGCTGGACCCTTGTGGTCGTCCAATGTAATTTGGCCAGCTGTCAAATAAAATTGAATTTACTATTAACACGGAGCCAGTTTAAAAGTTGTTCTGCAATGGAAAAAAACTGTTTTCAACCGGTTTCTGAGTACCCGAAGTCAAACCTTTTTGTTAGTGTCGTTACCTATTTATACCTTTTTTTCTCAATTTCATTAATTGGGAAACACTCCAAAAAAATCTATTTATAGTTTATACCTTTCACTAATATATGCATTTAATCACATTGCAGGAACGCAGCTCTTCAGTTGTTTGGAGCCGTTGCCTCGAAACTTGTCGGGCAGAAAAAAGCTCATGACGACGACGTAGTTGGAACTTTGGAAGAGCTTTCCGCTCACTTCCCAACACTTCTGTGTTTTCTCCTATCGCGTCTCCAAGAGGCGTTAACATGCCCCGACCTTCATCCTACACTAGTACCAAACCTTTCGCTGCTTTCGAAAATGTCACTGAATCATCCTTATCTAACAAGGGAGTATGCTTTAGACGTCGTTGCATGCACTGGTGCATATGTCAACAGCTGTTCTATGCTGGCAACACAGGCGCTGATCAGCAGTTTGACACAATGTTTACTCCAACTTCTCCCTAGTCACGTGCAAGCAGTGAGGAAACTTGCCGCAAAGGCAATCGCCAACTTCACGCCATTTCCCATGATAGAAAAGTTCATTATTTCTTTGGTTAATACATTATCAAGAGTCCATGAATCTCCTGTAAATAATGAAGAGTATTTTTTCATTTCTGGCTTCATCGGAGAAAATCAGCTCAATGGACTTTTACTTACGTTACAGTATTTAACTGGTCGTTTTTTAAAAGAAAGTGCCAGTATGTCGTCTTATAGCAGCTCTATTTACAACATTACGGTAGCTTTGGGCAACTTGAAGGAATTACGCTTCAGAACTCACTGTAACTTTGCGTTGGCCTTGCAGCTGATGAACTTCACGGGCTGCACTAGTGATGTGTACAGCTTTCAATACTGCGTAGGCATACTTTCCACTATTGCAGGTGAAATTTCCAGTGTCAAGGGTGGTTCTGTCAAGATTGGACTCCACCATTGGGGTACTGTTGAACTTGAGTTGATTATCAGACATTGCCCAGATAAAGAATTGTTCGACTGTTTCTTTGAAGTATTATCACAGCCTAGAAACTTTGCTTTCGACATTTTACCCATTGTTAAAACTAGGTTGTCACAAGTCTCTTTCCCGGTTGAAGAAAAGTTGCGTATACTGAGTTGTTCCTTTTCATTACTGTCTGCGGAAAACATTTTATTTAAACACTTGCCACTTTTTGAGATTATTTTGTTCTTAAATTGTCAGGCTCATTCAATCACTTTACCATTACAGACATTAGACTTGCTTCACAATCGCTACGTCAGGAGTGCCAGCTACGGATGGAAGTGTTCGGCTGTCGGTTTGTCTGTAATTTCTAACTGCTTGGGTTCCCTTGTTCAAGAGACTAACTTTAACCTGTCAGATGATATACTTATGTTCTTGATTGATATAACTAACTCTATAATAGGTCTATGTTGCCCGTTGAGTTCAGACGAGGAACAACGGTTGAACGCGGCCGTAAGCCTCGGTTTTCTTTCCAAGTCTCTACTTGGAGTGCTTGAAGATAACCCCGCTTCCCGCACTGCAATCTATGGAAGTGTATTTAAAACCGTGTTCAACTCTTGCGTTATGATGCTACAAGATGAAAATTCCGAGGTCCGCAGGGAAGCAGCAAAATTTGCTTCACAAATACTCGTGAATGGTACAAAGGTTTCTATTCCCAGCAGTATTTCAAACCAATCTTGTGAAACCGTTTTTAATCCTTATGTTTGCCTGCAATCCATGTTCTCGGCCGATTGTCTCACGTTCTGGCTAGGTGAGGAACACTCTCTTCTTTACCTTTGGTTACAGCTAGACTATTCCAAAGGCATAGAAGAAATGGAATCAAAAAAGGAAAAAGCTATAGTAAGCCCTTTTGATCATGGGACGCGCAATGTGTATGCGGAGAACATCAAGATTGTGGGATGGAGCCTGAAAACGCTTAAAGAACTCTTTAAGACAGTTAGCATGGAAATACGTAATATGTTCGTGGATGGTATCAATCCAAATATACCATCCTTGGACAAAGCATGGACATGTCTCTCTGAATTGACAGTTTCGAATGGTAAGTACAAATTTTCTGAAAGATGTTTAAATAATTGTAAATGGTTTATTATTATGGCATTATTAAAGCTATGTGTTTGTTTCAGCTGCTGACCCTGATTGTTTGTACTTAGTTGCAAAGCAAATCTCTAGTCAAATTGAGATATTCGAGGAAGCGGAGATTGTTTTTAACCGCCCCTCGTGGACTGGCCAGCTAGAAGACTTCCTTGATCACCACGGTCTAGTATAAGATTTCATCAAGCACGAAGGTCCTCGTGTTGGATTGTGATATCATGTGATATCACTCACATTTTACCCTTCCTCACCGATCATGAGGCTCAATCACAATTCACTTTGTCGCTAACTTGGCTGTTAGCGCAGTTTTTTCCATTTATTAAATATTCATCAAATAGATTATAGAATGATTTTAATAGAAACATGGTTTAACTACAATGTCTTAAACTTTGACAATGATGGTTGTATTTCAGTGTGATTAATGTTGAAAGTTTTTACTTGGATATTATGTTGAAGCGTAAATGTATTTTTTTTATTGTATTTTTTATAGGGCTGTGCGAGCCTAGAATTTTATGAGCCGAGCCGAGCCGAGTATTAAAAAAAAAGCTTGATTTTCGAGCCAAGCCGAGTCGAGCTTTTTCAAAAAAAAAAAATTAAAAATGGTTAGGCTACATATTTTCTAGGGATGTCATCGGGTACCCGGTTCTAGAAATTACCCGGAGCCGATTAAGATCTGGATATTTTTTCGCGACCGTTTTTAGGCTAATTCATGGGTTTATTATTTTACGCGCTAGTCGATGCGATCTTTCCCGCGGAGCCTGCCCGCTGCCTGCAGAGTCGATAAAGAAGACCCGGGGAAACTTCTTTGTCGACTCTGCTAAAGAGTAACTCGAGTTGACAACACTAAGTAAGCCATCACGTGACACCTGCGCGAACTACGTGCGCGTTTGGTCGATCCAACCAACTCAACTCACAGCTGACGAAGAACAAAGATGGTCGGTGTGGAACTAGTTGGAAGAAGAATTATTGCGATGTGATCATGTTTCTACGATCACGACGCATTGGATTGTTATTCCTTGGCTTATCTCCTTTCTTTCCTAACCCTTTCAGACATGGCGTCCATGATCATGGACATAAAATTACGAATTTAAATCCGGGTAAATGATAAGTTTTTCGGTTTGACCACATTTTTTAAATTTGTTTTTGGTGAATTTTAAAAAGAAATTTAAAAAAAATCCCCATTTCAATGGAAAAAATTGTACCTTTTATTAGAGGATTGAAATGAACACCGCAAAAATTGCAAAAATGGGAAAATTTTGGTTTTTGCCGAATGTTAATATCATTGTAGTATGCTGTTTTTTAAGATAAGCAAAATCTAAAATAAACAAAAAATCAGAAAAAATCTTCTTTTGATCGCTAAAAATTTAAATTTGAACTTAAATTTAGCTTTAATTTCAAATCCAAAATTTGGCCCAAATTTCCCTTTAAAATGGTCCTAAAAATATGAAAAATTCAAATACTAAAAAAAAAAATTAGAAAAATGAATTGTTTGCTGAAAAATGGATTTAATTGGGACATTTAATTCGTGTCGGAAAGGGCTAGGCTTATTTTGCGACGAAAGCTTCAGCGCGGGCGATAGTGTGATGAGGTTTTCCCACATGAGAGGGGAGAGACACGTTTGCATTCTAGGCCTAGGTCTATCGCATTCTACTGCGCCCGATCACTGTGGATCGCTGGCTCAGGCTGCCGCATCCTTCCGCGAAAGTCTTCGTTGACAAGACTGACTGTTGAGTGTTGATGAAAATAAAGCGCCTGTACTCCCGTGTTTTGTAGGCTCGGCTCGAATAAATTGAGCTTAAAGCCAAGCTCGGCTCGGCTTGAATAAATCAAGCCTAAAACTAAAACCAAGCTCGGCTCGGCGCGAGCTCTAAACTGAAGCTCGAGAAATCGAGTACTCGCACAGCCCTAATTTTTACAATTTTATTTGTACTATTAGCTCTCTCATTATAAACTGCCAAACAAAACGCGATAAAAAATATAATTTTGTAAAATTATCTTTACTTTTTAACTTGGGCAGGCTATAACAATCTACACATTAATTAATCAATCATGGAGAGGCACAGCTATCAATGCTATTCTTCTATTATACTGTATTTTCTTGAAGAAGCAATATTTGCCCTGTGTCCACTCATAAAAGTGTGCAAAACATTGTTTTGGTATTCTTATGTAGCACCAAGTTTCAATTCAAGTTGGTATTATATAATATTTGTATGTAAGTATTTTCAATTATTCTGTAGTATTATATTTATATTATATATTATATTATATTTAATATATATTTAACAACTATCCTATTCAGTTACAAAAACTGATTAAGGTACGAAGGAAGACAATAAAACTAAGATTACACAAATTTACCGTACACAACATTTTAAACCTTGATTGTGATTGAACATTATAAGAATAATGTACTGTGTAAGACTGGAGAGGCCAAACCTAGTTGGTTTAGACTTGCTACTAGACGATATTATTAAACAAAACGTAATAAAATACCACTTAAAAAGTTAAAATGTAACTCGACACAAGAAGGTTATTGCCTATAGTATTGGTCATAGTTTTAGGTTAAATGTGAGGGTAGGGGCTACTTATTTTTAAAGGTACACCTACCCATTGCTCCGAACAAATTGCAACGAACAAAACACATTTGTCTGCTTTGTCCTAGGTTCTTTAGTTGGCCTTGATAAAAACTAGTCAAATTGAAAATAGATTTTTTGGCAAGATTGTATTAGTGGCTAAACAATGTGAACACCTGTACAGATTTCTTATGCATCAACTTAACAACAAAAAGTTAAATTAACCTTTTGAAAAATATGCCCGTTTGCGTTTATAAACGTGCGTGGATAAGCAGCCTAGCAGAGTATGCCCGTTTATAAACGGTTTTATGTTATTGAGTTGTGTAGTAACTGAGGACTGGCGTCAATGACATAATATAAGCTAAGCGCTAGACACACAGTAAGGCCGTGGGGAGCATGGCAATTTAAGCTACCTTGAATAGGGAAAAACCCACCGCCGTCTTAATGTATCGTACCCTTAAATTTAACAGCCTTTGTGTTAACAAGCGGTGTAAAATCAAAACCGCAAAGGGGGTTTCTCGATATTATTGAAGAAAAACAGTCTTTCTTCCGCAAATCTCTCAGTTACTCCGATTTCCGAACAAAACAAATTTAAGTTGGTGGACTATCATACTATTGTCTATCTGCATTAGGCTTTTAGTAATCAAAAATAGTTTTTTGTGCGGGATGTGTGTCTGAAAAAGGTCGTGCAGGTCTAGGGTTGCCTAGGAGAGGCCTAGGGCTTGTCAAACGTGTAATGTTAGCATTAATTGAATGTAGTCCTATAGCCCAATGGAACTAGGCTTACACTGTTGTATTAAATAATTTTCTTTATCTGGGCCTAGGCCCGGGACGGTTTTTGGTTTGTTTTATGAAAGTAAAGACAATTTTTCTCGTTTCACAATAGAAGCAAAATTTAAAATGTCCGCCATTTTTTTACGTATTTGTTTATCCCCGCGACGTTCAAATAATCCACTGCATCTTAGTTCATTCAACTAGATGAGTATCTATTTGCAAATGAAGTGATTTTTCCCTACTCAAGAGGCTTCAAATTGTTATGCTAGCGCTCGGTTGGAAGGATAGGAGACTGAGCGTCTAGCGCTTTGCTACGCAAAGCTTATGTATGTCATTGACTGGCGTGCATCTAGCCAAGCTTTACCATGCAGTAGTGCTACCGGTGCTACCTATTGACAACGTCTTCAACTATTTGGTCGATCTTCTGGGATGTAATTTATAAATTTATAGGGTGTTCTGTAAACACATGCGTAGCTGGTGCATGCCATCAACGTGGTTTCAGCATTTGTTTATGTTATTGTATGCACCCATTTTTGGTACTAGTTATTCATTACAGTAAATGATGTTTTGTGTGCAAATTAACTTTTACTTTGTTTAAAAATATTGATATTGAGCTAGTTACGTTTTTTTTTCTTTAAGACTAAATGACGGGGAAAACTCACTTTAGGGGTGGCTACCCTCATTTTATTATTATTATTTTTTATTTTTGAAATTGTACAGACATAATCAAATATTAAGGTGCACAACCTCATAGAAAGTTAGAAAAGGGCCATGAGGCCCCAGTCACAAAGTGTCTAACTTACTATGCTTAATTATACCTCTTAAACCACATTATAAAATACAAGGGAAATTTAAAATTAAAAAATAATATAAAATCAGATAGTGAAAAGGTGAACAATTGATAGTAAAGGGTGTACAAATAATGGTGTACAATAATTTGATTACTTCCGGCGTGTCATTACTTGATTGATTTTGAATTCACTTGTTAAATGGTTAAACAACAAAATAGTTTGTGAATGAACCTTGACCTATGTGTGTACAAGCTCTGCTATTACCTTTAAGAAAGAAAAAAAAACACCTTTATTTTAGAATAATTCCCGTTACAAAAGTCAAGCTCATTTGCTGCACAAGTTATCCTTGTTTTGGTTGACATGCCCCTACTAGTCTAGTTGTAATTAAATGGGATCGTATCACGAGAACGAGATATCGACAATCATGCAATCGTACATTTATCCTTTTTACAACATGCAGAGCTGCCATATAACTATTCTACTCTGTACCAACAGTGTGCCATATTGCCGAGTTGTGTGTTGGTCTTTATATACTAAATAAAATACAATTTTACAACCATATCATTAATATTAAACGTTTATTTGATTGATTGATTTTCCTTCATTTCCCATCCATTACCTTGATTTTCGAGGTACCAAATGAGTTCTGATTTTTATTCTTTATTGTGTACATCCATGTAATCCTAAACAAAGTTTTGCTAAATGTTGTTTGGCAAATGAATTTGTAAACGGACATATTTTAAACTTTGTATACTAATTGTTGCAGTTTGAACTGAGGCATCAGAAGAACATTTTAGGCCTAAATGTATTCACAAAATTAATTTGATACGTAGACGTACAACCCTGGAATAGAAGTGAGACGAATTCCGTGGACTTGAAGTAAAATATGTCAAGAACTGGTACGAAGACCTCTAGAAGAAGAGAAGCATGAAGCATGGGTGAAGCGTTGGGCATGGCTAGCCAACTCCGATATTCTCGGGGGCCCAAGAACTTGGTGGGATCCTCCCAACCCCTACCCGACTTCATTGTTGGATATTATTTATTTTTATTGTTAAATGTACACTTGCTCATGCCATCATTTGCGTAGCAATTTATTTCCTTTGTTAATCAGTTTTTATTTCTAGATAAGATAGACGTTAAAAAATAAACAAATGTTCAGAGACGCCATATTATTATTTTACACAACAGTATAATGGCTAGATCTTTGCCATTATGGCATATAGGTTTGATTTATGGATTACTATTTATTTATAAGAGTATATAAACACAAACATGTTGAATTTAAATAAGTACTACCTAGCATAACATGCTGGCATATATTCAACTTTCGTCTACAAATTGATTTCTTTCATCCAGCTCGCTACAAACCGTTTAAAAAATCTGACTTGCAGCCGATGAGATGAGAGGCACATCGGCTGCAAGTCAGATTTGTTAACGGTTGTAGCGAGCTGGATGAAAGAAATCAATTTGTAGACGAAAGTTGAATATATGCCAGCATGTTATGCTAGGTATTACATATTTAAATTCAACAAAATCAACATGTTTGTGTTTGTAATTACTCTTATAAATAAATAGTAATCATAAATCAAACCTTTATGCCATAATGGCAAAGATCTAGCCATCATACTGTTGTGTAAAATAATATGTAACGTACCTAAATGATTTTTTTACTAAGGATGTCCAATGACAAAATAAAAAACCGATAATCAAAAGGTGACTGCATTTATTTGATAGGTACCTAGTAAATTTGGAATTTTATAATTTGTTACTTAAATAGTATTGCATATTGCCATTGGTATATGAATAATAATAATAATCGTTATTATTATAATCATCGTATGATAATGTCTGTATAACTGTTGCCTCATTGTACTGACCGACGAACTACACATTCTTGTCTCGAAATGTTAAACCCAAATATTTTTATTAGTAATATTGTCATATTATCTTTGAGCCTCCCTGAATGTAAATAAATAAATAAATAAATATTGATTATTATCATGTATACATTATTAGACTTGTATCGAGATCTGCATGAGCTCGGGAAATTCCATATTACAACAATTATTTTCAGAAAACCTGGAATTCGATAATATTATTCACCCTTGTTGTCCCTAGTTCCCTCCTGTCTGTAAACACTCTGTATCCTTGTTGTTGAGCATCGTCGATGAGAGATCTTGTTCGTATTTTGTCTTTAAGATTTGACTCTCGCTTTGCTCCCTAATAACTAATTAATATGGGCAAGACATGACTAAAGCGGCTGTCACACGATCGAGAAAATCGCGCGAGTTTATTACCATCCTTGTCACACGACAGACAATGAAGGTAACAATAACGCCACCTTTTGGTGTTCACTGGTCACGTGTTACGGTAGTGGGTTCTGATTGGCTCTCGCTACCTCGACTCGCTAGGAAGTTGAACAAGCTGGACATTTTTCGTGGCGAGCGCGAGCTCGCGCTCGCTGGCTCACCGTCTGACGGGGAGGCGGTGAGTTCCATGTAAATAAGTGCAGGCCTACTCCCAGAGAGTTACTCGCGCGAGCCAACTCGCGCGATTTTCTCAATCGTCTGACAGGCGCTTTATGTATAAAAGGAAGTGATTTTCAAGTTATTGTTTCTACAAAATTAATGAGATTGAGTAAATTGTATTGCGTCGGTGTTAGTCTCAGTGTCGCCCACTGTAATAAGTGCTTTGTAACAGTGGGTGATCAGAAATCGTTGTGAAGTGTCCCCGCTACAATTACACAATGTACGTAACCGGATGTATTTTTTACCTTTTATTAGGTGATGATTTCCTACAAATTTTTGTAAATACATTTCGAACAACAATGTTTGAAAATATATTACATTTTTTATTTTTATTTATCGGGTTGTTTCGTAGCGGCGGTAGTGATACCTTTCTGTCGACGTTTCGAAGACCATGTTATCTTCTTCTTCAGGACTTTAAATATGATATGAAGTTTGTGAAATTCCTCTTGTTTCTTGTAATTGTTTTTTTCCTATTGTTACTATTAAAGTTTTTTGATTGGTTAACCTAAATAAGCTTCCTAAATTCACTGTCAGATTATCATTTGCTAGACAACAGCTTTCCTATTTCGTAGTCTTCCACCCCAGACATCTTCCTCTTGAACCGGCACAATCCCTTGGACTGGATCTATGATAACTTCCTCAATAGGGTTGATTTCTTTACACTGTATTGTTTCTAATTTAGTGAGACTTTAGAACAGGATCCTGAGGACAAAACAGTGATCCCTGTTGAAGTTGTTGGGATGTTTTTTAATTTCTATTGCCTCCCTAACTACTCGTGGCACTTAGTCGTGCATCTCGATGGCAAGAAGGCCTAAAATGGGCTCAACTTGGGGGGCAAGGGCTAACCCATACAATTCGGTTCTACACATCACGGAGCATGTATTGTTGTATAACTGAAGAAAAAATTTCACTGCTAAACAATACGTCACGACGCTTCAAAGATGGCCGACGCTTCATTTCTAACGCCACACATTGACTTACTAAAACCAAAATAAATGTCAGAAAAATAATTGCAGACACTTGATTTTGCTTGTATTCAATTCAGAAGAAAATTTGCAACAATAAAAATGCAATTTACTTAAAAATACAACAATGGAATAGTCTGTTATAGATCGAAATAGACCTCATGAACCCACTTTTTCCTAACTACGCCTTAATTTACGGACATCTCAAGTGTACAATATCAATCCGATGATTTTGGAAAAAATCACTAATGTGTGTCAGCATATTGGCAACAAGATGGCTATAACAGAATTTGTATATAATGGGCTTTTCAAACTAAAATAATTACAAAATTTAACATGTGCGTATAATGATTCTCATTAATATCCTGTGATTTGCACATGATGGTGCAGTCCCTGGCCATAAGACCCGTAGGTATTTCGACCTGGATGGATTTTATCTTCTAATCCTGTTAGGGTGTATTTTAAGGATAGAAAAATCTTGGGTAGACATCTGTCATTCTGGGCCTAAGTTTTTTACGACGCCATCTTCTTTTAGGCACATGCATATAGAACACGCTCTTGGTTTTCATATATTTTCTATAATTTTTATTACAGCTGTAGTAAAACTGAAGTTATATTTGGATTCTACATGAAATTACCAATTAAATGATGTATTTGGGTTTCATCCTGGGAATATAATGGGATTATTATAAAAAAATTACATATTATAAGACATGCAGATAAGTTATACGGATTGTTCGTTTATGATACACATATAACATTTGACACACTATATTAGGAATAAAAACTGGAAATTGATTTGAATGTTGGGCTTTTTCAGAATTGTCCCAATACACCAATAGAGGCCATTTTACAAGATGGCGGCGAAAAAACATATTGTTTTTTATTTAAATTTGATGACAAAATGTTGAAATTGGGTAAATACATAGAACATGCCATTGAAAAATAACTTTTGTGTAGGGTCATGTCAACTAACAGAATGGCACAAATGGCGGCCATTTGAAAGAAGGCCGTCACACACATAAACCACGAAAATTTTAAATTTGATATCATCTGTTATTTAAATGGTATACAAGTAGGGCACGCTATTGAGAAATTACGGTTTTATATGTTATGACAATTAATGCGTTTAAGAACAATATAATAGCTGCTCTATTGAAAAAAATGCAGATGTTTAGCGGCATCGGCGGGGCCGAGCGGGCCAATGGTCGATCGGTATTTTAAATTATTGCCCGTGATTGGCTAGAGCTATCCCGCCGCTGATGTCACCATCTGCAAACCTCCGATGGAGCAGATAGTATAAGGATCTGCTACCGCATAGCTACATTAATTGCTATGACATTAAAAAAAAAATAGCAAAATACCATATTATAATAATACACGTGTTTTTTCGTACAAATGAAAAATTTTCATGTTCCCATTTAAGTTTAAGTAACTAAATTCTCGTTTGTAATAGGCGATAGTCCGGTAATGACTCTCATTTGTGCAAAATTTGTTTTTTTTAAGTTAATCCGTTTGGGACCCACAACATATACACAGAATAAGCTTTTAGCCAGCTAACTATAAGCGCCCCATCCACCCAAACAGATGAAGAAGAAACCTTTGTAGAAATATTTGGTTGGTATAGCAACATTAATGTTGGTAATAGAAACATTAATGTTGCTATTTGTCCTACTTTCCTACTGTGATTATCATCATCCTAAACTCCCATCGCACTTCGTAATTTAATTTGTGGTGTTTTTTGATGGCAATGTACAGGAACTCGAAAACATGGTCTTAAATTTATTTTCCCATGATCTTCTACATTTTTGATTATGTCCTATTCATGCATTCTAAATAAATTTTATGACACGAGACTATAATTTGGGTCAACTTTTGGCAAACTGTTGGCTGCTTTTTACGACCTTTGGGAACCTAGTGGCAAACGTTTGGCGTATTTTTGGCAATTCCTTAATGAATTCTTGGCTGTCTTGAAAGGGTTGCGAACAGGTTACCAAGAGGTAGTATTTGACATAAAAACGAGGTTGGCTTACTTTGGCTTCTTCTCTTTTTTCGGCGACTATACTGGGTGAACTTCTTGGTTTCTTGTTTGATATTTTAAAAGTAACCTATTAGCTAATTTGCGTGTTGACTGTTTGTTTTCCCTTTTGGTAACCAGTTGGGTTGATTGGATTGCTTAACGTCTCATATTAATGCACTTTGGCTATTCGAGACGATGAGTGGAGGTAGATGAGGAGGAAAGTATCAGCAGAATGGAAGAGGGGAAAACCGGTACCGGCACGTAGCTACTCCGTTCGATAAGTACCAAGGGGACCAATGGTTTAATATCCTATCCGAAAAGGGACGGTGTAACCCCTTGACAGTCATATAGGGGTAACCAGTTGGAAACCTATTGAGATCTACTAGGAATACGCACTATCAGATCGGGTTTGAACTTGAAATAAGTAAATCTAATAGTAAAAGGCCAGTTATTAAAGCAAGTTGCAGGTTTCTCTCTCTTATGGTTTCATCAAATCTTAACAAATGGCGAAATGGATGCCGTTGGTTGGTCACAGTGCAGATGTAACTTGCTGAACACATTAAACACTCTTTAATCCAATGAAAATGCCCCATGTGTGAACCAAATTTAAACATTGTATCATTGAGTATTCCATTACTCAAAGATTGTATTGCTTATTTAGAAGATGTTTTATTGAAGCTGAATTAAACTCAGTATAGGGGGTAGAGAGCTAATGGCTGGCTTGCTTTAAAACTGAGAATGGAAAATGGTAATAGTTAATTCTGTGTTGATGTTTGTGGGTCCCAAACGGATAAACTATGAGAAATCAAATTTTACACCAATGACAATCGTCTACTGGGCTATCGCCTTCAACAATTGAGAATTTAATTACATTCACTAAATGGAAAATAAAATTTCCATTTTCATATTTAAAATTCATTAACAAGATAATGTGTTATAGAAAATAGTCAATTGCTTTTCAATGTGTACGAAAAACGCGTGTAGCCTATTGTTATAAGAATATATTATTGCTAGTTTTAATGTCCCTGGCAATAAATGTAGATATGCGGTAGCAGATCCATATAGGCCCCACTACATTGTTTCTAAAAAGTATTGAATTGATATAACACACGTAATTTTTCAATAGCGTGCCCTACTATGTATACAGAAAATAACAAAGA
Source organism: Sweltsa coloradensis (assembly GCA_024449915.1). Classification (NCBI taxonomy): domain Eukaryota; kingdom Metazoa; phylum Arthropoda; class Insecta; order Plecoptera; family Chloroperlidae; genus Sweltsa; species Sweltsa coloradensis. Next base: position 242,452 of record JAMZAV010000383.1, read on the forward strand.
GATATCATTAAATTTACGTGGTTTATGTGTGTGACGGCCTTCTTTCAAAATGGCCGCCATTTGTTGCCATTCTGTTAGTTTGACATGACCCTAACAAAAGTTATTTTCAATGGCATGTTCTATGTATTTACCCAATTTCAAACATTCTGTCATCAAATTTGAATAAAAAACAATTAGGGTTTTGCCGCCATCTTTTAAAATGGCCTCTATTGGTGTCCGTGGGACAAATTCTGAAAAAGCCCAACATTCAATCAATTTCAGTTATATTCCCAATATAGTGTGTCAAATGTAATGTGTATCATAAACGAAAACCGTATAAAATTATCTGCATGTCTTTTAAATATGTAATTTTCTATAAATAATCCCATTATGTTCACAATTGGATGACCAAATATATCATTTAATGGTAATTTCATGGGAGAATCCAAATATAACTTTAGTTTTACTACAGCTGTAATAAAAATTATTAAAAATTTGTTTAAAACCAAGCGCTGTTTCTATATGCATGTGTCTAAAAGAAGAGGCGTCGTAAAAAAAAAAAACTTAGGCCCAGAATGACAGATGTCTACCCAAGATTTTTTATATCCTTTTAAAATACACCCAAAAAGGATTAGAAGATAAAATCCCTCCAGGCCGAAATACCTACGGGTCTTATGGCCAGGGACTGCACTATCATGTGCAAATCACAGGATATTAGTGAGAATCATTATACGCACATGTTAAGTTTTGTAATTATTTTAGTTTGAAAAGCCCATTATATACAAAATTCTGTTATAGCCATCTTGTTGTTAATATTGCTGACACCCCATTAGTTGATTTTTTCCAAAATCATCGGATTGATATTGTTTCACTTGAGATTCCGTAAATTAAGGCGTAGTTAGGAAAAAGTGGGTTGACGAGGTCTATTGCGACCTATAACAGACTATTGCATTGTTGTATTTTTATGTAACTTGCATTTGTATTGTTGCAAATTTTCTTCTGAATCGAATACAATAAAATCAAGTGTCTGCAATTATTTTTCTGACATTTATTTTGGTTTTAGTAAGTCAATGTGCGGCGTTAGAAATGAAGCGTCGGCCATCTTTGAAGCGTCGTGACGTATTGTTAGCAGTAAAATTTTTTTCTTCAGTTACTCAAAAATACATGCTCCATGATGTGTAGAACCAAATTGTATGGGTTAGCCCTTGCCCCCCAAGTTGAGCCCAACTTTCGACCGAGATGAACGACTAACTGCTGAATCTACCTTGAACAAAACTGACGTTTGATCAAATTGAATTTTATGATCCAATTCTAAAGCGTGATCAGCTACAGCAGACAGTTGTTGATGTCTTTGCAAATCATTTACTACTCTATCATCTCAAATTTGCCTTTGCTGCTAAACCCAGTCGTATGTGTCGTTCATGCTCCTTTAATCTGGTTGATATTTTTCTCCCGGTCTCTCCAATATACACATCTCCACATTCACATGGTACCTTGTAAATTCCACGACTGTCAAATTTATTAGAATCCTTAACGGGTCGAATGAAATATTATATTTAATTAAATAAATAAATTAAATAATATATTGTCTTTTTACTTTGAAGGCTATTCGACCGCGTTTTTCTATTTTCCCAAATATGCTACCAAGTCAAAATTTAGTGAATGGCTTTGAAACCTGGATAAATTCACAACTAGTTCTAAGGCGTAAGACACAAGTTCTAAGGTGTACTATTTTGTATTGTCGCGAGTATGTGTTGCAATCAGAACGTTCACAATTCGTCCTAAATCGCAAGGCTTGAGTCGTAACGAATTGCCCAAAATCCAATTTTTACTACGAGCCAATCAGAACAGTGATCTGTGTGTGTGCGAGTGAGATAAAAGAGAGCGTCGAATACGTAGGCAGTTGTGAACGACACATTTCTTACCAGGGCGGATCTAGGACATAATCATGGGGGGGGGGGGCGATTTGCGTGTGCATGTACAGTCGTGGGAAAGGGACTAAGCGCGGACGCACGGGAGGTATGGGGGGCGGAGCCCCCCATTAAATTTCGGCGCAGGCGAAAATTTGAAAATCAGGTTTTTTGGATGAGCGAAGCGAAGACTTCAATTTCACTGACCCCCAAAAAATTTAGCTCGGGTGTTTTTTTTTGTTTGTTTTTTTGTTTGTTTGTTTTTCTGTCTGTTTGTTAACTCTCTACCAGACAAACGGCATATCCGATCTTGATGAAAATTTGACAGGACCTTCGAAATCTCTGAACTTAGAGGTGTATTGATTTGGGTACAATCGAAGAAATATTTCTCATGAATATCGTACTTTTACGATTTTTTTCGATTTTTAGTGCGATATTTTCGTGACATTTGGGCCAATTCTGACCAACGGGTGGGGCTACAACGTTCATATTATACATGGACATTAAGGTTATGGTGATGTAGTACCTTTGAAAAAAAAAGTTGAAAAAGTTAGCCAGAATTCATAGAAATAAAGCTTTTAATATAAGTTTTTACGGTAAATAATAACAAACAATAGAAACTTGACAACAATCACCGTCAATGCGTAGGCAGAAAAACAAAGCACTTGCAAAAATAAAGATATCCCACGCAAACTAAAACTTTTTAAAAAGCTCATCCATCAACGCGGCGGGACTTTAGCGTTTTCCTAGTAGAGTGCATTTGGTGCGTTTTAGAAAAAAGTGGTGGCTGAATGCAATACGGAAACAATGTAGTTTGTGTGCACCAATTTGTTTTGTCGTCATGTCGAGCTTACAATATTTACAGCATTGGCCTAGATTGCAATATTATTATAAACGTTTGATCTTATTTTCAATTCATCATTTTATTTATTTATTAAACGTCAATCCTATTTAGTTTAAAAAATGATTCACATAGGAGGACAACTTAATAAATCGAAGTACACTGATGCAGACACATTTCAGAGGCGAACTGATTATTTCTGACAACATAAAGGAAAGTTGATTTTTATTGGGAGTTTTAAATAAAATTTTGAAAATCAGGTTTTTAGAGTGCATTTCGTGCGTGCACAATAAAATAACAAAATCATTTGTTTTTAATTTTTAAAGAATCATGGGGGCCCCACCGCCCCCCCCCCCTGTATCCGCCACTGTTTCTTACGACTTACACCATGCGACTTAGACCTTGCGCCTTACGCCTTAGAACTAGTTATGAATGATGCTTTAGAAAATCAAAACTTAAAAAAAATTATCGGGGCACACGGCAAATATCGCCTCTTCAAAATAATGTCAAACTTTAATTCGCCCCAGCACACCATTCTTTAATCAATGATTCAACGTAGATAGTTGTGTTTTTGTGACATTCATTTTTAACTGGGTTTCTAGAGGCTGACTAGAGTTTTTTTTTTACAACTAGGGAAACGCCAAAGTCGTTGTTAGACGAGTGAGAGAGCCACGTGTTGAGTACCCGTGAACATTTATTGGATTTAAGTTAGGTAATTACAAGTCTTTAAGTTTAAGGGCAAGTCAACTGTCCGGCCATAATGCGCCACTTTAACCAATGATAGGCTAGGGAGGTCAAAGGTATGGGGAAGAAAAGTAATGTTAGCGGGTACACAACACATGGCTCACTCACTCGTCTAACAACGACTTTGGCGTTGACCTAGCGGTTGTCGCACCCTTAATCCAAACTAAAACTAAATTGGGACGTATGGCACCCGCCTTTTTTCATAATAGGACGACGACAAACGGTTGACCCACCCTGAAACCAAAAAACTATAAACCACTTTCTCTGTTCGCCTAGACCCAAATATTTTATTTTTTTGGGTTTATTTGGATTAAGGGACGCGTCAACCGTTAGGTCATAATGCACGACTCTAGCCTGGGAGATGGGAGGAGGGCCCTTGCTAGTCAGAACCAGCCATGGGTAAGGGAAGGAAGGAGGATTTCAAGGTAGGGGGAAGAAAAGTAATGTGTGTGTTGTAATGTGGTGACTAAATACATGGCTCACTCACTCGTCTAACAACGACTTTGGCGTTTCCCTAGTATAATCTTTATACAAACATTTGTGGTCACAGACCCTTGTTGAACAGATAGGCTTCACCCCAGGCTAAATAAAACGGCCGATGTATGACCCTTAGAACAGGTACTTCCTCCAGCGTCAATGTATGAAAAATTAAAGACGATTCCGTCTGGGTTCGGGGTAGAATTGGCCCAGAGCATTGTTCTGCTGCCCTGGCGATTCAAGAGAAAAGGTCCACCTCGCAAACATCAGCTAATAAGAGGGAAGTATACTATATACTCCCAAAAAACCAGAGACGAGCTCTGGCAATCGTCGTCGGGGACACCTCCCCCTTCCCTTGACGACCTCCCCGACGACGGTGACAATGACACAACGAACGATGACAAAGACAATGACGACCACGACGTGAGAAATCCCCTTCCTCCCCTTACCCATGGCTGGTTTCTGACCAGCATGGGCCACTCCTCCCATCCCCTAGGCTAGAGTCGTGCATTATGATCTAACGGTTGACGCGTCTTTAATCCAAATAACCCAAAAAAAAAATTTTTAGCCTAGGCGAACAGAGAAAGTGGTTATAGTTTTTTGGTTTTAGGGTGCGTCAACCGTTTGTCGTCGTCCTATTATGAAAAGGCTGATCCCATACGTCCCAATTAAGTTTTAGTTTGGATTAAGGGTGCGACAACCGCTAGGTCAAAAATCACCACTCTTACCTAGAGGATATAGGGAGGAAAATCCCATGCTGGTGCTGGTCAGAAATAGCCACGGGTAAAGGCGCGTCGTGGTCGTCATCGTCTTTGTCATCGTTCGTTTTGTCCTGGTCGTCGTCGTTGGAAAGGTCTTTAGAGAATATGGGGGTCCCCGACAACGACTGCCAGAGCTCGCATTCTAGTTTCGGAAAGTAATATACTACCCTACTTACCAGCTGATGTTGCGAGATAAAATACGTCGCACTGTTTCTTGTAGATCATCACCAGCCCAAACGAAGTGTATAATAGTATCCTTGATAGCCAGCAATGGCCCAGCATCATTTACAGAATGACAGAAGAAATAAAAACAAAACAATAATAAACATTTACTTGGTTCATCTGATCGCAAACTTCACAGGCTGTGTTCTATTTTACTAATGGGTATTTTAGACATTTGCAATCTAAGTTCAAATTTTTTACATTTTTATTTCTTGCGAGCTTAAATCGCAACAGATATTGCTCATTTTGTTAGCAGTTCTCAGTTACCTGGTCACGGATGTTTGTTTAAAATTTCAGCTCAATCTATTTGGCCGTTCGGCCGTATGAGCCCGGACAGACAGACATTTAACATACATACATACATATTACATACATACATACATTGGACAATGCTCACGGCCAAGACCCGATCGAGTAGAGCGTAACAGAATCCTCATTCGCTTCGCTCACTCGTCTAATTATTTTTCCTGCGAATTTTTCGTTTGATGGTACAAATTGGTACAAAATACCGCGAAACAAAAAAATTCGCAGGAAAGACATTAAAAAACTAAAAAAAAGACAGCCTTTAGAAAACCAGTTGAAAATTAATGTCACAAAAACACAACTACCTATCTACATTGAATGGTGTGCTTGGGTGAATTGAAGTTTGAAATTATTTTGAAGAGGTGCTATTTGCCGTGTGCCCGATCAGAAAATTTTTAAAAAAATTGTTCTGTATTTCTAATAGAGCCAGGTTTCAGGTTTCAACTGCAAACAGTGTTCAGTATGCTATCGAACTAACGACGACTATTTGCGATCAGTTACTAGTTTACTACTACTTATTTATTTATTTAATATTTAACGTCTATCCTATTCAGTTAAAAAACTGATGTGACAAAGGAGGACAACTAAATATATTATCTAATTGCATACGTAAATGCAGACACGACAATGAACTAAAAGTTAGTCAAGATTGAAATAGCTCTAGTTGCTCATTGTTCACTCGTCGATGGTGTCGGCGCCGACTGCAGAGTTGGCTAAGTCGGCATTAAATTTAATGTCTACCACTGAAATTTGTGACTGAGTGGGTATAGACTCTAAACACGAATTTATTTATTTATATAGGCCTACTAAATACAAACAAACAGTATTTTTGTTCGCGTCAAACCACATTCTAGCTTGGCATTATTGCGTTCTGTATCTTTGCCCGAGCTCATCCAACAGTATCAGGCGTGTAGGATGGAGGGAATCCCCCCTCCACTTTCTCCTGTGACTCCCCTCTTCTTTCCTCCTATACCACCTCCCACTTCAGAATATTAAACATCCAGTTCACCGTTTATCACCACGGCTACAACTAAGAAACTAGTTGTGCTGAGAAGCATGCAGGAGCAAATAAGCTCATCATACATCCAGTCACCCCCTCCCCCTCCCCCTCCGCCGCAACAATCTTAACCTCTCCACCATAGTGCAATAGCCAGGCGCGTAGGAAGGGGCGATTACCCTTACTTCTCCCGCGACTTGCCCACTATTTTCCTGTAGCCCTCCCCCCCCCTTCTCCACCCTTACTTCATAATGTTAAACACATTCTACTACAACTGAAACACTAGTAGCATTCAGTATACCTAGGACTTTCATGTTCCTAAAGTGTACCTATAGTTTGAAGGATGCAGAAGCACTTAATCTCATCATCCCCCCTCCCCCACAACACCCACTTTCTCATTCGAAAAAGTGTTCCTATGCGCCTGGCAATAAGCACATAACAAATAACAAACACACGTATAGTTTCGTTTCATAATATGTATTCAACCACTATCATCATGTACAGGGCAGCAGCTAACTTCAGATTGGAAACCTACGAGTATAATCCGGTCTGTCCTGTTCTCTCTTTTCCACCTTGTTTACTGTACATTGAGCACTTCTTTCTTCTTCCTGGCGATTATTTTAGAAGCATTGCAACTTATTTTAATTTTGCTGTTTTCTCTTGAGTTTTCGAGTGTGCCAAGCAAGCTGGAACGACTTGCCATGCTGGGCTAGACTGTTGTAGACATCTAGCAGCACAGTCTGGGCTAGACTGTTGTAGACATCTAGCAGCACAGTCTGGGCTAGACTGTTGTAGACATCTAGCAGACTGTTGTAGACATCTAGCAGCACAGTCTGGGCTGACAGCGAGAGGGCGCCCGCTTTATGTGGAAGTGTAGGCAGTATGTTTTCTCGCACAAGTCGTTGCAGCATGACTGAGGCTGGCAGCTAATACACATCTTTCTCGCCGACCGTTTACAGACCACCGGGCAACTTCTGAAATATAATATTTGAAGATATGTAGATATATAATGCCAACATGGCAGTCTTGGTTTGGGTTAGTAAGTTCCTTAAAAAGTGGACCTAGTTCCAGTTACAAGTTCCTCAGAAAAAGGAACTCTTTACAGTTCCAAGTTCCTCTAAAATAAAAGGAACTAGGGTGTTCCTAATTTCCTTTCCAAATGGAACTAGATTCTTAAAAAATGCCTTCCTTCGATAACCAATTTTCTTTAGGTCTTCTCAAGAGGGTCGCGATTTAAGATTTCCAGAAAACTTAGTATTTTAGAATAGGTCTACCCTAGTTTTGTAGGCCTAAGTAAACTATGATTAAGTTACCGGTACCTCTTCTGACATGTAATGTTTGTTAAGTGGCAGGCCTAACTTACCCGCAGGCCGTAGATGGACAGCAGCCACTCCGTGGTTGACACCTCGTAGCCATGGTTTCCCTCGAGAGGTCGGACCATCGCTGTCTCAGACACATGAACTCTTGGCGGGTGGAGGCTTTCCTGATGCCGTCACACGGGTCGCATGAAGTCTGTAAACACACATTGCTGCACGTTAGCTGATTAAGCGCCACTCTTAAAGTACGTAGAGGTACTTTTGAGGTTCTCCGAAAATCCAATATGGCGTTAGAAGTTTTAAAGTTGTATCTCATGCTGGTCAGAACCAGCCACAGGTAGGGGGAGGCAAAGGGGGTTCTCACATCGTGGTCTTCATGGTATTTGTCATAGTTATTTTGTCGTTGTCATCGGAAGGTCGTCAAGGGAAGGGGGAGTCGGGGGGAGTGATCCCTGACAACGACCGCCAAGAGCTCGCCTCTAGTTTAGGGGAGAGAAATACTAGCTGATGTGTTCGAGATGGTCTTTTCCTTTTTCATCGCCTTTTACGATAGGGCAATGGTCAAACTCGACGTTTGGTCAAGCTGTGTATTGTGTAAGTTCCTTTGGAATCACAATGTAAAGTGACCAAACCCCGACCAATCAAAAAAAACCAATTAAATTATTTATTACTAACATTCTTGCTATTTTTGCACAACATGTAACACAAACGAAAGTGGAGAATCTGGGTGTACCAGTTTGCAGGCATTGCGCTATTAGCAGAACCCAAGGTCACCTAGATTTCCGCTTATGCTTGCAGGGCGTTGAAAGAAACTCTTGCCATATTTAGATGGCACTGATTATGCTTATGTTTATATGGAATCCATATTGTTTGATATGTCATAATACCTCAATCCATCATTCTGCCATCAGAACTTCAAACACAGACTCCACAATGATTCACACCGGCCAAACTAAACAGGTACCGAGAAAATGTTCTCGTTCAAACAACATTCTTAAAACCATGTTCTTATAAAAACCGAAATCGCCCACCTTCCGGCATGGAGCCTCGCGTATCAAGATCGAAGAATCTAAATTCCGTCCTGGAATTGGAGCTGACATGTCCCATCTGTTATCACATCTACCGTCCGCCCATCACGCAGTGTTGCAACGGTCACAGCATCTGTTCCGCGTGTCGTCCGAGAATCACCAGGTGCGGACTGTGCAAGGGTGCCCTAACATCCATCAGGAACATGTTCGCCGAGAAGGTGAGCGACTATCTTAGGATGTCCTGTAGCAGCAATCAGCTGGACGGATGCAGAGAGATAGTTCGCCGGAGGTCGGAGAACAGGGTCTCGTCTTTGATACCGTGTCACTTTGCTGTGAACCGAACTCCCACGGAGGACAACCCGATGGGGTTCATATCCTTGTGCAGTTGGCATGGGAGGAACGTTGTCGAGCTTCTCGCCCACGCAAAGGCCGACCACCCGAACGGTCTTCTCCTCACCGTCAATCCGTCATACTGCGAGATCGATCTCAACGGACTAGCCTGCCAGTCCTTCATCCTTGTCGCTCATCGTGAGGTCTTCTGGGTATTCTTCTCAAAATGCAAGTCCTCCCTTCATGGAACCGTCGAGATTGTAGGCTGGCCGAACAACTCGACACCACAATACGAGTACTGGTTCGAGCTCCAGCCGGCTGGTACCTCCAAGAATATCGTACGGAGAGGCGCCGTTCTGCCATGTCGACGACTCAACCACGTGCTCAACTTCTTCACCAGCGGAGTCTATACCCTCTTGGTCGAGGGACGTGAGATGAGGAAGTGTGTGCGACATCACCACGTGGTGGTCAAGGTCTCAGTTGGAAGGACTAACACATCGGCCAGAAGTGGAATTTCGAAAAGAACGAATGTAGTTTATAAACTTTAAAGTGTTGATGTGTTGAAACTCCCCCTATGCACATGCACATTGCACACCCTACCTATCACATCAATAAAAGTCAATTTCAGATTATTTGCATTGGAACTGAAAGCTGGATTCTTGTAGAGCGTACAAATAGTTAGCATAAGCCCTACCTAAAAACAATTTGCATTGGAACTGAAAGCTGGATTCTTGTAGAGCGTACGAATAGTTAACATATAAGCCCCACCTAAAAACAATGGCGCTTTTTTGTCTTTTTGTTTTTTAACATGTGAATGCATTATAGGTTGCTAGAAAAGGGCATATAGCCCCATTCACATTTAGTGTCTAGCAACCTACAATGCATGACGAACTCTACTCCACTCCACTGCATTGTTTTTCCATCTGGAAGGCATTGTGTACCTAGAGTCTTACTTCCTTCTTAGCATATTATTATAATATTTTGCTTAAAGGACACATCAACAGGTAGTCTAGCTCTAGATCATTTCGTGTCACTCTATAATCTAAATAGCATTTTGTTCAGGCATGTGCTGGAGAGGACCAGCCACAGGCAGGAGGGGGATTAGGAAGTTTCGGTGCCTCTATCGTCGAGGAGAGTAAACAGGTCAAACTACAGGAAAGTTACGTTTGGTGACCATGCAGATTGCCTGTTTCTCACTCTTTTTGATGATCAGGTCAAATTCTACCCCCATTCCGGACGGAAAATTGCCCACTACAACCTATAATTTACCGTCACCACTCGATTATGATAGAGAGCCACCACAGCTGTTTTTATGTTTTTTTTATGTTAAGGGCGCGTCAACCGTTAGGTCATAATGCACCACTCTAGCCTAGAGGATCTGGAGAGGAATGTTCCATGCTGGTCAGAGCCAGCCACGGGTAGGGGGAGGAAAGGAGGAATTCTCACGTCTTAGTCCTGGTCGTCTTTGTCATCTTTCGTTTTGTCATGGTCGTCGTCGTCGTCGGGTAGGTCGTTAAAGGGAGGGGGTGTCCCCGACGACGATTGCCAGATCTCGCCTCTAGTTTCAGGGAGTAAAATACTCCCTTACATACTGGCTGATGTTTGCGAGATGGACTTTATTTTTTCCCTCGCTCTTTCCGATTAGCAGAGCCATGCTCTGGGCCAAATTCTATCGGGCCCAGACGAGGGTGAAATTTGGTTTAATATTATTACTTTGAATGAGAGATTTTGAAAGTTTGTCGCCGTTATTATTGGATGAGCGTAGCGAGCGAAGCGAAGATTCCATTTCACTACACTGGAGAAAAAAATCCGGAATGTTTTTTTTTCTTTTCTTTTCTTTTTTTTTGTATTTTTGTGTGTCTGTGAACACGATTCCGGCTAAACCAATACTCCAATTGCGATGAAATTTTATGAAGGTCTATGAAATCTCTGAACGAAGAACTGCACGGGGGGAAAAATCGATCGAAAAATTATTTCTCATGAAAATCGCAATTTTACGATTTTTTTCGATTTTTAACAAAATTCTTCGATTTATAACACCTGCATGCTTTGTCCGATTGTAATAATTTTTTCACACAACCTTTATTTTATGAATTGATATATTCGTGTGAATTTTGAGCGTTATCGAAAGATAAATTTCTTTAAAAAATCGCAATTTTGTGAATTTTTTTGATTTTCAAATTTCTTTGGCTTATAACACCTACATGCTTTATCCGATCGTAATGATTTTTTCACAGAACCTCAATCTCATGAATTTATATATTCGTGTGAAATATGAGCGCAATCGAAAAATTATTTTTTATGAAAATCGAAATTTTACGATTTTTTTCTTTCTTTCAAATTACGAATAATAAAAAAAAAAAAAAGTTTATTTTTTATTTAATTTAAATTAATTTTAAAAAAATCAACTAAGTAATGATTTTTTCACAGTACAACAGAAAATCCGCATAACACTTAACAACTCAATGCACCAATTACGCTCATCCAACAACGCGGCGGGACTTAAGCGTTTTCCTAGTTAATTGATAGGTTCTTCATAATATGATTGGGAGAGATCAAATTGCGTGCACAAGGCATCATATTTGGTACATTCTGCAAACATATGAATATGATGTAAACTTCCATCAAAGTTGTATATGACTCAATTTATTTTCATTGCAATAACGACTAAAGAAAATCTTCGAAAAACTGGCAGGTTTGCGTATGGCGACTATCGATTGGCGACCTTCTGAATGAGAATAGCTACACAATATATTTCGCCAGCTTATGCGTAAGTTTGAAGAGAGACATGCCTAGCGCCTTCTCCTACTAACGTAAGTAGCTCACGATGCCGTCGTTTTTGTCATCTTTCGTAGGCCTAATAGTCAAAGCCGTCTTCTTCGGTGAGGTAGTCGAGGGAATGGAGAGGGGTCCTCGACAACGTCTGCCATAGCTCGCCTCTATATAATATACTCATCTATACACAATAGCTGATGCTTGCGAGATGGACTTTGCGTATTTTCTCGTGGCAAGGGAATACCGTGGGTCAAGATTTATCCCGGATCCAGTCAAGAGTCGTTTTTTAAAAGTTTATTTGTATGAAGTGCGTGTCAACTGTTAGCTAATAATGCGACACTCAAGTCTAGAGTTTATGGGGAGGAAAATCCCATTCTGGTCACAGCCACGGTTTAGGGAGGAAATGGGTCGTGCCTTGTAAAAATTTACACTTTTTTAGTTTAATTTCAAACACCCGATGAGGTAATGTTTCAAGAGCTTTATACTCACATAGCAGATGGGTCCGTTCTTGTTACAAGGGGTTGCCCGGCATGGAGTTGGGCAGTAGATAGAACGGCGGCTTTTGCTGCAACTGCCGCACATTTTGTTGGATTACTTTTCAATTTTGTTTTTATTTTTCCATTTTCCTGTGTAGAACTTTTCCTTTTTTTTGAACTAAGTTGTCTTATCTATATGGAAACACTTCTGCCATTATTGCCTTAAATTCACCACATTATTGCGAATACAATGTAACAATCCTTTTCACTGTCAAAAAAATATAACGTTTTATTTGTCACAACTTTGACCATAAACTGGACTAAACTTATGACTTAAACAATTGCGCTGTCTCCTAATGACCTATTATAATAACCGATTTCATATTCTCTTTTAGTGCAATAAGAGTTTGTAAGAAAAGAACGTATAGGTTTGCATGAAAAAGTGCTGTATGGAGGAGATATTAGCACAGTGGGGTTGGAACCTAAAAGTGGCCACATATTGATCTAGCAATTAACTACCAATCTGTGCAGTTCTCTAAACAAGTGTAAAATCATAAATGTAGATAAGTTAACGGGGGCTGGCATATATTAAAACACTATTATTTATTTATTTCTACAATAAGACACTTCAAAGCTCTATCCATTTTATTTATTATTGTTATAATATATCAGACCCCTATTCCGACATGCGTCGGGTCGGGGGTGACGAGTCACCATTTTCTCAGGCTATTTCTCAGTGCTTGCTAGCCAGGCTCAGCACCTCTTCTTCTTCGCTTTAAGACCGGCATTTCCACAAGTTCTCTCCATGTCTTTCTGTCTTCCCAGAGTTTTTCTTCATTCGTTCTTTCCCATGTCTTTACTCTTTCTTCCTATTCTTTCTTTCTATTCTGGGCCATCAAATTCCAGCTTTTCTCCCTGAAACTAATGGCGAGCTCTGGGTCGTCGTCGGGGAACTTTCCCCTTCCCTTTGACTACCTCCCCGACGGCGACGACAATGACAACACGGACGGATGATGACACAGACGGAGACGACCACGACGTGGGGGAACCCCTGCCCTCCCCATACGCTTGTGGCTGGTTCTGACCAGCACAGGCCTGTCCACCTCTTGTCCCCCCGCGTCATCCCTTACGTCCCTCCCTTCGTCTCGATTAGCCAAGTTGCATAAATATGAGACGTTAAGCAATATCCACTCACTTTCTTCTAAACTCAATTTTATTTGGTGTCTCCACATATCTCTTGGGCGGCCAACTCCTCCCCATGCTCGTCCCAAATCTCTTCTCGGGATTCTCTCCTGTTTCATTCGTCTCACTTGTCCATACCACCGCAGTCTTTCTCTTCCTATTTTGTCTCGTAGCCTTTCCACTCCTAGTTTCTGTTTTGTAATTTTGCTTCGCACCTTATCCAATTTTGTTACGGCCACTGATCTTCTTAAAATTTTCATCTCCGCTGCTTGTTGTCTGCTCTCTTCCTTTCCTCCTATTGTCCAGGTCACTGCTGCGTAAGTTAATATCGGAATATAATACATTTTGTACGTGGTTTTGTACTGTCCATAGCAGTTTACGAACACTTTGGTTATATTTATAACTTCTATCCTAAAATCTAAATGGACACTGAAATAGACATAACATAGACAAAGGAGGGCAGTTTCTTAATTGAGTCTCGGAAATCACTTTACTTTAAGGCCTATTAGATACTGAGGTAGACTATATGTAGAATGTTATGAACGTAATAATGAAACGTAAGTTGTGACTTTGGAGTCGTCCTAGTACCAATGAAGCACATAAAAAATTAAGATGTAAAATATGTATGTAAATGTATGTATAAACATGTTCCCAATTAGCTATGTTGATTACGGCGCCGTCTCGAGTTATTCGTGCCCATCCACTTGGTTGCTGTTTCCCATTTTAAATTATTTATTACTTCATTTAAAACTTGATGACTTGGGCGCTTACAGGTTTGCTAACTTTTAAGCCCCAACGCTGAACATCAGTTTAGTTTTCAGTTTATTTTGATTTTATTAACCCTGGATATCGATCGATCAATCGATTAGTTGAACGATTTATCGAAACAAACGAAGAATTGTTTACATATTAATGTGAAACCCACAATGTCAATGTCATAGATGTCTTCTTATACCGTACTGTCTTTGAAAACTCCACTTGTGTTCAAAACGGATATTAATTCGATCTTTGTCAACGTATCTTTTATTTATAAAACTGAGTTGGAGCGAACTTCGTAAAGTAAGACTGTGACGTTCGCGTCATATGCACACTAAGGCCTACATTTCCTAAAAAAATATGACTTATACATTTTTTAATAATTTTGTAAAATGAGTTGGCAATCTTCTAATTTGGTCTTCCTTATCTCGAGTTATCCGTGTGTTGTTATTGTTTAGTTCAAGAAATAAGTCGGGGCCCATCTTTACATTTCGCGTGCATTCTTTAACGAAGGCGATCTTCACGTAGTTTGCCACACAATGCTAAAGCGAAGAGCGAATGATTATGTTGAGAGTTGCTTTGAGTTTGTTTGTGTTTCTAAGTTTAGTCTTCGTGTGCAATGGCAATGATTTGTTCGACTATGGTGATTACTGCAGGGAACGAACCCGCTTGATCGGAATAGACACCAGTGATCTTTACAAGCTGGTAGACGGGATACCTGGGACGAAAGTTATGATGGAATGTCATTACTGGTGAGGAATTCGTTTTAATTTCTCGTGGGAAACCTGTGTTTTTAGTAGGGATGCTCGTTATAGGGTGTGTTACGCTCTTTAGGTGGCTAACTATGGTTATTAGGGATTTTAACGTATGGGAAAGGAATGTCCAAAGGATGTTTGAGAGGATTCAATCCCTTACATTCAAACCTTCAGTCAGGATTGCCGGTCTCGACAGGATTAGAAACTGGGACCTCTCGAATCAGAGTCTGAGCCAACACTGTCGGTCAGGGTGCAATGTAAGCCCCTCTTCAGGTGGCTAACTATAGGTTATTATTAGGGTTTCAAGATGGGTAGGAAAGGAATGTCAGAGGGATGTTTGAGAGGATTCAATCCCTTACATTCGTATTAACGACTGAAGAAAACTTCGGAATAAACCTTCAGTCAGGATTGCCGGTCTCGACAAGATTAGAAACTGGGACCTCCCGAATCAAAGTCTCACACTTAACGCTTGAGCCACCCCTATCGGTATGCCAAAATTGGTAATATTTTACCAGTTGCAACATGTTTTACCAGTTAGGCTACAAACATATGTAGATATTTTTTTTATTTTAAGACATTTTGCACTTTGCATTTCGCCTTCAAATAAAAGACCTATAACAGGGGTCTGTTTTCCCTAGAATCTAATATCGTAATAGCACTCTAAAGTGGTTATCAAGTAACCACTTTTAAATACTACTTTTTCACTCTGGAAAGTAGCGAGTAGGCCTATAATATATCAAGCATTCTTGGGTGTTTACACGAAATTAATTTTAACGAGTAAGCCCGCGTCCATCCAGGATCTAAGAGGGTATATGACATGCGTTTTAGCCACATTTCTGATCGCTCTGCTGACTGACACGACATGTGTTTGTTATTTCGAACAGTTGTCATGAAAGTGAAAATATAGGGCTCCACAGTAACACTCTTTATAAAATTGGTTTTTAATGTCATTTAAATCATTATTTTCGGTTTGATAAAAAAGTACAATTTTATAAGGCTAGTTTAATTTTTTTTTTGAAAATCTGCAACTAAATGGCAATCCATTATGCTTTATTGACAACTTTGCAAAGTTTTACATACTTTGGATGCTTCTTGGCCGAGCGAATAGTGCCAACTGCCAAATGTGTCCCATTACTAGATTGACCGACAGTTGTTGGCTCGGGCGCTAAGCGCTTCGATTCGGAAGGTCCAGGGTTCGAATCCCGTCGAGACCGGCAATCCTTGACGGAAGGTTTTTTCGAGGTTTTCCTCAGTCGTTAATGCGAATCGTCCGTCTGTTTTAGGGAATTGTCGTGGGGCTCGAAGCCTCTCCTCTTGGTATTCTTTGATCCCTGTTGCAAAGCACCTAGCCCTATAACTAAAAATCAGATGTGTGTCAGAGTTGGGCGATGGACAGCATCCTTGCGCTGCATGGTGGATGGTATAACAGATACCGCCGATTTCGGTAAAATACCGCCGGAGCTCGGGAATGGCAACAAACCTGTAGGTTTTTACACTGGATGTAATAATTAGCAGCACCCACAACCACAAGAGACATACAAGGAGAGTTATTTTTATCATCTCGGAGGTCTTAGCCAAGGGATTGAGTCCTCTTTTACAGCCCTCGGACATCCCTTCACAATTATCCTATCCGCAACATACCTAGTTCACCTGAAGAGGGGCATATTTCACCCTCTAACAGGTTTAATTCCCACGATAAAAATATATATTACTAGATTCAAATAACAGTGGATGGACAGCTTATAGACCACCATGCTAAGGTGTACCGTCGTTGTATTCCAGCAACGAGACTGACAACCACGCGGCCAAGGTGTGGTACCGACGTGACGTCATGATGAGGGATCCCCCGACCGAGTTAGAGCTGGACATGGCCACCAATGTGTCGTACAATCGGGTGTTTGTCAATACCCAGCATCGCCTGACAATCAGGAACATTTCCAAGGGAGATGAGGGTCTTTACTTCTGTCACGGCGTGCAGGGTCAAGACGCGAAGTTCAAGTTTAACTATCTGTTGGACAGTAAGTATGTAGTGACTGTAGTTGTATTGTATCATATGATCAGTGAATCCCCCTACAGAGTTAGAGCTGGACATGGCCACCAATGTGTCGTACAATCGGGTGTTTGTCAATACCCAGCATCGCCTGACAATCAGGAACATTTCCAAGGGAGATGAGGGTCTTTACTTTTGTCACGGCGTGCAGGGTCAAGACGCGAAGTTCAAGTTTAACTATCTGTTGGACAGTAAGTATGTAGTGACTGTAGTTGTATTGTATCATATGATCAGTGAATCCCCCTACCGAGTTAGAGCTGGACATGGCCACCAATGTGTCGTACAATCGGGTGTTTGTCAATACCCAGCATCGCCTGACAATCAGGAACATTTCCAAAGGGGAGAGGACGGCCTTACTTTCTGTCACGGCGTGCAGGGTCAAGACGCGAAGTTCAAGTTTTACTATCTGTTGGACAGTAAGTATGTAGTGACTGTAGTTGTATTGTATCATATGATCAGTGAATCCCCCTACCGAGTTAGAGCTGGACATGGCCACCAATGTGTCGTACAATCGGGTGTTTGTCAATACCCAGCATCGCCTGACAATCAGGAACATTTCCAAGGGAGATGAGGGTCTTTACTTCTGTCACGGCGTGCAGGGTCAAGACGCGAAGTTCAAGTTTAACTATCTGTTGGACAGTAAGTATATATAATTGTGACTGTAGTTGTATTGTATCATATGATCAGTGAATCCCCCTACAGAGTTAGAGCTGGACATGGCCACCAATGTGTCGTACAATCGGGTGTTTGTCAATACCCAGCATCGCCTGACAATCAGGAAAACTTTTCCCAAAGGGGAGATTAGGGTCTTTACTTCTGTCACGGCGTGCAGGGCCTGACGCGAAGTTCAATTTTTAACTATCTGTTGGACAGTAAGTAGTGACTGTATTTTGTATTGTATCATATGACCAGTAAATCCCCCTACAGATTAGAGCTGGACATGGCCACCAATGGGTCGTACAATGGGTGTTTGTCAATACCCAGCATCGCCTGACAATTAGGAACATTTCCAAGGGATATGAGGGTCTTTACTTCTGTCACGGCGTGCAGGGTCAAGACGCGAAGTTCAAGTTAAACTATCTGTTGGACAGTAAGTAGTGACTGTAGTTGTAATGATTTGATTTGATTAGTATTTATTTACGTCTCAGATCTCACTTAAGCTTTTTGAGACGGTAAGTTATGATGAATGCGATGAAGGGTGAATAGAAGAGAGGAGGGGAAACCCGGTACCGGCACGTAGCCTACTGCTTTCGAAAAGTTCGAAAGGGACCAACGGCTTTACGTCCCATCCGAAAGGACGGTGTAACCTTTACAGTTTATAGGTTTCTCCACTAACCCGGACTGCCGATCAGACGTCGAGGAGAACGAAGCCGTTACAATAGCTCTCAAACCCTCCATCTGCTGTAGCCAGCGGTATACGTGAGTTTCAGGGCATAGCATTCGCCCACTCGCCCCATGGCCACGCCCGAGGTTGCTTAACTTCGGTGTTCGAAAGAGAACCAGCTAAGTGACCGCGGCTAAACCGCTGGCTTAGTTTGTATGTATCATATGATAAGTTGAGATAAATCCACTGTGTTTTACTTTGGCTTCTCTTAGAGACTCCAAGAGTAGCCAAAGTAAGAGAGCATGTATACTATGTATCTAGGCTCGCTAGACCCCCGTCTAGGCCCGGGGTAGAATTCTCCTCAACGTACAAGTCGTGAAAAAATTTTGAAGTCCATCTAGCGAACATCAGATGGTAGTTTTTCACTTTCCAAAACCAGAGACGAGCTCTGGTAATAGTCGTCGGGGACCCCTTTCCACCTTCTTGACGACCTCTCCGACGTCAAAGAAGCGAACGATGAGAAAGACGACGACGACCACGACGTAGGAAACCCTTTCCTCATCCTTTCTACGCAGGTGTTTATTCTGGAACGATTTGAGGTGCTATCGAGTGTCCAATAAGGTTGTGGTTTTTAGGGCCTCAAGTTTAGGAAATTTACGTTTGCAGTCACATCTGAAAACGCGTGATTTGGAGTGTCACGTGGCTACCAAAACGTACATTTGAGCCGAATGTAAGTTCTTAAACTAGGAAAACGCTAAAGTCCCGCCGCGTTGATGGATGAGCTTTTTAAAATTTTTAGTTTGCATGGGATATCTTTACTTTTGCAAGTTCTTTGTTTTGCTGCCTACGCATTGTAGGTGATTGTTGTCAAGTTTCTTTTGTTACCTGTCAATTGGTATTATTTACCGTAAAAACTTATATTAAAAGCTTTATTTCTATGGATTCTGGCTAACTATTTAAACTTTTTCTTTTAAAAGGTACTACATCACCA
The DNA here is from genome assembly GCA_024449915.1 of Sweltsa coloradensis. NCBI lineage: Eukaryota > Metazoa > Arthropoda > Insecta > Plecoptera > Chloroperlidae > Sweltsa > Sweltsa coloradensis. The sequence goes on from JAMZAV010000383.1 coordinate 261,669, forward strand.
TAACCTTAATGTCCATGTATAATATTAACGTTGTAGCCCCACCCGTTTGGTCAGAATTGGCCCAAATGGCACGAAAATATCGCACAAACAATCAAAAAACTTATATTAAAAGCTTTATTTCTATGGATTCTGGCTAACTTTTTCAACTTTTCCTTTCAAAAGGTACTACATCACCATAACCTTAATGTCCATGTAAAATATGAACGTTGTAGCCCCACCCGTTTGGTCAGAATTGGCCCAAATGGCACGAAAATATCGCACTAAAAATCGAAAAAAATCGTAAAAGTACGATATTCATGAGAAATATTTCTTCGATTGTACCAAAAAACAATACACCTCTAAGTTCAGAGATTTCGAAGGTCCTGTCAAATTTTCATCAAGATCGGATATGCCGTTTGCCTGGTAGAGAGTTAACAAACAGACAGAAAAACAAACAAACAAAAAAAAAAAAAAAAAAAAAACAAAAAAAAAAACACCCGAGCTAAATTTTTTGGGGGTCAGTGAAATTGAAGTCTTCGCTTCGCTCATCCAATCACTATACAAATTATCAAACCATGAGATTTTCGGCCGTTGGTGGAAACGTACGTTTCGAACCCTACGTTGTGATTTATTTTCTTGCATTTGGCTCAAAACGTACGTTTTGGTAACGTGACCCTTCAAGTCACTCTAGGCGTAATAATACGCAATTCTGATTGGTTGGGGTCTGTTTTAAATTCACCAAGCTTCGACTCAACACATATTTATCCCACAACGTACGTTTTGATTTCAAAACTTGTATTTGTCTCAAGTCACCGAAATGAGGTGGGATAGCTTTACGGTTTGACGGTGGCTTGTGGCTGCAAACGCATTTTTAAACTTGGGTCCCAGTGTGTCAAGTAAGAATGTGTACATATCTCTAATCGAGCATATTTTTTGGTTTTGCAGACCGTAAATGTGCCACAAAAGGAGTTTTTTTGTAGCCATTCCCAAAGCTTGTAGCCTAAAGGTGACAATTATTGAAATGTTATATGATCACGACATACACATAATATCCTGTAGACTGGTAAAAAAATTGAAGATTTTTAATACTAGAGGCAAAATGTGAGACATTTGGGTACCGGGCTGATTTATAGGTAAAAAAACCCCAATGAATCCGAATTTGCCCGGTACCTCCTCGGATTTTGGCCCGTTTGCCCAGAATCCAAGATGGCGTCCAACAAGGTGTAAAATCCGGATAAACCCATTAAAAGTACTATTTTTGTTCATTGAACACGTCAGTGGGGTTCATTTTACGGTTTTAGGGGTCGCGGAGAACGATTGAAAGTGTTGCAAAAAAGCACCGGAAACGGAAGTACCATTTTCAAAATGGCGGCCACTTTGATGGAGAAAACTGGGTCTTTTTTCCCCTTTGAGTAAATACCATTTTATACGTGTGAGACATTGTGGTACCGGGCTGAATTATGGGTAATAAACCCCGCTGAATCTCAATCTGCCCGGTATCACCTGAGATTTTGACCCATTTGCCCGGAATTCAAGATGGCGTCCTACATGGTGTTGAAAAGCGCAGGAAAAGTCCTATTAATTTTGGGTAAACACTAAAGGAGGGTTCATTTTAAGGTTTTCGGGGTCAAGGAGAACGATGGAATGTGTTGCGGAAACGCAAAAGAACCGGAAGTACCATTTTCAAAATGGCGGCCGAAAAAAAAACGAACAAACAAGAAAAAACGGAAAAAACGGGATTTTCCGTTTTTCGGGATAAATACCATTTCATGTGGGAGACATTTGGGTACCGGCATAATTTGTAAGCAACAAACTATATCGAATCTGAATTTGCCCGGTACCATCTTGGATTTTGACCCATTTGCCCGGATTTCATGATGACGTGCAACAAGTTGTTAAAAAGGGATACACCTATTTAAAGTCCTATTAGTGTTGGATGAACACCTTAGAAGGGTTCATTAAAGGGTTTTCCGGGTCAAGAAGAGCGATGGAACGTGTTGCGGTAACGCCCAAGAAACGGAAGTACCTTTTTAAAAATTGCGGCCACTTTGATACGGCGAAAAGTGTTTTTTTTGCCCCCTTTGGGTAAATACCGTTTTTTACGTGTGAGACATTGTGGTACCGGGCTGAATTATGGGTAACAAGCCCCGCTGAATCTTAATCTGCCCGGTACCACCACCAGCGAGGCTTATTACCCATAATTCAGCCCGGTACCACAATGTCTCACACGTATAAAATGGTATTTACCCAAAGGGGGCAAAAAAACACTTTTCGCCATATCAAAGTGGCCGCCATTTTGAAAAAGGTACTTCCGTTTCTTGGGCGTTACCGCAACACGTTCCATCGCTCTTCTTGACCCGGAAAACCCTTTAATGAACCCTTCTAAGGTGTTCATCCAACACTAATAGGACTTTAAATAGGTGTATCCCTTTTTAACAACTTGTTGCACGTCATCATGAAATCCGGGCAAATGGGTCAAAATCCAAGATGGTACCGGGCAAATTCAGATTCGATATAGTTTGTTGCTTTCAAATTATGCCGGTACCCAAATGTCTCCCACATGAAATGGTATTTACCCCGAAAAACGGAAAATCCCGTTTTTTCCGTTTTTTCTCGTTTGTTCGTTTTTTTTTCGCCGCCATTTTGAAAATGGTACTTCCGGTTCTTTTGCGTTTCCGCAACACATTCCATCGTTCTCCTTGACCCCGAAAACCTTAAAATGAACCCTCCTTAAGTGTTTACCCAAAATTAATAGGACTTTTCCTGCGCTTTTCAACACCATGTAGGACGCCATCTTGAATTCCGGGCAAATGGGTCAAAATCTCAGGTGATACCGGGCAGATTGAGATTCAGCGGGGTTTATTACCCATAATTCAGCCCGGTACCACAATGTCTCACACGTATAAAATGGTATTTACTCAAAGGGGAAAAAGACCCAGTTTTCTCCATCAAAGTGGCCGCCATTTTGAAAATGGTACTTCCGTTTCTGGGGCTTTTACGCAACACTTTAAATCGTTCTCCGCGACCCCTAAAACCGTAAAATGAACCCCACTGTCGTGTTCAATGAACAAAAATAGTACTTTTAATGGGTTTTATCCGGATTTTACACCTTGTTGGACGCCATCTTGGATTCTGGGCAAACGGGCCAAAATCCGAAATGGTACAAATACAAACGGGCAAATTCGGATTAATTGGGGTTTTTTACCTATAAATCAGCCCGATACCCAAATGTCTCACATTTTGCCGCTAACATTGATTTCTATGCATAAATTTGGATTTCTCGACTGGTCTACTGTGTTTACCCCAAACATTTTTCTTTTGGGTGAAAATTAAATCGTAAAATGTTCGAGCTTGTACCAATAAGAAATTGAAGCGATTGTTCAAAAACCATTTTACAACGTAAAAAAAGTTTTCCGAAGCTTGTCCAACCGTATTCACATGAGCAAAGTGCGTTTCTTATCCCCTAGTGGTGGTGACGTCAAGTAGACCTCCAGTGACCGGGAACCTCTCCGACTGGCGAGCCTATCAGGGCAAGTACCTGCAGCCCATGAACCAGCGACTTCGGCTCTCTGTGGAGCCGGACTTCGTGCGTCTCCGTGAGAAGGATCGGGTGGAGGTCGAGGCGGTGAGCGAGTGGGAGCCGTGGGGTCCGTGCAGGGACTGTAGGGGACCCTCGGGTATCCGGGCAAGGGTCGCCTTCTGCCGGCTCAAGAGGATCCGATACGACAACACCACGGGCGTGAGTTGGTGATCACAGTCCAACAAATATTACAGATATCCCTTATTGTAACAAATTTTAGTTTATGGCTGTTTGATATTTGGAACCAAATCAATCGATCTGAATTAATTTTTTATATACTTTTACTTGATGGCAGAAGTGTATGTGAAACCCCCATGCCGGTCAATTTTGATATTGTGAATTTATATCTTTGGATTTTATCTTTTTTATGTTTTTATATGCATTTAAATTTATTTTAGTCTACCTCAATGTAAAATGGCAGTAATTATGTATTTGAGTGGACCAACAAATAAATAAATATCAGTTTATGACAGATAGTTTGAACAGACATCAATTGGCATGGCCAGTTGGTCAAGGGATTAACTGGTAGGGACAGCTTGTACACAACTGATGATCAATTAATACCCACTGATTTCAATTGACTGTCCGTTGATATTGGCCACATTGGCGTTCCAAACTTATATTCTACTAGGGATGCTTGATATATTATTTTTCTTTTGCTGGAGCGATTTCGGCAGAGGCACCGTTGTTAAAATGCCTCTCACAGGTTTGACATACCAGTAGTAGCCAGTAGCTAACATACTTTAAGTGATTTTGAGCATGTTCCAATCCTTTTTTCACCCAGAAGGAATTATCGTAACTCAATTAAGTTTGGCATGTGTTGTCTTGTGTACCTGAATCCTCCTGATCATGACAGTTTTTTAAGTTCATAGCTTGTTTCATGGCGGTTGGATGACACTTTGAACACACCCCAACTCTGCTTGATGTATAAGGTGCTTTGAGTGTGTAGCGCGCCGCGGCTTGGCTATAAACCACCTTTGAAACAACGGGCATTCAGGGAAGAGCAGATTTGTCAAATATTCTTGTTTTGCGGAACTCAGTGACAGCTTGATTGTCAAGACTTACAGGCCTTGTTTTCACGTTTTAAACATTATCATCCAAACTTTGCTATAATACATATCCGGTTCCTCGACTAACTGGGAGACTTCAATGCACGAATATAACGTATTTTTAGAATTTGATCCCTCTTAAACTTGGCACCTTTACCAACAACTAATTTAAATGGAAGGAAACGTTTTATTATTTTTTTTTTCTTTTTCGACGATATGTCGTTCCTGTTTTGAATACTCCCGTATCGTTAATGTGTTTGTAATATTCCAGGTGAATACTTCGTCCAGTGCATTAGACTCAAACGAAACCCTTTTCCTGAATGTGGCTCAATTGTCTTGTCAATCAGAAATCTTATCCCAGACATTCCCCGTTCTCAGCGAATACACTCGAGACATACCCATCTTTATCCACATAGAGGAGTGTGTTGGCGCATGCGCTAAAGGTACGTATTACAAAAAGTAATGGTAATGCATACACACACTTGCACATATTTGTATTGCAGTACTGCCATTACTGTGCTTTATTCATAACTGGAAGTTGGAATGTAATGGGAAAAAGAAGGAGTTGGGAGGTGGTCGTTTCTCAACAGAACAATTATTGTGGAATGGAATAAATTGCTAGCTGCAGCTGTTGAGTAACAAAATAATGTAAACGTTGTAATGTTTTTGATATTGTTATTAATTGCTTTTAAAAAATGGTTAAGTAAAGTTAAGATAAAAATGTTAAGGATGTTTGGAGTAGGAAGATAAATATAGAATAATATTTATGACGTAGGCCTAAACGTTGTAATTTTTTAATATTGTAATTAATTGTTAATTTTAAAAAAATGTTAAGTTAAGATAAACTGTTAAGTACATGCCACCATGTATACTACATATTTGCAAGGTATGAAACAAAAATGTAGATATAAATATACAATATGACAGAATGTAAATTAAAATTTTTTCATACTCAATCAGTTTCGTTATTAATCAATAATTTGATCAATTTTACCTGCCCATAGGGCAGGAAGGCTAATGTAGGGCACATTTGGCCCTCTACCGTTAGTCTACATATCAGGAAGTATTCATTTTCTCTTTATTGTTTCTGCATTGTCATTGAAGATATCTACATTTTCATCGCTTTTCATTGCCTTTCAGACTCAGATTCTGTGCCTCAGAGCGACAAATCGGACACCAATGTCCGGTATAAGAAACGTTTTGTTCTCGCGGAAAAAGCGCATCTGACGTTGGTTTGCCCAGAGTGAGTACCTATAAAGCAACCATCACACTTATGATGATGTATTCTTCTTGCTCAAATCTGAGTGCTTCGTTCAATTCTGCTTAGAATTATATTTCCGCTTCTGGCTAGCGCAGTTTATGCATCTTAAGTTTCCTTAATAAGCTAATCCCCACCCCCATTACCAATAGTTTTCACCCATTCAAATAAAACAAAATAATTTGGTACTTTAATCCTACACACCACCTTCTACTGACCATTTCCATTGTGATCATCAGAGGATAGGACTCGCCATTTACTTCATGGACAAAATGGTCCGATGGAGTTTTTCTTGCTTTTTCTTTGTTTTGTGCTTAGGCCATTGTTCCAGCATTATTTGTCCAAATGGCAATTCTCTAAACATAATTTGCTTTTGGCTTGGACCTCTGTTATAGAAACTCAACTCTAGGTGACTTCTTTTTCATGTTATACGACGTTCGCCACTTCAAAGTCTGTGTGTGTCTGTGCTACGTGTCCATTTTAAACCTAGACGTGCTCACGTATTTTTCGTGCTACATTTAGCTGCATTTAACGTCCACCACCCATAACTTTCTTCAGATATGATGAGAGATTTAAGCAAAATAGATTTGCTCATATGCAGAAATGAGCATTCAGCCATTTTGTCCAGGTCATCTCTGAACACTCACATAACATGGCGCAAGGACGGAATCTTGATCGACGCTGCTGCCACCTACCGAGCGTTCACCGAAGATGCTGTCGAGCCCAAGATAGTGGTCGACACCTTCCGAACTCTCTACCTTCACGAGGTGACTAGCGACGAAGCAGGCAACTACACCTGCTATGTGAACGGAGCTAGAGTACAGGAGGCTATCATATATGTGGTTGCCAAGAGCATGCTGCTCCAACAAGGTACATTGTATACCAAGGCTACTCTACCTGCACTGGGTGGTAACATACGAAGACTAGTAGAGAGTAGTCCAAATACCGGAGAAATATTTTCTGGTGTTTACCCCCACTCATCTCCAATTGGATCTTTGGAGCATTTGGTGGAACCGTCCACAAGAATCTTAAAAATTATATTTTGGCAATTTTGAATTCCCTGAACAGAGAATATTCTCATTTTAGGTCAAAGCATAATTTATTAGTAAGATACTTATGATGTCTCCACAAAACTGCCAATCTATTCAACCGATTCGTTGAGCATGACATTTTAAAAAAAAATCTTGGAAATCCACCATTGACAGATATTGCGTTGTATGTTTCAGCGTTCCTGCGTTACATGACGTACATCGGCTTCATTTTCATGCTGAGTTTCGTGTTCTACTGCGCAGCCGTGTCCATCTTGTGTTGTATGTTTCAGCGTTCCTGCGTTACATGACGTACATCGGCTTCATTTTCATGCTGAGTTTCGTGTTCTACTGCGCAGGCGTGTCCATCTTGTGTACAAGACGCGACAAGTTCGGGAAGGTTGACCGTGTGCAAGGTGACGCCAATGACACCGAGGTAGGTGTAGATCTGACTCTTTCATGATCACCACAAACTGTAATTACCCCACTCCACCTTAAACGCTACTTAAGAACGCTGTTGGAGCTCGGGACATTAATTTTTTTAAATCGTTTAATCGGAAAATCCAGCTTATTTCACATAAATACTCGATCACTTTCGACCCCTAATTTTATCCCCCCAAAAAATTGCATTTTTTGGATGTTGTTTATTAAGGATGAGCGCAATGCGACATCAGAGCACATTTTTCCTATACAAACTTGGTAAATTACTACAAATTATCCGTTTGGTGGCATATTTACTGTTCGTTACTGTAAAAAGTAAGCACTATTTGGAAAATGTGCTCTAATCGTTCAATGCACACATTCTTATTTGACATTATGGTATAAACCACATCCCGATAGGACAAACGATGGACTTCTAAGTGATCAAGTGATCAAGGGCATCAAGCATTTCATATGTACACTGTATAATATTGTTATGATTATTCTGTAATGCTTTATAGAAACCAATAAAAAAAGTAAAAAAATCCAAATTATGCCTTTTCATTTTGCTTCAATGTGTGGTTACCTCAAGCTCCTCCAACAGTTTTAGTTTGTATGTTTTGAATTATGTAACTGTCGTCTATTGTGTCAAATGATACTAAAATGTTTATCTTTATAGTTGCTGCTTTGACCGAGGATAGACCCCTTGTTAGAGACGGCATTTCTCTATGGGAGCCAGTAGAAGGTGCATATATGGTCAACCACAGATGTTCTTCATACTGCGCCGACTCATGTAGAAGAATGCTGGGTGATTGGTGGAAATAGAGTTTGTTATTGGAACACTACATTTCGTTTAGTTATTTTGAAGTCATTTGTAACGACGTTTTGTAAATTTCAATGTATGGTTGACAATTTCGCTTGTATGATGCTGAAATAAATAAATATGTCTATATTAGGTATTTGGGTGCTATACGTATTCATAAGGACTGATTTCCAGTGGAAAGTTTCACAGAAGTGTCTCCAAAAACCTTCTAGTTACTAACACGATGTAGATGTTGATTCTTACCACAGGGCACAGACTATCACACGTGAAAGATAACTCTTTTAATAATAATACGGGTGTACCCTTAATTATTCCTCCTATGGGTCCAGAACATCGAGGTAACGGTCTGTTTCGTTTTGGAATCTTGTGCCAAGTGACTTAAAAAGTAGTACTTTTTGTATTTTTTGTTATGTAATTTGCACATAAAACATGGTATGTGTAATAAGGTATTAGTAGAGGAGCAACCTGTATGATTTTCGATCTCGTAGGCTATTTGTGAAGGAGTATAGCGGTAAACGGCATTATTTTCAGTTAGGCCATACGAGTATTTTCCCCCTTCCTGGCACTTCGAGAAATGCTGCAGAGGGCGTCGGCGGCGTCGCGACGCCAACAGCCTTTATTGGCTTCTAAGTCATTAACTATTTACCTGACAGAAAAATATATAGGAAGTAGATTGTAGAGAATGAACGGGTGAACCTTGTGTGCAGTTTTGTTGCTCAAGAGCACAAATGAGGTGGCGCCAGGAGCGTCGCGACGCCTCTTTCACTATTTTGCCTATAACTCCTGAACGTCTCATTAACAGAAAAAATTATGAGAAGATTTTTGCTGAAAATATCAATTGGAGTGTAACTACATAAAATTTAGGTTGTTTTTGTCAGTAATTAACGAAATTATGTGTAATGAATAAAAAAATATGTATATATATGGCCAATCACATTCACAGAAAGTTGCCTCTATTTTTAAATTTCTACGTTTTAATTATGACTGCGACTATGAAGATGGTAAATAAGGCAAATATAATTATATTATTTTAAAATATGTATAGGCATATTATTAATATATATAATACTATAACATAAAAATAAAGTATAATTCTAATCATTAGTTTTTTTTAAGACAATTAATTGTTTTCTTCGAGTCTTCCTTGTTGAATTATACGTCTTGCAATAACAACCTGCAAAAACCACAGACACTTTACAAAATACGTTTAAATGTGTACTACCGTTACCGAAAGTATTGTTAAAAATCCACCACTTTATTCAAAAGTCATCATCGTCATCCCCATCGTCTTCTGTGTCTGTATTCAGAGTTGTAGTGTTTTGACACTCGCCATCCTTGTCATCTTCAGTTGTGCAACCACAAAGTTCAGTACACGTTAATTTGTTTGTCCTGCAACTGCATCTTGTGGCACACTTTGATTTTGAGCAATTACATTTTATTAATTGCACTACTGCAGTTGGCGCAGGTCGAAGGAGTGTGCGTTGTTACTGCTTCAAACTCGGCTTCAGCACCTATATGTGGCAGCAAATCACCGGGGTTATGAATGTGGTCATTGTTCCATATCCAGCATTGGGATGAGCAAGTAGAATTCCTTGTTAAAGAGCTGCCTTTGTTTGTGGAAGTTTTCTTGTTTCACAGCCTTTTCTCTTAAACATATACCACCGAGTTTTGTAACAGGCGAATACAACTGACAAACATACTTTTCAAGATCAGCCACAACAGAATCTTTTAAATCAGCAGTCGAACCTAAATCTGTAAACGCTGATATTACGCCAAGGTCAGATTTCGTGAAAGTGTTCCAACATGTCAGTTTTCCTTTTCCATTAAATCCACTAGTGTTGTCGCTTCCGATAAAAGCGTGAACTCCTGGTAAGGACGCTCTTTCAGCCCCAAGTGCCCCGGATGCAACAAGCCAAGTTCAATACTTCTTGCCTTGTCTCCCATTCCTGTCATAAACTGCGTGTTCTTGCATAGTTGTGGGTACCGACGAAGTGCAAGAATAAGAACCAATATATGGCGAGAATATATTGACACTTGATGCCCCGCGTTTACTTGCATCTACTGCATGGAGCAACATTTTCGTGTCAGCTTCTTCTTGCTGGCTACTTAGGTATGACAGAGACATCTTAGTACTTGCAATTTTGTTGCTCCAAGCTACAACCGTTTGACGTTGTTAGCTTTGTGTGGCATTTTTAATCTTATCTGACAGGTATAATGTCATTTTCATGTTATTTTTGGTTTTGGTATGAGCAAGAAGTTGGGTTAAACATAAGTGTCCAATTGGTGTATTATCAGTTATTTTGTAAGCTACTGCAACTTTTCCCCCTCGGTGATTGTCTTGTGTCGCTTATTTAAAAGAACTGGTATGTCATACCTATCAAACACTATGTGAACCACTTCGAATTTGCTGTATTACGTTGCAGCCTACTTATAAAAAGATCAGCAAGTTGAACGCAAGTGGTTGTTTGGGATGTTTAGTTAGAGTTGAACTTCTGTTCTGCCATTCGTCTATTTATCGCGATTGTCAACATTGCTTCACAGCAGTCGGCGTTTACGTTTATGTAATGTTGCCCACTTTTATTTTCTGTTAATTCCTCCAAAATAGCCGTCAAGGACTTTTCATAGAGCAGTGGTGTAAGCTAGAAATAGTGATCGGGGAACAACATTACACACCAATGGCTTTTTTTCAAATCTAATTCAGGTCTCAGGACCTAGCTACTACAAGCTTTCTCGTCATTGTTAGAATCTCGATAGATCGATTAGAAGCTCGATGATTTCAGTTTTAGTCTTGATTTTAATCTGTTTGGTTGTCTTTTTCCACATCTTCAGATTAATGTTTTATCAGAGACCAGACATTAACACAATATATTTGTGACACCAACGACTCCAAGTTAGCTAAATGGTACGATTTCCCTTTTTGTTTCCAACGCAGTTTCCTTCGATGAACTCTTTACAGGTATCTGGCACATTCAACTCTATCTCCCTCATCTCTGCGAGATATTGTGGGATCACACGAGCATAATTCCTTTTATCTTGAGCATGCCTTCTGAATCACCTGGGCCATACAAAACTCTCGCCTTCACTTCTGAATTTGATTCTAGAAAAGAACAATAAACAATGTGTGAAGTGCCTGAATGGTGTTCAAGTGAGCTTCAACTCCCCTGTTGACATGTTACCGTCCAGTATTTGATGAACAGTTGCAGTTCCATATAAACCCGCTTCAATCCACGCGTTATCAGTACCACTATTTTTTATATACGATCCAATTGACTTCGTCCTCAGCAAAGCCATCACCAGTTCTCCTGGACGAAGAACAATGTTGTTCAAATCCTTCCTGTGCATTTGAAGTTGTTTTGCATGGAACGTTCAAGCCAATATCAAGTGAAATCACCGTTTTACCGGGACCAACAATGTGGGTATAGATTCCTCGAGCTTGTTTCAGCGTTAATTGTTAGGAGAGTTGACCACTCGTGTGCTGGTGTAAGCGATTAGAGGGCAGCACCGAAACGGATAAGAGGTGTTGTATTACTCATCATCGAATTATAAGCAGACCAATGGTGGGATCGTATTAATGCTATTTGCTAGGTAATGTGGCTGAACATGTTTCTACATTTTCATGGGTCACAACGTTTGCAATGTTCACTTCTTGTGAGATCTCATCCGCTTCTACGTTAAAAACGTTTAAAAAACGTTAAAAAAACTAATAATTAGAATTTAGAATTATACTTTATTTTGTAGTAATTATAGGTACCTTACTTATTAATAATATGCCTAGATTATCATACTCGCACTCATAACATTTTCATACTCGCACTCATAATTTAAACGTCGAAATTTAAAAATAGAGGCAACTTACTGTGAATGTAATGTCCATATATACATATTTTTCATTAATTACACATAATTTCGTTAATTACTGACACAAACAACCTAAATTTTATGTAGTTAAACTCCAATTGATATTTTCTACAAAACATCTTCTCATAATTTTTCTGTCAAATGAGACGTTCAGGAGTTATAGGCAAAATAGTGAAAGAGGCGTCGCGACGCTCCTGGCGCCACCTCATTTGTTTCTAGAGCAACAAAAACTGCACACAAGTGTTTACCCGTTCATTCTCTACAATCTACTTCCTATATATTTTTCTGTCAGGTAAATAGTTAATGACTTAGAAGCCAATAAAGGCTGTTGGCGTCGCGACGCCGCCGACGCCCTCTGCAGCATTTCTCGAAGTGCCAGGAAGGGGGAAAATACTCGTATGGCCTAACTGAAAATAATGCCATTCACCGCTAGACTCTTTAACAAATAGCCTACGAGATGCAGGTTGCTCCCCTACTAATTATTAACAATGGTAACCGCGAAGGGGTGAAATTTAGAAAGCGACTGGCACATTTTAAACGCGTGTATTGTTTTTAATTATATGTATTTAGTATTGATGATGTTACGTAAAATAATTTGTTCTAATTTAATGTTTGCACTTGTGATAATTGTTTTTTATTTGGTTGATTTATATTGTTGTTTAGTTTTTATTCTGGTGGCAATCTAGCAATGTGTTATTCGAGAGTGATTATCTGTAAAAATGAACCATACCATACAAATTTAAAACAAATAATTCAAGAAGACGTTGGAAAACGGAATGAAGTGTGGGAGCATGTGGCAAGAGTAAAGCTGTGGGAGGACAGAAGAGAGTGGAGTAAATTGGTGAGAGGAAGGAGTTAGATGATGTGGAAGAAACACTGAGTCTGGCAAGCTTAGTATCTACAGTTTCATGCCCTTGATAATGGGGGAAAACCACCACTCAACCCGACATAGTTGGAACTGAGTTATGATGATTATTATTATAATAAATAAATACCGTTATGATTAGATTATTTTATCTTGAGCAAGGCACTTAAGGCTTAATAATTAAATCAATAATTGGACTCGGCATGTTCTTTTAGTAAATTATGATATTAAATTAATGGAAAAGCAATATTTCGGGTACTTTCAGTACCCTTCAAAAGGCAACAAACCAAACAAAACATAAAACTCCGTCTCCCAGCCAAGGTCGACACATCTAACAAACACTGCCATCTTGATCTTTGATCTTTGATCTTTTTTGTAATCACCCTAGAGTCAAAACATTTAAAAGTCTATGAACGTTGGCTGAAAGAAACAGTACATAAAACTGCAAAAAACAAAAAAGTTTTTTCAGTTTTATGGATATAGTTTCTAAACACCTTTAACTTCCACCAATTATCCACCAATTATTATTATCACAGTTTGTTGTGTAGAGGCTGGCAGACACCTTGTGCTTGGGGCATACTGCCCTTTTCTGCCAACCTTCCTACTAAGCCTATTAGTGGAAAATAAATAATAATAATAAGTACAAGGGAAAAAATAGATTTCTGAAAGAACAGTTGGTGTACGATTTTTTTTTTTACAAACGATACAATTTTTTTTTGTTTTTCTTGAGTTAAGTACCGTCTGAAAAGAAATGTCTGAGAAATCCATTTTTTTTAGGTGGAAGCTAAATTTATTTGAAACTATATCCAGAAAACCGATTCTCAAAATTTAATTTTGCGGAGATGTGCAGAGTCAAAAACCCTACATGTAATGGCCGATAGTGAGGTTATGTCCAACCCTAAAACATTTTCAATTTTATTTCTGTTAAAAAAGCCTTCTTTCATTCTGAAAACTTTTCAGCCTTGTTTCAGCCGTGCACAGGACAGATAACGGGTAGCCTGATATGTGTTGACATTCCTATAGTTCAGAATGTATTTTTCGGCGAGCGGCAACTCATCAGCAAAATGCTCAAACTTTTTATCTCTTCTTCTATCGTACATTATTAATGAGTATATTTCATCAGGTATCTTTCCCTCTGATCTTAAAATAGCAAAGGTAATACCAATCTATAAGAAAAAAGGGAAAAAATCTGACAAAAACAACTACCGCCCCGTCTCAATCCTATTGTCTTTTTCTAAAGTTTATGAATACATCATGCATGACTGCCTTATGGGCCATCTCAATCATCACAACGTTCTTTCACCAAGTCAACATGGTTTCCTTAAACATAGATCAACAACTTCCGCTCTTTTCAGTTTCCTCTCACATGTATATTCCGCCCTTGATAAAGAAGAACAGGCAGTTAGCATATTTTATGATCTTAGCAAGGCCTTTGATTCAATTGATCACAAGACGTTTCTGTCAAAAATTGAGTACTATGGGATCAGAGGTATTGCTCAAAGTTGGCTTTCATCATACCTTCCTGGACGCTCACAAGTAGAGGCTTTCCGCACTGTTGACAACAATTTAACAAAAACAGTTCTCTCAGATCCTCAAACATTAGTTAAAGGAGTCCCTCAAAGCTCGATATTAGGTCTCTTAGCTTTCCTCCTTCATGTTAATGACCTGCAACTGCACCTAACCGGTGGACTTCTTATGCAGTATGTAGATGACTTCAGTCATCTGCTAACTGCCCCCAAACACACTATATCTAGCTTTCCAATGATATTAAATCAAAAGGCTGTGCAAATGTCTCAGTACTGCCAGCAAAACATTCTTTTATTATCTCTTCCCAAAACAGTATACATGAATTTTCATACTCCCCAAAATATACCCCTGTCAAGCCCTCTAATCCAAATTGGGAGTAACCACATAATTCGCTCTTATTCATTTAAACTTTTAGGATTAATCCTAAGAGAGACTTTGGATTGGTCGGGTCAAACAAACATTGGTTCATCTAAAATTTTTAGTGGGTGTTTTATACTCAGGAAACTTAAAACTATAGTCCATTCTCATATTTTGATTATTACATACTTTGCATTTATCCACTCCCACCTTTCGTATGGTACACTTTTCTGGGGTGCATTGCCTCATGCAAAAAGAGTCTTCATCCTCCAGAAAAGAGCAATCAGGATAATAGCGGGAGCTTCTAGAAAGCGATCTTGTCGGGAACTCTTTCGACAATTAGAAATCCCGACACTAGCATGTGTCCTGATTCAGTCAGCATCTCTTTTTGTTCGCCTTAATGCCCACATCTTCCAGCAAAACACAACTGTTCATGATCACTTTACACATTCCAGCAATTTAGTTCACATTTCCTCTCATAATCTTTCCCTTTTCTCTAAAGGTCCATACTACTTAGCATCAATTATTTATAATAACCTTCCGAATAAAATTCGCTTATGCCCATCTGACAATTCTTTCAAATCTAATCTTAAGTCCTTCCTGCTTAAAAACAGTTATTACTCACTTCATGAGTTTCTATCTGACGGCTATCCCAAATAAATTACCTTGTTGATTGTCATTAATATCAATATTTACAATGTATTAATTATTATTGTGTGCATCATTTGTAAATGTAATTGCATTTTTTTATGTTTCATATTGTATTACTACATTTATTTATGTATTATCTATAACATTTGTTAACCTTAATCTTATTACCACTTATTCATTTCACTCCACCTATCTCTCTCTCTCTCTCTCTCTCTCTCTCTCTCTCTCTCTCTCTCTCTCTCTCTAGAGAATAGGTGGAAGTGTTATACTTCTACTCTGTATTAGTCAAATGAATAAACTTACTTATGGCGTTTTCCATTGGCCGCACTCAGGTCGCACTAGTGCGCCCTAGTGCGCACTGGATTGCCACTTGTCTTTTCATTTGTTCAGTTTTGTAATGTTATTCAAGTGGAGGTTGACAACAATGACATCTCTGCTTTCGCCGAGTGCATGCCAATGGAAAACGCCATTACTTACATCGTTGTTTCCCGCTTCCGGCAGTTTATCCACTCCTTTCTGTTCTCCCACAATAGTTTCTCCTCCACATTTTCCTAGAAGACAGTCTAAGACAGTAAAAATCAAATAAGCGCGACCAGTGTTGTGACTTTCTAGGTAACTTTTTGGAAAATTATCTAGTCACAACACTGATCGCGACTACAGCTGAATCACGCTGTGGCTGGAGGCCAAGTCTTGAGCCCACTCGTTTCGAGTCGAGAAGTGAGTCGAGTCGCTTATTCTATGTCACCGGTGACTTGGGGTAAACGATAATCGGTAGTCTTGGGACCATTTTCACGGCTTGAGGCTCCGCCCCCAACAATCCCATAGTGACCAATAGAAAACTTTGTTACAAAATAAAATCGATCAAAATCACAGCTAGTTAGATTGAAATAATCGATCTCTTTATTATGAAAGCTGTGCTATTTTGTTTTTGTATTGTTGTTTTGTTGTTGTTTTTTAAAGGAAGGCCTAGATATCCAATGTCAGATAATTTTTTAAATGTACATATTTAATTTAAACTTGGTGTTTGATCAATTTGGAAAGGGGTGATGCATGTATTCATACGGGTACGTTAATTTGCCGGTTGCTAGCTCACCGTGTTACATCTATAATTGCATTTACAACGTTCAACTAGATTGATATGTCACAATTTATAACTACCAAATCAATAACAAACTGTTTTGATCGTCTCAAGTCGACAAAGTTCACAAGTCACCACCAAATACCTCGTGGTTTGAAACGTGAAAAAACATTCGTTCCAAGTCACCGTGCGACTCGTGAACTTGTCCCCAAGACTACCGATTTGGCAATTTTGAGCGACTTGGAGGAATTTCTCGACTCAGAACGTGTGTGAGTTGAAACGAGTGGTTTCAAGACTTGGCTTCCTGGAGGCCAAGTCTTGAGACCACTCGTTTCGAGTCGAGAAGTGAGTCGAGTCGCTCATTCTATGTCACCGGTGACTTGGGGTAAACGATAATCGGTAGTCTTGGGACCATTTTCACGGCTTGAGGCTCCGCCCCCAACAATCCCATAGTGACCAATAGAAAACTTTGTTACAAAATAAAATTGATCAAAATCACAGCTAGTTAGATTGAAATAATCGATCTCTTTATTATGAAAGCAGTGCTATTTTGTTTTTGTATTGTTGTTTTGTTGTTGTTTTTGAAAGGTAGGCCTAGATATCCAATGTCAGATAATTTTTTAAATGTACATATTTAATTTAAACTTGGTGTTTGATCAATTTGGAAAGGGGTGACGCGTGTATTAATACGGGTACGTTAATTTGCCGGTTGCTAGCTCACCGTGTTACATCTATAATTGTATTTACAACGTTCAACACGATTGATATGTCACAATTTTTAACTACCAAATCAATAACAAACTGTTTTGATCGTCTCAAGTCGACAAAGTTTACAAGTCACCACCAAATACCTCGTGGTTTGAAACGTGAAAAAACATTCGTTCCAAGTCACCGTGCGACTCGTGAACTATTGTACCCAAGACTACCGATTTGGCAATTTTGAGAGACTTGGAGGAATTTCTCGACTCAGAACGTGTGTGAGTTGAAACGAGTGGTTTCAAGACTTGGCTTCCTGGTTCTTTCTCACTCTTGTTGCGAGTGGCAATAGACATTGCGACTTGGAAATCGGACAATTAATGATGAAAATGCCAAAAAACTTCGTTTTTCACTTGAAAAATTATGCACATTTTATTTAGAAAACTATATAAAAAGTATCAAAATACAGAGCACTTTTCAAACTTAAATTTAAATAAAATATTGATAGTAAAATCCAACGTCAATTTTAAAGTTTAAATTAAATGTAGGCCTAGGCCTAATATATTATTATATTTGAAAAATGATTGTTGATATGTTAATGAGAGTGTATTTTTGCCTCATTGAACATTTTTCTCTTGTTGAAAACGACTTGAGGGCCTATACTGAAATTTTTACTTATTTATTGTTTTTCCAATTAAATATCGACGGGAGTGGCCACCAACCACAGTTTTGGCCGAATATCGGTCTTTCGGTTGTATTGTTAGAAGATTGCCCCACTTCCAGATTCTCTTGGGGTTGTTCTTCAGGTCCCCTCGTATCCACTTCATTGTTTATATCTTGCGGTGTAAAGTCTTCGGTATCCGGTTGTACGACTCCCGCTTCAAAGGAATCAATGGACATTCTGCTCTTACGACCAAGTTCATCCAAGACTCGTCCAACATTTACCTCTGCAGTCCTTGTTTCCTCATCGGTTACTTTATTCATAGGATTGTCAGGATCGCCGATGATGTCGTGTTGTTCATCCGCATTGTCAAAAGGAAGGTCCTCTTCACAAGTGGTCGTCACGTGACCTCCGCAACAAAGCACTGCTATACTTTCGTCACTGGCATCGCTTCCGTCTTTAGAACCTCTCCACTCAGTGGAGCTACCCTCCTTGCCTCCGCAAACCACCGCCATGCTTTCGTTACAGGCATCGCCTCCCTCTCCAGAACCTCCTTGCACTGTGGAGGTTATCTCGTTTCCCTTGTCACTTTTGACAAAGATTCGCGCATCTGACCATGATGGTGTCACGACGCCCCCCTGGATCACAGGTATCTTGTACACAACATGCGAATCGTCTTCTTGATTATCATCTAAGTAATAATCCGAAGGCTGTACAGAGTAATCTCCAGAATAATAGTCCATGTAATTGTTCTGATTCCATCCCATGTCCAAGTAGCTTCCCGACCCTTGTGGAATCTGATCGTTGGGATGACCATCACCGTGATCCTCGCTTCTGCCTGTTTCATATCTTTCCATTTCGATGTCTCGGCACTCGATCGCTTTCTGGTAGTCGCAAGTATCGACGTCAACTGGCTCCATTTCTTTGGGCTCCTTGCTGGTGTTTTGTTGTTGTAGACAGTCAAACTTTTTCGGTCGCTTACGGCCTGCTTGTCTTCGACGTCTTGGCTTCGAACCCTTCTTGTGTGTCCATAGGCTTTGGGTTCGGCTCTCGTAGTAAGTGGGCTTTGGATCTGGCGGACTACGCAGATCGTAGGGATGTACTCTCTTTACTCTAACTCTACTACTATCTGATGCCTGTGCCTCCGTATTAGGATAGGTCCTTTTTCTCTGAAACAATAATTGAAACAACTATTGCAAAAAATCGTTGTTACAGTAGTGGTTGTAACAGTTATGAAGTTTGCACTTGAATAAGCAAGCCTACATAAATAAGGGTCGAACCTTTACCCTAATTATGATTTCGAGTGGTCGCAGAGACGAAGCAGAATATGAAAATATATTTTAAGTTAATACAAAGTAGCCTTGTCGTTGCTGGCGTCGTCCGCGAGTAAATCGTGGCTAATCAGAGCATGTTACTCTGGTTGGCCATTATTTTATGGCTTATGGCATTGGCTGAACAGCAGGATTTATACAACGAACGTAAAACACACTTGAAACAATTAACCAAGGAAATGTGAATTTTCTAGTCACACTTCCTGATTCTGCCTCAAGCAGTTCCTTTGCTAATTCTGTGGCTAATTTCGAACAATGTATCTAGGCGTAAACATTTTTGTTGTTCAACTGTTATAAATAATATTTTTTGCATTCATTTTTTCCATATCAG
The DNA here is from genome assembly GCA_024449915.1 of Sweltsa coloradensis. Taxonomy (NCBI): domain Eukaryota; kingdom Metazoa; phylum Arthropoda; class Insecta; order Plecoptera; family Chloroperlidae; genus Sweltsa; species Sweltsa coloradensis. Next base: position 281,161 of record JAMZAV010000383.1, read on the forward strand.
TTAACATGCCATTTTATAAAAGAAAATAGTTGAATGCAAAGGCAACAGAAAGAGCATTTGTCCCGTAGTATATTCGTACCTGTTACCTATTGGTACACAAAATCCCCACATTACAAAAGACGTCGTATCATGTTAAAATGAAAAATTAAAAAAATTAAAAAAAGTTTGGCCTACTCAAATTTAAAAAAATCACAAAAATTAACTTAAAAATAAAACTCTACTTTAGGCATATGTTCAAGTTTATGTGGTTCAACCAACCAACCGTTATGACATTATGAGCAATTCTAGCCTAGGGGATGAACAGGCCTAGTAAGGACAGACACCTGCTGGACAGAGCGCGAGGCGTGGGTAATGGTTTGGGAAGGGGGGTTTCTCACGTCGCGTTTGGCTTTGCCATCGTTCGTAACGTCGTAGTAGTTGGTCGTCGAAGGGATGGGGATGGGTCTGCTACTCCGTACTTGCTAGCTATGATGTTTGCGAGATGGTTTTGCCTCTTAATACCACTGGTCTACCTTTGTTTCTAATCCGTGACCAGACTTGGCCTAGATTTTTTTTAAATTTGGATTTAAGGACGCGTCAACCGCTAGGTCATAATGCACCACTCTAACCTAGGGGGGGGGGGGGAGGAAAGGCCCATGCTGGTCAGAACCAGGCACGGGTAAGGGGAGGAAACGGGGTTCTCACGTCGCGGTCGTCATTGTCTTCGTCATCGTTCGTGGTGTCATTAATTGTCGTCATCGTCGTCGAGGGGTCGTCAAGGGAAGGAAGCAAGGTCCCCGACGACGATTGCCAGAGCTCGCCTCTAGGTTCGGGGAGTAATATACTCCCCGCTTACTAGCTGATGTTTGCGAGGTGGACTTTTTCTCTTGAATCGCCTTGTACGATTAGCAGAGCCATGCTCTGGGCCAATTCTAACCCGGGCCCAGACGGGGGACTTGGCCTAGATCAAGAACGAAAAGTGCAAAAGCGAAACGCCACTGACTGGTATTCTCCCGGAAAGATAGAAATCCATGTTGTTGATGTTAGCAACCGTACCCTCCTGCGATCCTATGTGGGTGTGTTTTTTAACTATAGCTGGTGAACTCCACGCGTCGACTCTGTCACGACATGACGGGGACTCATTTCTTGGTCTTATTAGCCTACTTGATCTAGGTAGGTCTCGTGAAAAATACCACTTTCGTTTTCATTCTTATTAGGTAGGCTACTTAAACATGGCGGCCTCGAAATGATCGAAATAAAACACTTTCAAATCACGTTGAGTAACCAAATAAGTTATTAAATTAAATGTAATTAATAATATTATAATTGTACAAAATCAAATTTGGTATGGAAACGGTATGTAACACACGTAAATAACGTCCGACATGATCTAGACCTGAATCTAGTGTGCTTTTTCTATTCTTATTCTTATTACTTGATTTCGGCCGTGCGTTCGACTATTCGGTTGCTACTAGCTACTAGCTGCGTCACGGATATTATGACGTGTAACGGAGTCGTAAAACGAGAACAAGACCACGAATGAACGCGTTTTGTCAGTATTCGGCTACGTCCTAGGCCTACCACGAGCCGGGGCGAGCACTGTGCAACGAATGTGCCATCCACGTTATTAAAATACGGGCCACCTATCGCACGGTGCGCCCAGTCCTAGACCCTATGATATTTATCATCTATAGCCTAGAAGCTAGATCCCCAGTCATTGGTCCACTGGCGTGACAATTAGAAGCCATCTTGAATAGGTCTAGGTCATTTTGTGTTTAGGCAACCAGGTACGGAGCATTTAACATGTTATTTTGATCAACTTTAGGAACATTTTTCTCTGAAACTACTGAAGCTAGGGACCTACATTTTTGGGACATTATAGAATATGTATGTGTTAATAATGAAATGAACTATGATCAATTATCTACCATCAGTAGTTTATGTTAGGCCTACATCACATTTCAGGTCTATTAACATTTTAAGTAAGAATTTATGACATTTTAATGTATATATCTAAACATTTGTAAACCTAAATCTATGCATGGAAAAACTGCCATTGTAGTCCATATTTTAGATTATAGCCTACCGTAATAATTATAGCTGAAAAAACAAATTCAGACCTGTAGGCCTATCTATAGTTCTTTCTTTAATATATGTTCCTAAAGTTGAAAAAATATTATTTCCGGGAAAATCGATTAAAGTTAAATGTATATTTAAGAATAGCCTACTAGGGGCCTAGGCCTAGGACTCATTTACATACTAAGTTGCATTTAAATGTAGGCCTATTCCAGCACCTTAATCTGGATTGTCAGGATTTTATTCGTCAAGATCAATTCAAAATCAAATTAAATTACCTGAAGTTGTTTACACAATCAAAAGCATTTCGTTTATAGCTGTTGGCGGAAAAAAGTGAGGTTAGGAACGTCATTATCAACATTGTCGGCATTATTTATGGCTGCATTTTCATGCTGAACCACATTTGGCGTAAGCCTAGGCCTAGGCGTAATACATCTATTGGAAATGTAAATGAACTTTCTGTGTAGTTTTAAATCGAGGCATCTTGAACAATAACGAAGAAAAACGCAATTGACACTATAAAAACATCATAACAAACACGAAAGTAGTCAAGAACAACATAAACAATGTAGGTCGATAATCGAAAAGTCGAATTAACACTGGCACAAGGTTCATACCAACCTAAGAAACGAAATCTGCTACTTGAAATTAAAACAAAATCCGCTAATAATACAAATACAAATGTTTCTTAACGACTTATTTAGCTCGAAAAAAGTGTTTTTGACGACGGTTTTAGTGTATGGGGACACACGAGTGTTCGTATTCTTTTGTACCATATTTATTTATTTGTATCACATGTTAGCTCGATTGGCTTGTCTTCATCATAATGAGTTAATACATCAGCTGATTGTAATCTCTTTTCAGCGTCTAGGAAAGCATTTTCCTCTTGTTCTTCCCACTTCCAAGAGCTGGCATCGTCTAGCAGTCTGTGAAGTGGTTCCAGAAGACATGCTGCATTTGAACTACCCGCCTAGAGCACTGCAGTGTAGTGGAGCTCTGTGTCGTGGGATCTGAGGGGCGGTGGGTTAGTAGTTGCTGTCTTCCCCGTCTTGACTAGCAAGGAGCGATGTCATGTAGCCTAGCATCCTAGTGATTGTAATTGTATCTATTTCTAATAAAGTACTGTTAATCTTATATCTAAATATCGAGTGATGATTCATATGGCGCCCTCATAACATATACATAACACTGGCGACGAACGGGAAATGCAAAGTAAGTACCATCTCGGAAATCTGAAGGCCCTAGGCCAACGCAAACAGTAGGCTAAAGGCTAGGCAAAAACGCGCCAAGCATGGCGTCCGTCGGGAAAATCGACGAATTCAACCCAGAAATCGACAACTGGGAGGAATATATGGAGAGGGTGGAATTCTACTACATTGCCAACAACATTGAAGAAGAGTCCAGGAAGCTGGCAGTGCTTCTGAGTGTTGTAGGACAACGCGCCTATACACTAATCAGGTCGGTCGTGGCGCCTAGAAGGCCTAACGAATTGACATTGGCACTATTATCGACGGCAATAAAGAACCATCTTCACCCAAAACCCTCCGAAATAGTGATGAGATTTAACTTCCATCGCAGAACCCAGAAGAGAGGGGAAACAATCGCGCAGTATGTGTCAGAACTCAGAAAACTAACAGAAAACTGTAACTTTACAGCAGATTTGAACACTAGACTACGAGATCAGTTAGTTGTAGGCATTTGCAACGAAGCTTTACAACGTAGGCTATTGGAAATGAGTGATCTAACATTTGAAAAAGCCCTACAAATGGCTGTAGCAGCGGAGGCAGCAGACAACAACATGACGGCAATGAGAGCTCCAGCCAACAATGGAGTTAGCAAGGAGATCAACACCCTTTCATACAAGAAGGGCAAGGATGTCCATCACAACAAGGTACCACAGAAGGGAACGTGCTATCGGTGCGGTTATGATCATCAAGGACAATCATGCAAGTTTGCTAACGAAACTTGTCATTTTTGCAAAAGGGTGGGACACCTTGAGCGAGTTTGTTTAACAAAACAGAATCAAGACAAACAGTCAAAGAAAAACAAAAACCAAGTCGGCAAGACTTCCAAACAAAACGCAGGGAAGGGGATTCAAAGTACACATGCAATTGAACTACAACAGTCAGAACAGCTGTACGAAATCAACCAGGTAGGCCAATGTTTTAAGGTAACATCATCTATAGACAAGCCTAGCCTAGCACTAAAATTAAATGGTTGCATGCATAAAATGGAAGTAGACTCTGGATCTGCATGTTCAATAATCAATGACATAACTTTTAACCAGTTATTGTCACAGTCAGTTATGCCTACACCAAGCATTAAACAGACAGGCATAGGACTAAAAACATGGTCACAAGAAATGCTGTCGGTGGTTGGTGAAGCCATAATAGATGTAGTGCATCAAGGGAAAAGTCATAAATTACCACTGGTGGTTGTAAAAGGGGCGGGAAGCAGTCTCATAGGCCGCAACTGGTTTAATGCCCTGGGAATCTCCATCAGTGGCATAAACAAAGTTGACTCACAGAGGCCTAGACCTAAATGGGAAGAAGAATTCAGCTCCGTGTTCAACGACGAACTAGGCTCCTACACTGGTCCCGAAATCGCTGTACCATTGAAGGAAAATACTACGCCTAAATTCTTACGAGCACGACCAGTACCTTTTCCACTGCAAAACAAGGTTAATAAGGAACTGGACAGGTTGACTGAAATCGGGGTTATAGAACCGGTGATCCATTCGGAATGGGCATCACCGATTGTGGCAGTTTTGAAAAAAGACAAAACTTTAAGGATTTGTTGTGACTACCGAAGCACAGTAAATCCAGCGCTAGTAACAGACATTTATCCATTGCCCACAACGAGCAATATCCTGGCTACGATTGCCGGTGGTGTGAAGTTCTCCAAGCTGGACCTTGCACAAGCATATCAACAAATGTCTGTAAACGAGACAGCAGGCCTTGTATTGACAATCAACACCTTAAAGGGGTTATTTAAAATGAAGAGGTTACCGTACGGGGTATCGAGCGCACCTGCGATTTTTCAACGCGAAATGGAAAAATTGTTAGCAGGCATACCAGGTGTGGCGGTATTTCTCGACGATATCCTGGTATCGGGGAAAACGCAAGAAGAACACGACGAGCGGTTGAGGGAAGTCTTGAAGCGGATTGACTCTAAGGGGCTGCGCTTGCAAAGATCAAAATGCCAATTTGACCTTGAACAAGTACAATTTCTTGGGTTTCTAATTGACAGCACTGGGGTTAGGCCAACACAAGACAAGGTGAATGCTATCGTACAAGCACCGAACCCAACTAACAAGTCAGAACTTCGAGCGTTCCTCGGGTTATACAACTTCTACAACAAATTCGTGAAGAACCGAGCATGTCTTCTGGAACCACTTCACAGACTGCTAGACGATGCCAGCTCTTGGAAGTGGGAAGAACAAGAGGAAAACGCTTTCCTAGAAGCTAAAAAGAGATTACAATCAGCTGATGTATTAACTCATTATGATGAAGACAAGCCAATCGAGCTAACATGTGATGCATCTCCGGTGGGAATCGGAGCAGTCTTGTCTCATGTCAACAATCAAGATCAAGGAAAACCAATTGCATTTGCGTCAAGAACACTGACAAGTACAGAGCGTAACTATTCTCAAACAGATCGAGAGGCGTTAAGCATAATCTATGGCGTAAAACACTATCATCAATACTTGTATGGTCGCAAATTCAGGATTGTAACAGATCACCAACCACTCTTGGGATTGTTCAACCCTGGGAAATCAATTCCACAGATAATTTCACCAAGAATGCTACGGTGGAGCATTCTACTGTCCGCTTATGAGTACGAACTTGTTTATCGCCCGGGTAAACAAATAGGTAACGCCGACGGACTAAGCCGGTTACCGGTACAACACCCGGATACCGAAACTCCAGCACCAATTGAAGTACTGTTTTTTGGAAGCATTGGACAAACCACCGATCACAGCGGTCGAGATAGAAAAGGTATCCAAGCAAGATCCGGTGATGAGCAAGGTCATTGAATGCGTACTTACAAAATGGACGCATGATCTCAACAAGGACAATTTCACAGCATACTTCAGGCGACGTCAAGAATTATCGATTCATCTTGGGTGTTTGCTGTGGGGAACGAGAGTCGTTATACCAGAAGAACTACGTGAACGGGTTTTGAAATTGTTGCATGTGGCTCATCCAGGCAGTGTGGTCATGAAAAACTTTTTCGCGCATATGTATGGTGGCCGGGAATCGACAACGACATTGAAAACTATGTCAAGAGATGCAACAATTGTCAAATACAACGACATGAACCAGCTAAAGCACCTCCATGTCCTTGGAAATGGCCGACAAATCCTTGGTCGAGACTACACGTCGACTTCATGGGTCCATTCATGGGAACACTTTTCTCATTTTGGTAGACGCCTACTCCAAGTGGACAGAAGTGGTTATAATGAAAAACTTAACATCATTAGCAGTAATAAATCATCTACGAAGAATCTTCGCAACGCACGGGCTACCAGACAAATTGGTTTCCGATAATGGAACGGCGTTTGTCTCGGCTGAAATGAAGGAATTTCTAAGAAGTAATGGTATTACGCATGTTGCCGTACCACCATTCCATCCTGCATCAAATGGACAAGCTGAAAGAACTGTTCAGACGGTGAAGGAAGCCCTCAAGAAGATGAACAAAGGGAACATTCAAGTCATGGTCTCAAGATTCTTGCTACATCAACATAACACTCCGAGCACGGTGACCAACAAGAGTCCTGCTGAACTTCTAATGGGTCGGCGTATCCGGACAGCCTTGGATCTTTTGAAACCAGACTTGAGCAAGAAGATGCGCCAACGTCAGGAGGAAGAATGGGAACGCCAGAAGCTACCTGAGCGAACTTTTGAAGAAGGTGCAGCAGTATTCGTGCGGAACTATGCCGATGGAAACAAGTGGATGCCAGCAACTGTCACCAACGTCGGCGGCCCACGAACATTCGAAACGCAACTAGATGATGGACGGACCTGGAAACGACACCTAGACCAAATGAGGGGGCGAGACTCGCGGTCGACAGAAGACTATGAAGAGGCAGTGAACCAACCTGATTCTCCTTCAGAACCATCCCTAGTAGGAAGGGCTAATGAAACCTCTGCCACTCCATGTCATTCTCCCCAGCAAAGGGTATCCTCACGTCCTCGTGCTAGACCTGCCTATCTGAAAGACTTTGTTACTGATTAAATCATGTATCTTTAAAAACGCTAATTGATAAATTTAATTCAAATCATACTTGTAAAAAAAATCCCAGAAGGGAGGGGTGTGATGTATGAACATTTGAACTACCCGCCTAGAGCACTGCAGTGTAGTGGAGCTCTGTGTCGTGGGATCTGAGGGGCGGTGGGTTAGTAGTTGCTGTCTTCCCCGTCTTGACTAGCAAGGAGCGATGTCATGTAGCCTAGCATCCTAGTGATTGTAATTGTATCTATTTCTAATAAAGTACTGTTAATCTTATATCTAAATATCGAGTGATGATTCATATGGCGCCCTCATAACATATACATAACACTTATATAATTTTATTCAGAAAACAACAAAGATTAATAAGCACCAAAAACATTTTTTTGGTAAGGTTTGAAACGTAGGGTGTAGCGATTTGTAGCCCAATATTTTTCAAGGTGGCTGTCAGGTTGACAGGTGAGCAAATTAGCCATTAACACCAAATGATTACTAAATTCCCTTATGCAATAACTCCTTATAGTGTTTGTTTTTGTGAATTTCCATGCTGCACAAGCTAAAACCATATCAAAACAATCCAGAAAATACTTAATCGCATTTAAAACATAATAAATCGCCATCTTGAATATGTCAATTTGGTACGCTCGCGTCTGTACGGACGTATTTGAGACTGGGGATCTAGCCTACTACTATAGGGCCTATGTTAAATATCATTGCCTAGACCACACACCACACACCCAGAGTAAAACGTTTCTGAATACTGCCAAACCTATTAGGTCTTGGTCTTGATTTACGTCATGAGCCTACGTCACGAACTACGCCATCAATCACCCGTGACGTCACAAGTAGCTCCGAATATTCACGCGCACGATCGAGACATCAAAATCAAGTAATAAGAATAAGATTTAAAAGTGCACACTTGATTTAGGTATAGATCATGGCGGACGTTATTGACGTGTGTTTACATAGGCTAACTTATTTGGCTACTCAACGTGATTTGGAAGTTATTTATTTCAATCATCTCTAGAGACCACAATGTTTTAGAAATAAGAATTAGAACAAGTGGGGTAATTCCAACTAGACAATAGATCAAGTAACGTCTGGATTAGACCAACACATTTCGTGTTTCTATTAGCCTGTCTGCCTGGGCCTAGAATCTACTTTCACAACGTCATACATAATAATACATAAATAATAATACCATACTTTACTGAGACATACCTTCAAGCTCCCTGAGTCTTCTAAACTACCCATCTTCTTTTACATCAGGTTTCAACAGGTTATATCTTATGAAATTCAGTTTATAAATATGTTTCAATACATCAGACATGCGATACAAGAACAGAACGAATTAAAATTCAAGTGTATAAGTTTCCTTGGTAAATAGAGTTGTGTTTTGTTAATTGTTGCTTTTTTTACTTTGTTTCTTGAGTTGACGTCACCGCTTGCTAGAATTAAACCATCAATAAAGCAAGGTCACTAAATTTGTTGGAATTCCACTAGGAGATTCGGGTACCTTGCATTTAAAAAAAAAACATTATTTAATGTTTATTTATTTATCGTATTTTAGAGATTTACAAATGCAAATAATAAATTCACTTTGTCTTGTGGCTAGAGTCTCCAATTCCAATGCAGAAGCTCCGGTGTTCGTTCGAATCCCGCTATTGACAGAAGATTACCTAACTTTTGATGTGGATCAAGTCCATCATAACGTCTTGGCTTAGGAATGTGTAAACGAGTTGAGTTTGGAACTGTCCTAACAACCAGGCGCATAATAATTTCTAAGATTGTCCCGAATTACCCTCGTTGATTCTAGTGCTGTCCGCGGGTGGAATCGTGTCCAGCTTGTTGTGCTCGTAAACGAACAAGTGACTCAAGTGAGAGAAATGTGTTGGTTCTTGGAGATACAAATCTAAATGTACTTAACAAAAATAACAACTCCGTTCCCAGTTATGAAAGTATATGTTTGCTACAAATGGGTTTAAATATTTTGATGATGTTTCACGAAGGAAGTTTCGGACGCATACAATAACACGTTCTTGCATCGTTCACATTTACGTTAGGAATCAAGGTATTGACTTAAATTCAGCTGTATTCACTACAAAAATTACAGACCTTTTAACACACATTAATTTTTTTTTTTAATACAGCCAAACCTCATAGACACTTAACCCTTAAAAACATTGAGATCTCAATGAAGGTCAAAGCTTTTGAAATTTCTACATTTGCGCACATAATACATAAATTTACTTTGACGTTTGACCCTGAACTGACCCATGCTGCATCGTTGCAAAGCTTGTAAAAATTGTATTTGAAATCATTGTTTTAATTTCTAAATACAGTTCGTGCAAATTTTATTTTGCCATGAACTATGTATGATTACAATATTAAGCTTAATTTCCAATTTTGTTGGCATAATTTTTATACCAATACTCACTAGTTTTATGTCAGATACAAGCTATGATCGAGTCTATGAAATATATTTATTTTTTTAGAGAGTATATTAAACCTGGTATAGGGTGTAAAGTATGTTGTACTTAAATGCAGCAGGAAGCAAAGTTTATTTTATTTTATTTGTGGGCACATTACAACAGGATAAAATTAATGTCCCACAAGTTCAATTTACCAAACCATACCAATACAAACATAACGCAATAATACATTGTAAAATTAAAGTGACATAAAAAAGACTTTACAAATTGTATACACATGAGTGTATGTGTGTGGTGTTGTATGTATGTTTGAGTGAATGATTGTGTGTGTAAAGTGTAAATATGAATTGTATGTGAGTGCACGAGCGACTGTAGACATTAGTGAAGTTGATTATGTTATATCTTTTAGTTGCTTTCGAAAGTGATGCGTGTTACTATTGTGTAAATCTAAATTAGGCTCATTCAATGATAAAGTTTGTTGTACGTAGTTTGCAACCTTATTAAACAGGAATACTTGTACAAATCAATGCGGGTGGAGGGAGGTTGAAACAGTTTATGAATTCGAGTGTTCCTTGGTGGCACATGGTAGTTCAATGACTCAATTAGAGGCGAGTCAAGCAGGTTATTAGCAACTTTAAAGAGCAGAACAATGTCCGTAAATTTTCTCAGACTTTCAAGAATAGGCCAACTTAGCTTGTTGTTAGAACACATACCTAAACAATTTACTAATTAATTCTTTGTGTAGTGGTGACGATCTTACGTCACCACTAATATAGTCTGTATAAACGAGATTAATGTATGTATAATTAATGTATGCATAATATCATTGATCTCACATCCATGTTCACGCGCAATAATAAATAAAAACTGCACTTTTGTTTCAATAGTTATAATTAATGGATAAGTTACAGGAACAAAGTATAGTACGATTCCTCAAGTTTGTCATCAAACAGTTATTATGAAGTTGTGGGGACAATAAGAGGAACTAGAAAGAAGAACCAATAGATATAAAAGTACATGGGGTATAAATTTAACTTAATGATAAAATACAATTCTAGGGTATATCTCTTCATAAACACATTCATAAAGATGGATTTAAAATTATTTAATAAATTTAAACGATCGTTAGTAAGCGTTTACCATTTCTGATATTTTATAAATTTTTTGATTTAAAAATACTCCCGAAGATTTTCTTCCACTTGTTAAATTGTTCCCACCTCCACACATCATATTACATAATATATTTCAGTTACGTTGAAGTGCGTTAATATTGTTGTTTTTTAAATTTATTAATTCTTTATTTTTGTAGTGACATAACTGACCAACCTCAATTGATTTATTCTTTATATCGTATTTACAACATTTTACGTTACAAAATGATATTTTAGTTTCAGTGGTAACAACACTTATTCAAATAAATATGTTGTATTTCATGATCACTAGAATAATCGTTGGAAGTCAATATAAGATTTTCAAAGTTGTAGTTCATTGCAAATACACAATTGACACGTCGCGGTTGAAAAGTGTAAATTAAACAGTAAGCCTGTTGGTGGCTATCCAGTCAAGATATTGAGCAATGTCAGTGAACACGACGTAGTTAAGGGGATCACAGACGAGCTCGTTCTCTTTCTTCAGACTGTTTGAGACCACGCCCCTCAGATACCATGTAAGCTCCGCCCCCCACCCAGCAAAGATCATATTTCGCCATCTTTACAAAGTTTCTATTCTTTAATGGTAAATCATGTACCCTTCTTCAAGCAAAGAAACTAACACCATCCTTTTGTCATTCCTCACAATGCACACACATGTACTTGTATTGGTCTTTGTATCACACTCATATCCTTCAAAGATCCTTCTCACAATGACAAACCTAAGAACTCAACTCACCATTCCTGAAACCTGCACAGAAGGTTGTTCGTCTCGTGAAGACAGAGAAGTGCTGGGGGTTGCTCTCGACGCAGGTCTCGTAAGACACGACAGGCATTGTTGCCATCATCAGCTCTTCCGTCAGTTGCCCTGTCTCGTCCACTCCCCAGCCCACGACCTACGTTCGGGCATCAAGTTTCACAATTAATTTACTTTGCAATTAATGTTTACTGGACCCATGTCACCAAATGTGTGATGCATGCTGGGAGAATGCATTATGAAACGTTTGAAACTTGCGAACAAAACGTTAGCACACATTTATGGGAAATAAAACATTTTTTTATCTATCAAGTTTCATGTCAAAATAAATTATATAAAATTATGTTTTCATCTGAAATTACAATAGCATTACTACAGCCGTTTGAACATGTTGTTTATTCGAATTTACATTGAGTTATGTGGCACGACAATAACTAACATTTCGTCCAACGACCTACTTCTGTAACTATGTGTTTATTTTCTGGTATAAGCATGTACTTACAAATTGGTGTAGAATTTCCATTTCAAGTGCATGCTTTGATGTCAAAAATTTACCTGTTACTGCAGCTGTGTACGACATACAGACAAGATCACTAAGCTCAGACAAGATCCACAATAGTTTTGAACAATTATGAATTTAAATGAAGGACATTGGTAATTGTATCAGCATCAAGAAATAAAATAATTACAATTTATATGAATTAAACATTCACGACCATGAATACTAAAGCTAAATTTGAGAGTCTCATAAAGATGCAATGTTTCGGTTTCAAAAGTTTGGTATATTTCCCAATTTGTTAAGGTAATCTTACAAATTTGTCGTTATAACTTTTGCACCTGCCCAACTAAATCATGAAAGCTTCGACTGAATTAGTATCAAAATTTCGAAGTTAACCTCTCCGTTCCTTGCGTAATTCTCTGGTTTGTATTCTCAATATTATCACTTAAAATATACTCACAATTCCTCCTCTGCCTTCGACGGAAGTCATGTTGGCATTCCACAAACACACCGGTTTCACAAACAAAGTTGACTGGAACGCCGTCTCCAGAATCAATATGGCGATGTCATTCAGGAGACCCGACGATAAGTTGTACTCGGTATGAAGAACTATTCTCTGAACCTGTTTGGAAACTAAGGGTTATTAACACGGCCTTTAAATTGAATGTCTAAGGCGGCTTGATTTTGTTCCAGCTCAAGTCTTAGGCCGTGGCAAAACATACAGTTTGTGGATAAATACTAATCATTTTGCTGTGGGATTAAATAATATATAAAGTACCGCCCTTGTATCCCCGATTTACGATCATACTGCGTCGACTGTCTATCGTTCAAATATCTTGTACGCTACACTAGCTTTTATGTTTCTTTTATTCTCTACACCCACATATTATGTTGTCAATGCCAGTACTTGATTTAACTTCGAAAATAAATGTTTCCTGTATTCACTGTTAAAGATATAGTTGCAATGCGCCAAGTAACTAAATTGAAATTATTTCATGTTAACGTGTTTCAAAAGGGTATCATTTTTCTTTATGTGCTCACAAAACATCATTATCATCTCACTTTAATTTTTGAAGATAGTGGCAACTGGTACTTTTGGAAATTGCATTCCACACAATTATCTCCTTTTGTATAAGTGAAAATATTTATGAACGTATCAATTGTCTATGGATCAGTAAAACGTAAAATTTTATGAACTGAGGCCTGTCACTCACCCTTCTTTGCTGGATCTCAGTCCCCTCTCGCGCCAGATCCAGATAATACTTCCCCGCGTAGATCAACACTGTGGACGCGTTAACCGCGCGATTCCCCACGGTGACGCAGTGACCGGCCGTCACGACCGTGTTCAACCCGATGAGGGTACCTCCACACACGTACATCATCGTACCACCTTGGGTCCGGCGATAGAGCGCCACGTGCCATGGCCATTGACCTCGGTACGTCTGCTCGCCGAAGTTTATGAGGGGGACGATGTTTACCGTTCGTGGAGATGCTTTGCCACATTCGGTAGTCAGAACTGGAACTAAAACCAAACGTAAGTTACAGAAAGACTCGCGGAAGATCAATCAAAAGCACGTTTTGAGAATTCCTCAGAAAATTCGATCAGTCATCATCATTTACCATTGAACAACTTCATAGCGATCAATTACATTAGTGTTTACCAGTAACAGCCGGTGTCGTAGGTGGTCTGGTACTTGACGTCACTGCTGCAGAAAGTGTAGTAGGAGCTGGCACCGTTGAAGGTACTGGCACCGTTGAAGGTACTGGCACCGTTGAAGGTACTGGTACCATTGAAGGTACTGGCAGTTTGCTGACTACTGGCTGTGGTGTTGTAACTCCTGCAGTCACTGGCCGAGCTGCGGTGCTGACGATAGGAGGTCGGGCCGTGCTCGTTCCTTGGGGCACTGACAAACATAAGGGTAGCACAATAATAATATTTATTGAGATTGGAGGCTCACTTGACATGCAACATACAAGTATGGGAACTTTGTTTACAGATAAAGTAGACCACTTTTTTCTCGGCAATTCGATTGCAAAGTATTTTGTGATCTAGTGCAAGGGGTAAATATATTTGTTTTGAAACCATCGTCAAGAAAAGCCTTATTTTGTATGGTTCCATTTGGTATTTTCAAATAAGTGTTTATGTCTTTGAAATAATTTTATCTAATCTATAGCTGAAAAATAAATTCACAATATCAAAACGGAAAACATCGACATTATTAAATATTCGTTTTCTGGGTTGATTGAGTGGCAAGTCAAGAGATGGTTCACTTTTGCCGACATCAACCACAAAGCAAACTTACCAATAACTTTCACCTTAACGGCGTCGATACTCCAGGCGCCATCTTCATTGGCCGGTACCTTCCCTAACTTGCACATAATGTTCCCTGTAAGTTTCTCGTCCACCTTCGTCAAGGTTATGCCACACGCCCCGCTCTGCAGCCCAGCGCCGTGGTAGCGGTACTCGGGTGTCGACGGTGACATCGGACCCAAGTCAAACGTGGCTTTTCTGCCGCCCGGGAGAAAAAAGTGGCAGAAATCAATCTTCTTCTTCGCGTTGCAAGTAATTGTGATGTTGTCTCCTTTTCTTGCCTCAACTTTCTTCGGGAATATTTCGATCACGGGCAGGTGTTTCGGTGCCAAACCTGTGAATAATTACATTCCATCATTGGTACATTGATAGCAAACATTATATCCTACAGTTGCAACACCAAGCGGCAGATATCGGGCAGACGCATGCAACTACTTTAGCAAAATTTACCGTGCATGTTAAGACTATAAGTAAACTATCACCAATAGGCTGTGTCTATTAAACTCGTTAAAAATGTGACGAATAATTTTTGCACAATCTTGAATTTTTAGCTGACGTCCAAACAATTGGTTTTTTGTCCCGAGATTCTAGCACTCACAATTTCACCTTTCCCAGTAAAATTATACATAGCCTAGGTTTGCATAGAATGAAAGAGTAACACACTGTAAAAGTAAAATAGAGGTTGGGCAATGGGCATGACGAATTCCATGGGGAGCATTAACCCCCTTATTCACAAAGCGAGACTCCACTGCGGGGTTGTAGTTAAAACTTACCGGTAACGCGGACGACGGCCACGTTGCTCGCCCAAACCTCACTCCCCACCGTCCTCACTCGACCCTCGATCACCCCCGCCAGACCCACAAGGTCGGGGTGGAAGTAATTCAAGGTCATGCCGCAGTCGCCCGCCTGCAACCCCCTACCGTGGTAGTGGTACTGCCCCGTCTTGGGGGCGTGGCGACCGAGGCTGAAGTCTAGAGCATGCGCGTTGGGTAGGACGAACATGCAGCTGCGCAGGGGACCCATGGGGTGGGCGGTGATGGTGATGGTCCCGCCCCCATCATGAGGTCGTAACCACGGTGCACTTTGGTTCGATGTGGAAGTCATGCGCACCTGGGGACATAATGAATTCCGAGGAGCTATATCGGAATATCCTTTGTACAATGTTAACGCTCACTTTATTTGCAAATCACTTACTAAATCCAGAGGCAACAAAATTTCAGGTTATCAGGTTATTTTCAATATCATATCTTATTCAGACCACGTTTCTCCATATTGCACAGAATAAATCATTGAAAATCGGCAGTTTAATCATATTTTTCTATGAAATTACAATTTGTAAAAAGTAACCATGCACTCATTTTATCCATTTTTACCCCGCCAAGGGGTACTAGAACCTTTAATTGAAGCAATATCTTGTTATTTACCTCGTGCAAGATGACCTAAGGAGAGCGATATGCTTGAAGAGAAGATGAGGATCAGAAGAATCTGTAAAGTAAAAATAGAGGTTTATAACATTACCTACGTTTCGGGCAATTTGTATATTGTTGATTCTTAGGTTATGTCTCATCAAATAATAAAATTAAAATATTCGGCTCATTAATTATGTCCCTCTTTCAATCTACTAGGCCGCTTCGCGAACGCTTTTTGTAGTCGCGTTGATGGATGAGCTTTTTTGTAAGTTTAAAGTATGCTTTTAATAAATTTAATAATAATAAAAATAAAATTGATATTATGATCTCTTTACTTTTTTAAGTCCCATTGCAAAATCATTTTTGTTAAATTAGGATTTTTGTTGAAAGTAGTATTAAATTGCTATGGTAATACCAATTAATAGAATGTTAAATATCTGCAGGCCCAAAGATTTGCTTTTTGAACGCATTTTAGGTGATTGTTGTCAAGTTTCGATTGTAACTTGTTAATTGTTATTATATTCTTGAAAAGACACATATTAAAACCTTTATTCTATGGATTCTGGCTAACTTTTTCAACTTTTTATTTCAAAAGGCAATACATCACCATTACTTGAATGTCCATGTGAAATATAAACGTTGTAGCCCGACCCGTTTGGTCAGAATTGGCCCAAATATCACGAGAATATCGCATTAGAAATCGGGGGAAAAAAACTTGGCGGGTCTAAGTTCAGAGATTTCGAAGGGCCCCTCCAATTTTTTCATCAAGATCGCACATGCCGTTTGCCCGGTAGAACGCGAACAAACAGACAGAAATAATAATAATTAAAAAAAAAAAACACCGGAGCTAATGTTTTTAGGGGGGTCAGTGAAATCGAAGTCTTCGCTTCGCTCATCCAATTAAATTTTCAGATGTCTTTACTGCATTTTTTAGAAATCATATTTAGGTCTATGGATTCCCCTTGAGTACTTTAACAAAATATAATAATGTCAACAACAAACGTAGATACGAGAGTACCAAAAAGAGGTAGTGAAACCATTTTACGAACAGATCCTCAAAGAAAAATTCAAACACAAAATAACTCGCCGCTCGTTAATCTTTTTGGTGGCAGCTCTTGGTTTTTAAGTTAATTAATGCTTACCATTAAAAAAGTTTCTCGCTTATTCTTGCATTCATTTATGGTGGACTTACTGGTCATATTATTTTCGCAAATTTTCTGGGGGAATAGCCCCCCACCCCCGACCCCTTACCCCCAGAGTCACCAAAATAATTTTATAATCTGTATCATCTTTGTCGAAGGGCAATGGCAACAAAAAAATGTTTTAAATTCGGACTTCGAGTTCGGTTTTTACCGTGAGACGTAAAACACACACAGACGGACGGACTGACAGAAATGTAATCTTGGTATTTATTTTTATTTTATTGAAGTTTACCTGCCCATGGCCTATTCTAAATTTATGCTAAAATAAAATTGAAGTCAATTTTTCAAAATAGCTCATACCCTACTCAATCGATTTAAATTTACACTAGAATACTAGAACGTACACTGGAATAAAGTCTACGTCGCTGCTTTCGATAACCACGATTAGGTACATACCTCCACCTCCACAAACTTGGTGAACAGCTGCTATTATTTTAAAAATGTTGTCATAAGGTCTCCCAAACATATTCGAACCTAGTAAGCTGTATGAGCCAAGTTTATTCACTATAGCTTAACGCGAATAGTTAGACCATTGGTTTTGGTTGAAGATTAAATTATAACTTACCATTCTTTTGAAGATGTACATTTTGAAAATTTGTGTGTTTTTATACAAATGGAAATCACCAAAATTTTATCGAAGTTTTGCGTAATTTTATTCCATTCTTTGCTATTTCTATTATTCAAATCAATTTTCAACTTCACTCCACAGTCCACACCACGCACAATCGAAAGCACAACCGAATATCTTGTTTTTCTACGATGACTTGTTAGGTCAATGATTGATAGTAATGAACTATGAGAAACCGTTAAGATAGGCTGGGTCAAGGGTGAAGAGTTGTCGTGTGCTGTTTTGTTCCACACAGGAGTCTTTGCGATCGACTGTGCCTAAAACATTTCTGGGGGGGGGGGGGGGGTCAACATTTTAAATAATTTTCAAAATATTATCGATAGTCTCTTGATTTACACTTTACACCTGCTATAACGATGTGCGGTACAATTTTACCTTTATCAGAATATGGAAAGAATCTTGGGATTATTTTTGACAAACATCTTTCTTTCGAAAAGCACATAACTCAACAGTGCTCAAAAGCATATGGTATACTTAGATCGTTATTTCATTTTAAATCCCTATTGAGTGAAAATGTGAAGATAAAGTTAATAAGTGCACTAATCTACCCCCTATTTGACTATGGCGATGTTGTTTATATGGGCATAAACGAGAATGTTTCTAGACAAATGCAAAAGTTCCAAAACGCATCCGTACGTTATGCATGCAACGTCAGGAAATTTGACCATATTAGCCATTTATATAAAAAACATAAAATCTTAAACATTAAACAACGGCGGATCCATCACTATTTTTGTAATATAGCCAGAATAATCAGAAACAAAAGACCGATTTATCTATACGAAAAATTAAGATGCACAAACATGCACCATAGCTACAATACACGACGCAAGTTACTTGAGATACCACTTCATCGATCAGCAACTGCCGCTACCTCATTCTCAGTGCTGGCCCCTAAACTATGGAATGAGTTGCCTGATAACATTAAACAGAAATTGAACAACCCATTCCTCTTTAAAAAACAGTGCCAACAGTATGTCTATGCTAACTATAACTAAGAAGTAATTTCTAGTAGTGTCCTAGATTGTAAGGTCTAAAATAGAAGATTGCGATCTGAAATGCTAACGGCAAATCACTATTTTGACTTGTTTTTCGTATATCATAGATTTTAATTGTTAAAGTAATTAATTGGCAAGTTATATCGTGTTACTATAAACATAGTGTGCATCCTTAACATTTGCATTGGAATGAACAATATGAACAATAATCTTAGTATATTATAGTGCTACTGTATTAGTATGTTTTCTATTTCTTCTACGTTTAGAAATGAACCAATGGTACTTATCATGATGCATTGTATTAGTATTTATATTATATTCATACAATTTAATGTTAAGTTAGTTTGTCATATTAGTCATATTAAGTTGTTCTTACAAAATCTAAACTTATTATTTTATTCTTATGCTAATGTAAGTGGTTAGGTGGAAGAGCGAACAGTGTTTCGAACCTCGCCGTTTTGTAATTGATACTCTTTTACAAATAAAGTTCTATTCTATTCTATTCTATTCTAATAAACAACGAAATAAAATAAAAATGACAACGATAAATCAAATTTGCATTCAAATAGTCAAAAGGTTCGTATTTAAATAATAAAATAGTGCTAGTCTTATTTGTAAAAAAAATACCCCATTGCGAACCAAATAAATACCACATAGTAAAAGTAATATTATGATGGATGGATTGTGATGGACCAATCTCGTTGTTAGTGGAGGTGGCGAGTACAAAGGGGGATAACAAATAAAAACTACTCCGTTCTGATTTTCAACTCTTGTTGTTGAAGGCGATGCCGAGTATTTACGTTTAAAGATTGTTGGACTCCAGTCCCATCCCACTCACATCCAAGGTCAACAAAACATTTTTAGCTGAAAGTAAATAAATCCTTGTTGAAGGGCAATACCAAAAAAATCACATGTAAATAAAACAAGGCCGCTTCGCGAACGCTTTTTAAAGTCGCGTTGATGGATGAGCTGTTTTAATAAGTTTTTAGTTTGCGTGGGATGTCTTTACTTTTGAAGTTATTTTTGAACACATTGTAGGTGATTGTTGTCTAGTTTCTGTTGTTACTTGTTAATTGTTATTATATTCCTCAAAACATTTATATTAAAACGATTATTTCTTTGGATTCTGGCTAATTTTTTCAACTTTTTCTTTCAAAAGGTACTACATCACCATAACCTTAATGTCCATGTGAAATATGAACGTTGTAGCCCCACCCGTTTGGTCAGAATCGGCCCAATTGTCATGAAAATATCGCACTAAAAATCGGAAAAAATCGTAAAAGTACGATATTCATGAGACATATTTCTTCGATTGTACCCAAAAACGTGGCAGGTCTAAGTTTAGAAATTTCAAAGGTCCCCTACAATTTTCATCAAGATCGCATATGCCGTTTGCCCGGAAGAGAGAGAACAAACAGACAAAAATACAAAAAAAAAATACCCGAGCTAAATTTTTTTGGGGGGTCAGTGAAATTGAAGTCTTCGCTTCGCTCATCCAATAAATAAACAAATTAAATTTGTATTTCGATTCTATACCTACTCACTTACATAACAGTTGATTTTCAGTGAAGGAGCGTAGCGACTAATTAATGAAATACACGAGTGAAAGCAGTGAATGAGTTACAACGCAAGTCGAACTTTCTTAATCATTGGATGAGAGCGTAGCGAGCGGGCAAACGGCATAAGCGATCTTAATGAAAATTGAAGGGGACCTTCGAAATCTCTGAACTTAGACGTGCCACGTTTTTGGGTACAATCAAAGAAATATTTCTCATGAATATCGTACTTTTACGATTTTTTTCGATTTTTACTGCGATATTTTCGTGACATTTGGTTCGATTCTGACCAAACAAGTAGGGCTACAACGTTCATATTTCACATGGACATTAAGGTTATGGTAATGTAGTACCTTTTGAAAGAAAAAGTTGAAAAAGTTAGCCAGAATCCATAGAAATAAAGGTTTTAATATAAGTTTTTCGATTTTTTTGCGATATTTTCGTCACATTTAGGCTGATTCTGACCAAACGGGTAGGGCTTCAACGTTCAGATTTCTCATGGACATTAAAGTTATGGTAATGTAGTAACTTTTGAAAGAAAAAGTTGAAAAAGTTAGCCAGAATCCATAGAAATAAAGGTTTTAATATGAGTTTTTTGAGGTTTATTACAACAATTAACAAGTAACAATAGAAACTTGACAACAATCACCTACAATGCATTCAAAAAGCACTTGCAAAGAAAAAGTGGTCCTATGCAAACAAAAAACTTGTAAAAAAAAGCTCATCCATCAACGCGGCGGGACTTTAGCGTTTTTCTAGTGATACTGTAATACAGATACGATGATTCGGGTACCTTTTTTGACGTCCAGGTCTTCCCCCAAATACCCGAACCAACCCTAAATTTCGGGTACCCGCTCACCAGTAGTATATTTTAGTACAAAGCATACTCACAGTGTAAAACATATCGTTGGGGAACATGAACAAAGATTGTCGTATTTTCATTACAACACATGACAGAAACGATTGCTTAGGTTTACAGCTGTACAGCCAATACTTTCTCTGTATCTACAGAGGCCACAGCCTGCAAGGATCGGCTATAATATTTATTTCTTTTTTCTTAAACGTCTATCTTATTCCGAACTAAAACCATAAAAAGCATACATCTAAATAATTTACATTTACATTGATATTATTAGCTTTTGACATCAATGAGCCAAATGAGAGTCTTTTTTACCACTTGAATATCACATGCAGCATTTTCTTTCTGCGTTCAGTCGATTTATTTATTAGTTAGTTACTATATCGGCCTGCAATAATATAATGTGCATTTAACTTTTTGAAACTTGTAACAGTCATAAGAATTAATTATAAGGTTGATTGTAGATTAATCGGCCAATCCACCCCCACTCTTTTATTTAATACTTATGGCTGTTAAAAGGTACGAAAAGTGAAATGCATATTTAAATTAATGTAGGCCAATATAGTCACTTACTAATAAATAAATAAACTAAACTCAGAAATAAATTGCAGCATGTGATATTCAAGTGGTAAAAAAGACTCTCATGGCTTATTTATGTCCAATGTCTATAAAATTTATTCTTATGGTAACAAATATATGTTTAGTTTATTTTTTAACTGATCTTAAGCCCATCCTTAATAATTATACATAATAAAACGTAACAAGGAAAACGTCAGTCGTTGTTAGACGAGTGAGCGAGCAATGTGTTGAGTACCCGAAAACATTCCCTTCCTTACCCTACCTAAGGCTGGATCAAGTCAGCATGGTATTTCCTCCCTAGCCTATCATAGTCTAGAGTGGCGCATTACGGCCTTATACAGTTGACGCGCTCTTACACCAAATAAACTCAAAACCATATCGTCTATACCTTATATTATATCAATCAACTTAAATGCAAATTTTCCCGGGCACTCAAAACATAACTCGTTCACTCGTCTGACAACGACTGTGGCGTTTTCCTAGTAATTTCAAAACGTCTTTTTAATTTTTTAGATTTCGAGAGAGCATAGGGGTGACTTACAACGCAAGTCGAACGGGTCCTTGTGACATTTTGTTTGTAAAAGTTTTTTTAGCCCCCCCCCGGCCAAAGGGCCCAAATCAGATTGAGCTGAAATTTTAAACAGACATCCGCGACCAGTATTCTTAGAACTGCTTACAAAATGAGCAAAATCCGTTACGATTTAAACCTACAAGACATACAAAATTGAAAACTAGGCTGAATATGTTGTAGGATTTTTTTTAAAACGCCCCGACCTTTGTTTGAACCGGGTTCCCCTTTCCCGGGTAAAAAGGGGCGCCTTACCCAAAACTTCCCAAAAAAAACATAAAAGTCGTTTCCCGAGAATTAGTAGCATGTTTTGAGTACCCGGGAACATTTGCATTTAATTTGTTTGGGTAAAAGGGCGTCCCAACTGTAAGGCCATAATGCGTCACTCTAGCCAAGATAGTTAGGGGGGAAATACCCATGTCGGATTTAGCCTTAGGGGGAGGGAAAAAAGGGGAATGTTCCCCCGGGTTTCCTTTTCATCACATGGGCCCCTCACTCGTCTAACAACGGGCTTTGGAGTTTCCAATTTTAAATTTTGAATATTTTTTATCTTAATTAAGGGGAAATAGATGAGGAATTGGCGTATCACAATCTTGATTGCCCCATTGTAGGATGCCGGATATCCTTGTTTATGTTAGCAATGAGTATATTTATGCAAATTGCATGCAAGAAGTAAATGCTGCCAGTGTACCACCAGCGTTGTGAACTATTAGTATAGCGTAGCTCAGGGTCTCCAAAAAAAGAACCATATAACTTATTAGTTTATTATTATTAACTTATTTAAACGAGGGAGCGGAGCGACCGAGTGTCTCCATTCAACTCGAACGGCTCTCATTCTGTGATTCTGTCTGTCTGTCTATCTGTCTGTCTGTCTGTACGTCGAAAATCAGCCGAACCGCTGAACAGATTAGGCTGAAATTTTAAACAGACATCCGGTACGAAATTATTGAGAACTGCTAACAAAATCAACTAGATCCATTGCGATTTAATCCTACAATAAATAAAAATGTGATTTTTAAAATATCGATAGCATTTGTTTAGTAGCAGCTATCGGGACCACTTCTACGTGGCTTGCATGGCCTATTGGAAAGCATTTAGCCTACCACACGGAGGGTTGAGGTTCGATACCCGTTAGCTCGAACTTTTTTTATATTTTTACACCCACATATTATTTTTGAGGGGTGTTAAATGAGAAATAAAACTTAGGTGATTTTGTTTTATCTTGGAAATTTGTTAATGTTTCACGCTAATACGTTTTGAACACGATTCGCATTTCAAATGTTCAATTTAAATATCTAGGGAAACGCCAAAGTCGTTGTTAAACGAGTGAGTGAGCCATGTGTTGAGTACCCGGTATCATTCCTCATACTGGGCTAGATCCTTAGGTATAGGGGAGGAAAGGGGATGTTCCCGGGTACTCAACACTTGGCTCACTCACTCACTCGTTTAACAACGACTTTGACGTTTTCCTAGTTATTAGTGAACGGGAAAAAATGATCCATGTAACTGAAGCGAATACGCACAATATTATAAGCTTGAAATATATTTGCATTGATAATGTTTTCAGACTTAAAATTGCAATAATTTCAACACTCGCAACTCCAAAAGCAACACATTAATGAGTAGGCTTCAAGTATTATATTGCTAACACTAAGAAACCAGAATTGGAACTTGAAGCATTACATTATTACAACGTATTATTGAAATACGTGCCATGAGCTCGAAACATTATATTTTTGTACAACATGACATACATTTTATAATATTAAATTCATACGTGAGCCATTTTGTTATGGTTAGCTTATTGAATGATGTGTATTTTTCATTGAATAATTGTAATGACAGGGTGTTTAGAAGACCGATGTTACATAAATAAATAATATATCACTGTGAACTTCGAAAATTTTTGACAACAAAACCCATTTTTGTAAAAGTTTATTTGGATAAAGGGCGCGTCAACCGTTAGGTCCGTTAGGACTATTAGGTTAGCTTGCCTCTAGTTTCTGGGAGTAATTACTTCCTTACCAACTGACGTTTGAGAGATGGACTTTGTCTTTTTCCTCGACTTTCACTACTAGCTAGCCTGCTCTTGGCCAAGTTCTACCGCGGGCCCAAACGGGGATCACTACCCAAACTTGTACTTTTCTTCCAGCTGCTCCTGGTTTTGGTCATCGCTCTAGTCGTAGCGGGGGCACCCCAAGGACTCTACCCCAGTGACCATGTTCTCAGAAGTCCTGAAAACATCCGTCTCAGACAAATCTATGATCTCAACTCCATAGACAACAACGATATATCC
The DNA here is from genome assembly GCA_024449915.1 of Sweltsa coloradensis. Classification (NCBI taxonomy): domain Eukaryota; kingdom Metazoa; phylum Arthropoda; class Insecta; order Plecoptera; family Chloroperlidae; genus Sweltsa; species Sweltsa coloradensis. Next base: position 305,690 of record JAMZAV010000383.1, read on the forward strand.
CAGTAAGTCTATAGTTATCGAGATTTCCAATGTTAAACAAAACGAACTAAACGTGATATAGGCATAGCCTTTTTGCTAACTTCCAATATAACTAGTTCAATTTTTGCAGATATATGAACATAACACAACTTTTATTTCATTTAATTTAATTGTAATTTATTTCACTTCACATTTTTAACATGCAATTTAAATAATGTATAAAAAAAACTGTTGTCTAATTGTTATAGACATTGATTTTGTAAAGTATTATTTAAACTAGTTGGTTATTATTCACATAAGTGTAAGTTATAGTCCTAAAAATCATGATCTTAAACCTGACCTTCTTTAAAATTGTTTCATCATTGTCAGTTTCAATCGACAGGTTGTGTTTTTTTGGTTCGTAAATAAGCATCCTGAACAGGACCTTATTCTGAGAGACACTTGCACGAATCATATAGGCCTATGTGAAGAATCAACACTCTTAAATCGTCCCCTAAAGAAAAGAGATTATATAGGCCTAATAAGAAAATATAGAAATACAAAGATATTGCTTAGTAATAACTTATTCTCCCGTTAATTAATGTAGCTGATACGGGATATGATTAACGTACAACAACAATACATTACCGATACAAAGATTGTTGTCCTCGCTTAATATTCGTAGACTTAGATAAGATAAAAGAAACTAGTGAAACAGGTATTTATTCTTTAAATAAGTGTTTATTGGACATATCACTGCTCTTTATCTATATTTATCAGTGGTATTTCGATTTGTATTCAAAAATCTTTTTCAAACTGAAGGTTGACAAAAGAAAATTAACAACAATCCATATAAACAAAATAACCATGAAACATATCTGACAACACATTTGATGAAAATAAAATAAAAACATGACAAAAATAAAATACACAGTAGCACTAGATCACAAAAATTGGTGAAGATGAGAAAATTACAAGTTATAATTATTTACAACGTCAAATACACATTAGGCTACGTTGAATTGGATCGTAGACTGATTTCACACTGTGCTATATTAGATAACGCTATTGCAAAATGGAATGTGGATGTGGCATACTATTGTGCAATGCGTAGCTTGACATAAGAATAAGTTTTAATTCAGTCTCTGTGGACAAGATTTGTATTGCAAATTTGCTGACGAATCCGATTAATCGAAGTATTACGGACAGGAACCACATTATTTGTTTATTTATTTGTTTATTTGTGACTACATTATACAACAGGACGCAATGCCCTACAAGTGCAATTTATAGTTTTTTACACAAAATAATACAAAACGTTACAATACAATACAATATTTAATTAGTTATACATAAAGATGACGATAAAAATAATATAAACATGAATGTGAGTGGTGTTGTATGTATGTTTGAGTGCATGATTGTGTGAGTGTGTAAACTGAATAAATTAAACATTTAAATCTGATTTTAAAAAGTTTTTGTGGATATTACACGGTTATTTTCTAATATTTTGCTGTGATATATTTTCGTCCTTAATTCATGTCTTTTTCAAACTGAAGTTATAACAAAGGAAAACTTGGATTGGACCTATAAATATTATACTAGGACAAAATATATTTCATATATTGGTGGACAATATGCACTTACAGTTAGCCTACCTGCCTCCAATGCAGAAGGTCCCGGGTTCGAATCCCGCTTCAAGCGGAAGTATTTAACGTCTAATATGGATTCAAGTCTATCACTTCTTGTGTAAGAAATTAGTAAACGGTGACTTTAGAGCCGTCCTAGCAACAAGGCTTGTAATAAATTCAAAGTTGTTCTGAATCGGCCGCGTCGATCTGCGGGTGTTAGCACTGTCCATGCCACGGATTGCTTTATTTCCTATTAGAAAATGTTTATCTTTGGTTGGTTTGGCTACAGGGTTGGTTTGGTTGTTTTGCTTGCACTGAAAATCAGTTGTATGACTGAGTTGGTAGACTCTAAATACGAATTTATTTAATTTATAATTTTTGTAAGGATTCAAGCTACACGGCCCTTTGAAATTGGCGATTCACTACAATGTTACACTAGTTGTTCTTATTGTTATTAAATTAAGGTATTTTGTTTAACAATTTTATTCCTTTAGATGAAATAATGAATTCATTATAAATGTTTGTGTCTCTAGATTTTCGTCTGCTCGGGAAGGCGGATTGTCGACCTAGAGATACTCAACAGAACTCGACTCGACCATTCTATGCGTATACTCAACAGAAGGAAAGTCAACAGAAGCGACCCCACATGTCTCAACCTACTACACTCGTCAACGTCAAGATTACCAAATATAAATTATCTATACATTTTTGTCCCCATAAACGTTATACTAATATTAAAATATACTTAAAGGGAACAATTTATGATATTGTACAATTAATGATTGTGATAAAGGTATTGTTTTGATGGTTGAATTACCTAGGCTCACGCAATCGCGATTTCCGGAGAATTTCCACATCGTCAACATTCTGAACAATTTTTGTCCTTTAATTTTTAACGCAAAATTTTGAAACATTGGACGGTGGAATCAAAGGATATGGATCATATATTATGTACTCTTTAGGACTACGTGTCAGTGGACTGAAATATAATAAATATATACATATGCATATTATGTCGTGATCAGAGAACATTGCAACATTTCAAATATTTTTCTCCTAATCATGCTTTGGAGACTACGCAACAACTTCTATGGTGCCAATATTTAAGGTCAATTCATATAAGTTATAAAAAACAAATGTTGAAATGTGCTCGAATACTATACTAGTACAAACCATAAAACAACAATCAATAGAGTTTCAAAGTGATAACTCGCTGCATTTGCACCAAAACCCGGCGTGTCCCCGACATTTGGGGCGCTCAAAAAGGTGCATATATGAATATTTGAATATGTGTGCTATTTCGCTTTCTCACTATACGCCATAAAAACGAAATGAATTAGAAAATAAAATGCCTAAAACCCATTTTTTAAATTTACCATTTAGTCAACCAATATTTTAAGGTGTGTGTTGTGGGAGGGTTTGGGGGTACGTAAAGACTAAACGAATGGATCGGGGCAAACCCCGATGAACTCTCGTTTTCATTATTGACAAAAAGTCATCAATTTTCAAGTCGTAGAGACTTATTTCTTTGGTAGCCTACATACATCACCCGTGTATACACGTTTTTGAGATTGTCCTTTGGCTCTTAATTTACTACCAACTCAATCCTACTTTCCATCATTGAGTGATCACGGTATTACTTCTGGAAGACCCTTTTCGTAAGGTATCCAACCGCCTACCTATCCTATTGTATACTCGCTCAAATACCGCATGAGCTATTGCTACCAGCCAAAGATACTATTATTTGTAAATAATTAATGAGTCGTATGAAAGGAAAATGGATTGTGAAAAGATAATAATGAATAACAAATGATGGTTTTTACTTTTATTTAAACATCAACTCAGAAATTAAATATATAAAAAACAAATAACAAATCCATGAATGGAATGGCCAAGATTTTCTTAATCTCCTAGCAGAGTCCACGTTAACCGCAACTTCGCTGGGAGATTTGGAAGATCTTGGCAATGACTAGAAAACTAATGTTAGTTGACTCCTACTGGGCGTGGTTTCCCTCTCCCCCATTGCCATCATGACCGGGTCCTCCAAGGTACACGTGCTTGTAGATTGGCACCTGGACGGGGTAGGGTCTGGGCACATCGTAATACACGTGCTTCTCAACGTTGATCGGGTATGGCTTCTCGATGTACTGCGGGTAGTGCTTCTCTACGGTCACGTGGTACGGCTTGTCGACGGGGACCTGCACGTGCTTGATGACCGGAACCATAACACGCTGTTGTACGGGCATCTGAACGGCGTAGGGCTGGGGGACGTGGAAGGGGAATGGCTTGGGGACGGCCACAGGGTAGGGGTGAGGGACGTAGACGCGGATTACCTTCACCTCGGGTTGGGGGAACTTGGGGGCGTGAACGTCTTCGTAGCCTCCTCCTACACCACTGACTCCGCCCTCTTCATAGGCTCCACCTTGGGCACCGCCCTCTGTACTGCTACCCCCGACGATAAAACTGTTTCCACCATTGATGCTTCCACTTCCGCCGCCCTGACGTTTAATAATCTGACCAAAGGCACTTCCATCAATAAAACCGAACTGTTTTCCTTGGTTCGTGCCAGAAAAACCTTTTCCATAAACCACATCATCGTCTGTTACTTGTATCTTCGCGTAGACGAGACGGCTATCCTCGTTACTACCTAAAGCTCCTGTATTCTTCGTGTTTACCAAGCTATTGCCGTCAACATTACCACCGTCTGTTACTTCCGGGGTGTTCGTGTACACGAAGCTTCTTTCTCCATTACCGCCAAACACGCCTCCTTGGTTCAACACATTTGCGTAACTATTTCCATCACTTACGCTTCCTGTTTGCTTCACGTAAACATATTTAACACCATCATTGCTTCCTCCCTGGTTTTGCGTGTAAACATAGCTCTGGGCGCTATTTGCACCAGTCATGTCCCCCAAGTTCTTCATGTCAACAACGCGTCCTCCTTTAATCTGCAGCAACCGATAGTTTCTGCCGCTTACTTTGCCACTGCCATCGCCTCCCGCCTTTGTTGCCGGCTGAACTGTTCCTAACAGGGCCGCGAGCACAAGGGTAGTCACCTGAAACATGTGAGCGGTTATTTATATTGTGATTAATGTTTATTAATTATATTTAAAATCTTAATTAGTCGTATGACAATCTATCACGACGGTAGTAAACCCAAGATAAGTAGGCGGTTTAATCACACATTATGTGGTTAATTATTACATTGGTGTACAACTCGCATGTGATCTATCATACAATAATCACCTACTGCTCATCATCCCAAAGGCCCTTAAAATGCTCGGCTTTGTGAAAAGGAACTGAACAAAGGACTTTTCCATTGGCACTTTCAGGAAGCTTTTTGTAGCTTTTAATAAGACCTCAAATTGACTATGCAAGTGTCATATGGAACCCTCATCACATTACAAAAATCCGTAGCATTAAACGTATCCAGCAGAAGTTCGTTAAGCATGTCTGCTACAAGATCAATGTTACCTATCATAGATGCAACTATTCAACTTTATGTAAGAATTTAAATCTTGAGTCACTCGAAAATCGGCGCCAGCATACAGATATAATATTCCTGTATAAGCTTCTGCATAATTATCTTGAATCTCAGCTTCTTGATCTAGTAAATTTTCACGTTCCTGCAAGACCAACACGAAACCTTCAGACTTTCCATCTGCCAAGAAGCAGACTAGACATTTTTACTAATTCGCCAATTAACTAGATCCAACATACGTATAACCAATTAGTTGCCATCCATCCAGATATTGACATAAATCACCTAAACTTTCAATGTTTTAAAAAGTGTTTCTTCAAAATACGTTCTTGAGGTTTACAACATTGTAATCGTCTTAGTTTTGTATTTGCATTTTGTTTATTTAGTACGTTCTTTTGTGCACCTGAGTAGACATATTTTGCTGTTGTTTGAATTTTGATATCGTTTTTATTTTTGTGCATTAGTATTTAGTTAATTTTATGTAATGCCTCCATCGCACTTGTGGAGGTAACTCTGTTGTAGGTGGCAAAAAAATAAAATAAAATAAAACTATTATTGTTAGCCATGGTTGCAATGTTGTATTTTCGACTTAGTTTAACTACGGTCGTGATTATATTGTTATAGGCCTACTTCCATTTTATTTTATTTTGTATTTATTTTTATATTGCTTAATCAAATCGGTAATATGTTTTTAAATGTGTAGTCAAATTTTTTGCCTGACAATTTAGCTTGGACTGAAATCGTCCTCACAATATGTTATTTTCTTGGTTATTATTGTTTAAACAACCTATACGTAATTCTATTTAAAAAAATCAATCACATATTGTCGAATCCTGAATAATCAATTTTGATTTTAATATTTGACATCGATCGATAATGGATAATCGAGATTTTAAGAGTTCTCCTCATTTTAATGAAATACAACATAAAGATGTGAGGTTACTTACTAACTAGGCATATTGGGGGTTTGCGGTAGTTTTGAAGGGAATGTCTAAAGGATGTATAAGAGGACTCAATATCTTTAGAACCCTATTTATAGAATCTAGAAAAAAAACGGAAAAACTTCCAGTTTTTTTCCCGGTAACGGGTATCGAACCATAGTCCTCCCGGTCCTGGGGCTCGTGAGTTGCGTATGACATGTCTGTCGGTCTAAATAAACATGGGTATTTAACATATTTTGCCGAGTACAACAAGGCAACACTTGAAATGTTTATTTGGCACATTATTTATTTTCACTTTCACGCCACATTGTTCAAAGAAAGAGATAATAATGTTTAATTAGTCACGTCCTTATTTTGTAAATTAAGAAAATTACATTTCAAACAATAAATCAGTGAAAATATATTAACAAACCAACGAAGCGAAAAAGCGTTATTCTTATTTATTCGTCATGCACTCTTCAATATAATTAATAGCCTTTTGTATACCACTTTGAACTAATTACGAGATTTAAACCAATTGTATATAGCATATAATTAATTTCACGTCTATTCTATTTTCTGCAGTTGTAATTATTCTATCAAATGTTTTTAATATATCATTATTACAAAATATAATTAGGCATACAGTGAAATGAGTAAAGTTGTGTGAATCTATTATTTACAACTGAGCGTATTTCATTGCATCGGACAAAGGAAAATAACGGTAACTCAAACTAATGCTAGGTTGCCGACATAACATGCGCGATCCCTTTAATTTTTGGCCCGGCGATAGATGTAAATCCAACATTATTTTAAAAAAATAAAGGGATTTTTAAAAGGATTCAATCAGTCAGTTTAGACAACAGCATCGTTTTGAATTTAATAATTTAATTTTTTTATTTATTTATTTTATTTTATTTACTGCACTATAATATTAAAATAAGTAAATTCTGCAACTAATGTTTCTTTTGTAATGCAATTGTAATTCTTGTGTAATTCTTCAAATATTATTTTCAAGTAATTAATTTCATTTAATTTTCTTACCGATAATTTTTCAATTTAGATTCATTTATCAACAATTTAGCCCTTTAAATGGATAAGTCGGTATGAATTATTTGTTATACTTTTTTTATGTTATATTTATGTATTATGTTATCATATTATATGTTATGATTGCCTCGTTCATAAAAAATACTCATGTGCATACAACAAATATATTTATATGATTCGTGTTAATGTTAATGTTAGAATAGGTGTTGGAGTTTTTTTAAGAAAGTATTGAAAATTCACCACTACAAAAGGCTAAAATCGAGAACAAGACGTTACTTTTGAAATGTATGTCTCAGAAATGTAGCTTTTAAGTATATATTATTGCTTAAATGAGTTCCTAATAACTAGAAATTTATACGAAAACTTAAAAATTCTACTTGTAGACTAATTTGTAAAATTGACATTTTGGACAAAAATGTTGTTTCAATTCAAAATCCCAAATTTCCCTAAAATACCGATTTTTTAAATCTTCACAATCTAATTTAATGTAAATTGCGAAATTGTCATTGATTGTATTTAATAAGCATTATTTAGCCGATGTAAATGTCAACTGAAATTGTTAATTTGAACCAAGCAAATCTTTTTGGGTTTGAGATGTATTAAATATAATTGAAGCTTACCGTGTATTTCATCCCTCCTGTTATTTTCGTATCGTGAGTAAATACGTTGCTTGCTGTATGTTGAGAACTGAGTGATGAGCTCTAGAATTCAAAGTCTTTTTATAAAGCCAATCCTTCTCACTTTCTCTGATTCTACACATTCCCTCTCGTCCCCACTCAATAGATAACAGGTACAGAAACCCACTTCATCTATAGCTATTCTTGTATTTGCCACCAATTAATTTTTATATCAATGAGATCATTATTGCGATTTCCATCAAATTACAATTAAACTTGCAAACTCCTAATTATATTATTTGATTTGAATAAGTTTAAGCACTTAACAGGTTTGAAAACATTATTACATCAGATAGCTTGTGCCATAATGAAACTGATACTCATAGGTACATCGGTATACTATGCGGAAAGGAGACTTTTTTAACTGTACCCACCACGGGTAATTTTAAAATAATGCTTTTTACCAAGTTTTACCTTAGTGAAAAGGTTCCTATATTATATTGGCGTGGGATATTTGGCACTTGAGACTGTGAAGTGTGTAAAAATGAGCTCGAGCAAACCAGGCCTTGACGCAGAATGAAGAGGTAAGCTCTATATCAATTTTGTCCTATCATGTTGTGGTTGGCACCAAAATGTTGAGGCTATTAATATTTTTCAAGTTTTTTTTTTAAGTTTAGTTAAGTTTTCAAGGAAAATGGCTTAAAGTTAGTTGAATGGAAGAGGAACTAGAATTTTTTTACGGGACAATTGATCTTCTTTGTCCATTATATTCAAGTTTGGGGTCAATTGGAAAAGTAAAGTTCTAGGTGCAACACAGTACTTAATTTTGACCTGATTTCTATATTGTTTGAACACAACTTTGTCTCCTCTACGAGTTCAAGGGAAAATGATTTTCTGAAATAACGTTTGATGCACGATTTTTTCGTCCACCGATTAAAAACTCTTATTTGTACCATGTGACCAACAAATCACATATCGCTCGCTACGCTCGCTACGCTAATCCAACTATGTAATTTGACCAGATTTGCGTTCGTCGTTTTGTTAGAATTTTTTTTTTTTACAGCGTTGTCAGTTAAACATTTAGATCACACTCGATTCCATATTTTTAATCGATTAATGTTTATTTTAGGACAGTCTTGTGTGATGATTTTTTTCATAGTGTTCCAAACTGAAGGCAAAATTTCCATTTTTGTCCGAGGTTTGCAATTTGTTTTTTTACAACTATTACGTACAAGAAACTTTGGCCGTGTGTAGATTTTTATGCAGATTTGGACAAATTTTGAACTTAGTTCCTGATGAAATGTGGGAAGACTACATGTCGCCTATATTATATTTAGGGACTCCGGTACAACTATGTGATATTCTTATATACTTGTGATCCAATATAGAGTAACTTAATTTTTTAGTTGCGTTGATTTGGGTTGTAGCAAGCTTTCGTGATAAATCGCTTCGTTTTTTTATCATTTACCTCAAACAGAAAAAACCCGAAAAAACGGCGCATACATAAAATTAATAGGATGATTTGGTACACCAATCTCATTGTTTACTGTTTTTAATGATAAAAAATATTAATGCTGGAAAAATATTTATAACTAAATCTAATGGTATAGGCCTATAAATTAAAAAATGCAAAAAATATTAATGTTGGAAAAAGATTTATAACTAAATCTAATGGTATAGGCCTTTAAATAAAAAAATGCATATGAAAAGATGGAGAGAGTTACTAGTACAAGACTCAAAAACTTAATAATGAAATTGGACAGGTATCTAACAAGGAAGCTTTAAATATACCGGAGAAAATATTCACCTTAATTAAATGAAATCATAGAACGAAAAACTGCGATAATGATATAAAACGCATAAATATGATAAGAGAAAAAAACAACATACATTATTTGAAATTCAAATAGTGTTCTTATTTGATGTTATTACCTTAGATTCGCGAAATTATTTTCTCAGAACGAGTTAATGAAGAAGATATTGTAATCGAACGAACTCAGTGCAAATTACATTATTTAAATAATTTAACCAATTGTTATATTTAAGACATTGAAATCTAATAATTAAGTTTACATTTGGGATGTATTGATTAATGAATATTGTTGTTTGTCGTTGGTTCAATGTGTCGGGTAATAACATTAGTATCACACAAATTCCTGAGATATCACCAACATAAAAAAATATATTATAGTACTTCTAATGATTCTTCTTAGCAGGGATGTAATATTTGAAAATTCATTAGTTTGAAAAGTAGAAACATAACTTTATAAATTTTTAAACAAATCTTTGTTTTTTATAAGGTTGCCATGACATATAATAACAATTAAAATGAATTGGCATAAACATTATCGAAACATATCACAAATGTTAACAATAGAAAAACAAGTATTGATTATTGTTACTTCTTGCTTTGGCCGTATAGGGGCTTCCTGAAATTAAGAATTGATTCTTTTATTTACTAGGAAAACGCTTAAGTCCCGCCGCGTTGATGGATGAGCGTAATTTTTTTTTAAATGATAAAAGCATAAAATTGCGATTTTTCAATAGATAATTTTTCGATTACGCTCAAATTTCACACGAATATATTAATTCATAAAATTAAAGTTCTGTGAAAAAATCATTACAATCGGTTTTCAAGCATGTAGGTTTTATTCGTCGAAGAAATATTAAAAATTGTAAAAAATCGTAAAATTGCGATTATCATGAGAAATGATTTTTGGATTGCGCTCAAATTTCACACGAATATATTAATTCATAAAATTAAAGTTCTGTAAAAAAATCATAACAATCGGATAAAGCATGTAGATGTTATAAGTCGAAGAATTTTTTAAAAATCGAAAAAAATCGTAAAATTGCGATTTTCATGAGAAATAATTTTTCGATCGATTTTCCCCCCGTGCAGTTCTTCGTTCAGAGATTTCATAGACCTCCATAAAATTTCATTGCAATTGGAGTATTGGTTTAGCCGGAATCGTGTTCACAGACACACAAAAATACACAAAAAAAACAAACATTCCGGATTTTTTTCTTCAGTGTAGTGAAATGGAATCTTCGCTTCGCTCGCTACGCTCATCCAACAATCCAGAAATTACAAAATCTTTCCTGGTCAGGGGATTGAACACAGATCTCGCACATTTCGGGTATAAGGGTGCCTTAGCCAACTAGACTAGGAAAACGACAAAGTCGTTGATAGACGAATGAGCGAGTCATGTGTTGAGTATCCGGGAACATTTGCATTTAAGTTTGATAAGCATATTGGTAGCAATAATATGGTTTTTAAGTTTAGTTGGTATAAGGGTGCGTCAACTGTAAGGCCACAATGCGCCACTCTAGCCTATGATAGGCTAGGAGGCCTAGGGGAAAGAAAGGGAATGTTACCGGGTACTCAACACATGGCTCACTCACCACTCACTCGTCTAACAACGACTTTGGCGTTTTCCTAGTTACAAGGAAAACGCTTAAGTCCCGCCGCGTTGATGGATGAGCGTAATTTTTTTTAAACGAAAAAAGCGTAAAATTGCGATTTTTTTGATAGATAATTTTTCGATTACGCTCAAATTTCACACGAATATATTAATTCATAAAATTAAAGTTCTGTGAAAAAATCATTACAATCGGATAAAGCATGTAGGTTTTATTCGTCGAAGAATTTTTTTAAAAATCGAAAAAAATCGTAAAATTGCGATTTTCATGAGAAATAATTTTTCGATCGATTTTTCCTCCCGTGCAGTTCTTTGTTTAAAGATTTCATAGATCTCCATAAAATTTCATTGCAATTGGAGTATTGGTTTAGCCGGAATCGTGTTCACAGACACACAAAAATACAAAAAAAAGAAAGAAAGAAAAAAAAACATTCCGGATTTTTTTCCCCAGCGTAGTGAAATGGAATCTTCGCTTCGCTCGCTACGCTCATCCAATAAGCAAGGAGCATTTAGTCATTAATAATGTTGCATTGAGTTGGAAACGCTGCTAAATTTAACCACACAGTCCGGAAACACATCCTTTTGGAAGAAAAATTAATCTTTAACGTTTGTAATGGCTATGTAAGTCAATTTCCTGTTACAAGTATGAATGTCATTATTTTAAAACAGCTATGTTATATTTTAGTGTAAATAATTTCAGTTTAAAAACTGCACACATATCTGCATATCACTAAGAAGTATGAATAATCAGTCGCGCACTGCATGATGCATTCATTGTTATTACTTTCCATTGCAAAACAAGTTTAATATTTAATAAACACTTTTATAATATAATTGCAAAAATCAGGTATTTAGATAAGCGTTTTCTTTGTTACCACCATAGCGGAATAATTGGCTCTCAAAACTGCTTTTTAGGATAATTTACTTTCGCTGAAGGTGTACCGACAATCGAGAGTATTTTCATTGGTACTATTCAAATTTCCGATGGCCGTTCTTTACTAACGGTTCTAGTGAGTCGTAGCACTATCTGTTTACGAACGCATTTCAAATAAAACACTGTCACCCTATTTCCATCTCCATCCATATAATTGATATGTTTTCAATACTGTTATGAGCATAAGGCTATTCGACCGCGTTTTTCTATTTTCCAAAATATGTTCAAAGTCAAAATATTATATTGATTGGCTTTGAAACCAGGCTCTTTTAGAAAATCAAAACTATTTTTTCAAAATTTTCTGATAGGGCACACGAAAAATATCGCCTCTTTAAAATAATTTAAAACTTCAATTCGCCCAAGCACACCATTCAACGTTGTTAATTGTGTTTTTGTGACATAATTTTCAACTAGTTTTCTATAGGCCGACAGAGATTTTTTTTTAATTAAATGTTTTTCCTGCGAATTTTTTCGTTTAGCGGTACAAATCGGTACAAAATACCGCCAAACGAAAAAATTCGCAGGAAATACAATAATTGCAAAAAAAAATCTCTTAGTCAGCCTCTAGAAAACCAGTTGAAATTTAATGCCACAAAAACACAACTACCTTCCTCTGAAATTGAATGGTGTGCATGGGCGAATTGCAGTTTGAAATTATTTCGAAGAGGCGATATTTGCCGTGTGCCCGATCAGAAAAATTTGAAAAAAGTTGTTTTGATTTTCTAATAGAACCAGGTTTCAAAGCCATTCACTATTATTTTGACTTGGTAGCATATTTGGGAAAATAGAAAAGCGCGGTCGAATAGCCATAAGGACCATTTTAATGAAAAAAATATGGCAGATATTTAAAAAAATATATCATTATTGTTTCGTAGCAAATTGTAGTAAAAATTCGTTCCGACGGCGATTAGAACCCAGAATCTCCGAATTAACTATTCCTAGCTCTAACTGATTGAGCTACCGGGACTACAGAACATATTTTCACTAAATACCCCAAAATAGAAATTTAATAGAAACTGCCATGTTGCTGTCATATCTGAAAGATTACATGGTTTTTATCCAATCACTTCTCATCTCCCATGACTTGGGTAGTATGATTTTATCTTTCAGTTGTTACAGCAACACGGCAGTCTTCTCTCGGATAGTATTCATACTACCCAACTCTATTTAATTTTGTCATTTTATGAAGGCGTGAGTCGTGATATCCATGGACAACGTCCCTCAAGAAAAATATCTTACAATGATAAGCACATATAGTTGCTTTCTCCATCTCGTTTTACTGAAGGAGGTGAGTTTAAAAAGGTTTAAAAGTTCAAACACATCATGTCAAGCCTAATTTATTGCTGTAATGAACACTATTAAACTGTGGAAATGAAGATCTTTTTATTTATTCATTTATATATTTATTCATACAATTATTTAACGTCAATCCCATTCACTTTTAAAAACATTTAAAAAGGATGACAACTAAAATAAAAATTTATCATATGCAGACAAAATAATGAGCTGTAGTTTAATAAAGTTTGAAATAGTTATATTACACACAATGTGTATCAGTAAGACAGCAATTTTGATATAATATTTAAATTGGATATTCAAAATATTATAGTGTTATTAAATCGAATGAACCAAATATAAAACAGAAAGAAAAAGGAAAAGGAAATAAAAAGAAAAGAAAGGAAAGGAAAAAACAACCAAAAAATAAATAACTGCTTAACACTGCGTTACCAATATTGGTTGTACTTAACCGTTTTTTTAAGTAAATAAATTTAAAATAACTAAATGGAATCATAAGTTAGACCTTGTTAAGCTGCGCATGAAGAACTTCTTCCCAGTCAACCATGTTGAGATTTTCCCGGACAACCCTGTAATAACAACGGTACACACGGTTAGCAAGTCTAATGAGTTACACTTGTTCGGAATAATTCACTTTGGTAAATTAATTCCTTTGATCAATGTATTATTCTGAAAGTTTCTAAGTATTTGTGACGCTAAATATTGACATTTTCATGTTTTCATCAAGACGGATTCCGCCAGGTCGAATTTGTCGCAGTCTGTATATAATATATAATGGTCATGAGGTAACAACAATTTTCTAGAGACCATCGAACCTTTATCTTCGCATTACTGGATATAGCTATTAAGCTCCTCTAGCAACACTCGACCGGATCGTATCCATAACTACAAACCAATTGGCCCGCCATAATGTTCGTTTGTCCCTTATAGGTTACTGACACTACCTGAGCTACCTATACTGACACAACCTGAGCTACCTACCCTATTAGGTTACTTCCGCTCAGGCTTGCGGTCAATGGATAATCCCTAGAAATATACGTAATTAAAATATTACTGTTACAGAGAGTGCATCGAAGAATCTAACTCTTTTTTTGTTTTGTTTTTCTTGTCGTTCAATTTCGAGCCATTTTTGTTTCAACATGGATTGAATAAATGTGGCACAAAAGTCAAAATTGAGCTACAAGAAAAACAAAAAACGTGATAGATGCACTATCTTTAAGCTATACACAATTTCAAGTGAGAATTTAATAAAAATATAGTTTTTGAAGTGTGATTTTTTTGACTTCTTCAAAATTTAAACTATACGAATATATTTCAGGGATTATCCATTGACCGCAAGCCCGACGGAAACGGTCTCGCTCAGGTTATAGTGACGACAAGTAACCCAAAAGCAGCTTATGTTCTTACCCGATCCGTCCAACTTACACAATATGTCTAGTCTAGGTGCCCGTCAGGGCGCCGCAGCCAAGCCGCGGTGGTGCGCTACACACTCGGGCACCTTATTATACAGCAAGCATGAGTTTGGGAGGGTAATTTCGAGGTGTCACCCAGCCGTCATGAAACTTGATGTGAACTTGAAAACTATCAAAATCGAGGGGATTTAGGTACCTGACAACACATGCCAAATTTGGTTGGTGTACGAACATTCCTTCTTGGTGAAAAAATGACTTGAAACATGCTCAAAATCACTTTAAGGATGTAAGTTACTACTGACTTCTGACTACTGACTACTGTCTAATTCGTCAGTTTCAATTGCCCAGCCATTCTGGCCAAACGGGTGGGGCTACAACGTTCAAATTTTACATGGGCATTAAGGTAATAGTGATACAGTTTCGTTTGAAAGAAAAATTTGAAAAAAATTAATGGAAGGCTTCCAAATAAAGGTTTCAAGCCTTATACAAGAATATAATCAACAAGTTACTATAGTTAATTGACAAGAATCGACTACATTGTTTACAAAAAGCAAGTCCAAATATTTTACATTCTATTGTTAATTGATAATACCATAGAAATTAAATCAACTTTGATAAAATTATTATATTTTAACAAATAATTTTGCAATGGAACCTGAAAAAGTAATGAGATCCCACACATAACAAAAACTTGTAAAAATACAGCCAAACCTTACACACTCAAAAGAAATAAGATCTAAAAAAAGGGCCAAGCTCATCTACCCTTCCACATTTGCGCATTCTTAATTCATAAACGTACAGTGTCCCATAACAGCATCCGAAAAGCTTGGCGAAATAGAATTTGCATGATATTACGTTAAATTAATTAGAAAAAAAAGAACTTGGATGAACTATTACGATTAAATTAATAATTGCAAATTCTATTTTTCCAATTTTAAAGGATGCTGTTACGGGACACTACGTTTATGAATTAATAATGCGCAAATGTGGAAGGGTAACTGAGCTTGGCCCTTTTTTAAATCTCATTTCCTTTGAGTGTGTAAGGTTTGGCTATATTTCTACAAGTTTTTGTTATGTGTGTGATTCTAAATTACCTTTGTATATAAAGAAATGAACTATCGATTTACAACAACCAGATTTAATAGTGCATCTCCACCTCTAGAAAAGAAGATGCAAGCCGATGAGCACCATCTACCTGTCCAACTAGAATAACCACTTGTATAACTGATTTTAACCAATTTACACACCAAAGCTTAACTCTAGTTAACTCCTTAACTGCAGTTACCTCTAGTGGTTTATCTGCAGTTAGCAGTTAGCAGTTCGTGCATGAGGGGGACGGTGAGGGCCTTGTATCTAAAGAATATTCAAATAAACAGTGGCGGAACTATACGCCCGCATCGCCAACGTGCCCAAACGAGCCCGCTTAGTACAAAAAACGTATTTCACCCTGCTTTTAGCGTCCACAACACAAAAACAACACATGAAAACTACATTATTTTGGATTTGCATTAGCCCACAACTTTTTTCTAAAACGCACCAAACGCACTCTAAAAACCTGATTTTCAAAATTGTCGCCTGCGGCGCTATTGTAGGGGGGCTTTCCGTACTTAGTCTCTATATAATACCCCCGGGATTTTATATAGCCCCCCACCCCCCCGGGATGAACAGTCTGAATTCAACACTGTTCTCATCCAGTGTGCCTTGCAGTGCAGATATTGTGGCAGTACCCCAATCTCTCCAAGTCACTTACTCTCACCATAGAACATCAGTCTCTACTTAAGAGTTTATAAACTCGGTATTGGAGCACAAGTATTTGTAAGAACAACGGCGAACTCTTTCTCCGAGGATTTCCATCCCTCCACAATTGTCCTATCCGCCACATACCTAGTTCACCTGAAGAGAGCCATATTGCACCCTAAAACAATTTTAATTCCCACGTAAAAAATAAAAAAAAAACGGCGAACTCAATAAATACATAGGCAAACCTTTTAATCCTGCATGCCTGCGGTTGCCCCAAGCACGTGGAACGGACGAATAAAAGCAGAGAATGCTAAAAATATAAATTGTGTTTTGTTACCTCTTGATCGGACCCTCGATCTCGCTCATGATCATGTCTCGCAGAATGCTGGACATCACATTGTCCAATACCCCTTCTCTATGGTTCTTAATTCCAAATTCTTTAACTCGATAAAATGTTTGTTATTAATTGAAGTGTAGCCATGTTATCCATTGTACCTTATGTTGCTTTTCCATCTTTACTGAACCTGAAACATGGTTTTGTTTCAGTGTACATTATACATGATGTTCCATTATACTTGAACTATGGAATCAAATTTAACCGAATGACTTTTGTAATAATAATTTATAACATTGATATATCTGTTTTCTATAAATACATGAAAAACTAAATTTGAAGTATAGTAAGCACATTTTATAATCACATCAATATTTATGATCAACTATAACGAAACTCAAACAATATTATATTTTATTAACAATATTTATAGTATAGGACTATGCGATAAATTCTATAAAAAGATATAGTTATTTTCAAAAACAAAGCATGAGATTGAGATAAGTGAGTTTAAAGAAACACTCAATAAACACTACATATTTCTATTCCTCCTTTTTTAACCAACCTCTCAGCAGATTAGTAGTTAGTGATTTTAAGATGGGTAAAGTTTTTAAAAATGGGAGAGTTTCACGAACATTTTATTACCAAACGTCGTGACGAACCATATAGACGAAAAATAATGTTTGATTTTTCGTGGACGTACGATCATGCTTACAACAATCCATTCTGAGTTGTGCTTCTGATCCCTATGTACCAGCTTGTTCAACAAAGCTTGGATACGCTTGGTTAGTACCATCCCAAATAAAAAAAATTGTAATAAAAAAAACGGCATCCAGCTCTCCTTCAAAATTCTTCGGCTGTGAATGTTGTGAGATATAGAATTTGAGCCAGTCTTTTCATTCTTCCTCCCATGTTTCGCAATGAAAAGAAGTAAGGAAGATCATTTCGCCTGTTGACGAGCGTCAAGCCAACCATTTTCGTGGTAAAAAAAGTCAAAATTTCTAAATCATAAAAAAATTGCTTGGCCATTGAATTTGGTTCATTACGAAAACTTTAAAAAGTCAATGGCCAAAGTAATTTTTTTATGATTTTGAGTTTAAAATTTTTACCTTTTTTACCAAGAAAATGGTTGGCTTGGCGCTCGTCAACAGGCGAAATGATCTTAATTCTTTTCAATGCGAAACTGGGGAGGAAGAATGAAAAGACTGGCTCAAATTCTATATCTCACCACATTCACAATCGAAGACTTTTGAAGGAGAGCTTGGCTGCCGTTTTTTTTTTGTTTTTTTTTTTTACAAATTTTTTTATTTGGGGGTATATCACATCTTTTTGCTGTTTGTTTCATATCAAGGTGTGAAAACAAGCACCAATGCAAGTCATGGCTATATGAGCCCATGTGTTAGATATTTATTTATGGTTTTGAATTTAAATGGTTTTGATTTTGAAAGGAAAAGTATAATATGAGTCTGAGGTACACCCTCGATCATAGCTCATAAGTAAATCAAGAGGTCTGAAAGATACCTCCTTCACCGTCAACTCTCTGTGCACGTGATTTGTATCGCCCTGTGAACTGCTAGTATCTATGACTGCAACCATAACTATCGACGTAAATAAAAATCATGGCTGCTAATGTCAAAGGAAAATTCACTAATTCACCAGTGGAACTATCAAGCCTAGAAGAAATATAATATGGAACGTGACGAAGTGTATAATAGTATCCTTGGTTCTTACCTTTGTGTTAGTTTCCAATTAATTTCAATAAATTCGATGAAAGCTGTCAAAACAGCGGTTGTTAGCCACCAATGCTTCAAGGTACCCTAGATCTCCGCTAGGCTTCGCTGCCGCTGACAGCTGACTTACTTTGCGAGTTAGCAAAACCTCCGCCTATGGAGTAGATTTGGGACTTGCGATAGTTTTTTTTGCTTGTTTTGTTTCGTCTAACTGCCTTTTAGATATTGACCTTTTTGCTGACCAGGTTGTGTTCGCAAAACCCAGAAACGACCATATGCGACAATGAAATTTCAGTAAACAACAAATTTGCACCAATATAATCAATTTTGCAGAAGTATCGATGCGTAGTTTTTTGATTGTTGTGGTCGAGACCAAGAAGCCCAGAGTTTTATTCCGGTCGTGGGCTGTTTCTTGAGAAAGCGCGGTCTTTCAAATTCTATCATTGAAAATCATGGAATTATGTCACTTCCGACGAATGTTCCTTTTAAACTACACATGGGTAACAATAATTCATCATTCATTCATTCAAATCAATCATTTATTTATAAAATGATATGATTTATGTAAATATTTAACGAGATATCACAATTTTCATAATAACACGGCCTTGTAGAAGCAAAGCACCATTTCCGAGCCAGGCAGTACCCAACAATCAGACGTTGAGTGAAACAATGAAAATAACAATACCCAGTCGAGCCCAGAATGGTCGACCTGTCGCCTTTACGGAACACAACCTTGCACAAACCCCTAGATATATTAACCTTCAAATTTTGTCTTGGTGCTTCATCTGCTCGATATGCAATTTCTACCAAAGGGCAATAATATAATACCAATAGTCCCTCATCCACGAAAGCAGCCAGGCAACAAATCAGCAGAATCCTCCACAAGTAGCCGCACGAATTTTTAACTAAGTAAGGCATTTTTTAAACACAGAACAGGTTTTCGGATCGGTCTAATTTTTTGGGGGGTAGGTACTGGACCACATATCAGGTCTAATACCGAGTTTCAGAGTAACTTTGGCCTGTCGATGCTGAAAACGAATTGATCGCATGCCTTGGCTCCAACACTTGTCTAAAAGAATCTGGTAATATTCTAAGAATCTTCTGGGTTTCACATAACGTGTGTTGAGAGGGAAAGTTCAGATTCTGCCTATAGTCCAATTTTACAACACTAAATGAATAATACGAAATATATTTAGATAAGGTCTCACCTGGATGTTTCCCAGTTTGATGTCGATCTCGTCAAGGGTTTGAATGTTGCGGACGTCCAGCGCCTGACTTGTCTTGATCCTGACCTGCAGAAAGTCTACTGTGAAGACGGCAGTCCCCGACCGCGTCATCATCCCTCCCATCCCATCCCTCCACAAGCACCGCCCCTTTAGCTTCTGCGTGACTATGAGCACGCCCACCTGGATCACGTCATCCACCATAGTCACCGTGAGATCGCCCACTCGGTAGAACGAGGAGAAGCCGTGTATCAAGACGTTGGTGAGCTCTTTCCAGAGGATACCGACCCACTGGTTGTAGTTGGGCAGCATGTAAGGGTCGTACCCCCGCTCACGCACTATTATTCGCCCGGTAGCAATGGCCATGTCCATGGAGGTGGAGAAACGCTGAGGTATCCCAGAGATGTGTTTGTTTAGGTCTCCGCTAATGTTTATTTTCATCTGACTGAGGATCAAGGGATTGATGTTGTCGAAGATAAAGTTTTCCATCCAGTTTTTGTAATTCTAGAATAATATAAATATCTGTTTATTATCCAACCCAAGAAGAGGTAAATACTACTGAAGAAGCAAACTAACCTTAACGATGGACCCTAAACTGCCAAGGTTCTCGAAATTCATTAGAACATTTTTGAAGGACACATTCATGTTGATGTCCTGGGCTTGGAGACGCCCACGTCGGACGACCTCGAGACCCGCGAGGCCCCCGATGTAGGCATCGAGGAAAGTTACGTTGAATCCGTCGCCAGCACTTGTGGTCGAGGTGGACAGAGTGTAGTTGCCGCGCATCTCTATTCTTTCAAGTTGGAGCCCGATATAAACCTACAACATATAAGGGCCGAGGTATTAAATATTAGGTCACACCCCCACTCGCGGATGGAACTACTGATCCTGGTGGTCATGGTGTAGTTGCCGCGTATCTCTAGCCCAGCAAACCGGAGACCATTACAAACCTGCGACATTAGGGGCGGGGCATGAGATATTAGGACTCGCCCCGAAGTTGAGCAGGGAGATACTTATCTAGGTAGACATTCTTGAGTGCGGTTTTTCGAGTTCTTGAGCGGGAAAAACCGATAGTCCCAACCTAAGACATTGGGGGCGGGAAAAAATATTATACCCCC
Organism: Sweltsa coloradensis; assembly: GCA_024449915.1. NCBI lineage: Eukaryota > Metazoa > Arthropoda > Insecta > Plecoptera > Chloroperlidae > Sweltsa > Sweltsa coloradensis. Next base: position 326,559 of record JAMZAV010000383.1, read on the forward strand.
CTAGTTGGGGAGGGAACTTTAAAGGGGGACTGGAAATTTTTTCTGACTTAAGCCTAATCTAGGGCACGGTAGTTCCCCCGCAGCAAGCGCACGCGAATGCAGAAGGCGATGCCCTAACTCGCCCCTGTTTACGCTACCCATTTGGGGGGGGTTTTCAGTATCCCACACGCCGCCCCGAAGATTCCAATCTTGAAACTCGGATATGACTATATGTGGCCCATGACATACCAAAAAAAAAAATCAGCCCGATACCAAGTATTTTTTTGTTTTTAAGTTTAAAATTTTTAACTTTTACCACAAAAATGGTTGGTGGCGTCTCAACGGCGAAATGATCTTACTTTTTTTTAAATGAAAAACTAGGGAGAAAAAATGAAATTTTTGGCTCAATTTCTAATCTCACAGCATTCACAGCCGAAAAAATTTAAAAGGAGAGTTTGGGGCTGCCGTTTTTTTTTAAAAAATTTTTGATTTTGGGGGTACTGATATACTTCGACTTTTGGGGGGCATACGGTTTTGATATACGCCTGACGTCAAAAAAGGGGTTGGTACCAGATTGCATGGTGAAGTTAATGGGCCCTCAACCGAGACGGAAAAACCCTTTGGGTGCGGGTTTCCCAAATTTGGGGACAGGGCCCCCAAATCGTAGGGGACAAACATCCCTCTAGAAAAATTTAATAAAAAATTATTCAATAACAATGTGAAAAAATAACAATGTATTCAATTTTTTTCTCTCAACTTATTAAAGGGGCTAAAAACCCCCAAAATTATTTTTTACCCGTGATTATAGCAAAATACACATTTTAAAAAATCATATCTTGTAATGTGATTTAACACGAATTTTTTATTTTTTTTGGTACAAAAATTTGCAAAAATTTGAGTTTGGGAAAATTTTTCTTAATCGTTTTAAACCCTGTTTTTTTTTTGGTCCACATAGATACTAGAGCCTCCCCTTTGAAAATCAGTTTTTATAACTGAATGGATAGAGTTAAAAAAATAAATCAAAAATGCCCCTTTAAAATATCGTTCAAAAAACTGTGCCCAAAATCCCCTAAACACGCAAAAAAATGCATTCCAAAATCACACCCCATCTGGTTACAAAATTTTTTGGGGCCCAAAACTACTTGCCCAAATTCAAAAAAAAATATAGAGAATTTACAAAAAAGGTTTTAGAGTACTAAATTTAAGGGAAATTTTTTTTTTGATCAAAATCCTCCAAGGGTCAGGGGGCAAAAAAAGATCGTCCCAGTTATTTTTTAGGGGGTTTTTTGCCGAGGGGGAACTAGCTTAAAAATATCATGTTGTTTTTTTTGGGAGGTCAGGGTCCCCCCAAAAATTTTTTTCTGTTAATTGTAAATTCATTAAAATTTCCTAAAGAAATATATTTTTTGAGTCTAGCGGTTAAATACCCCTTTAAGGATTAAGGTTGTATCCAAATTATTGCATCCCACACCAAAACGTGATGCTACGTATTAAACTTTATGTGAGCCAAGTGGTGATAGATTTAGTTATCATTAAGGTATGCGGGTATTAAAAAATTTTTTGTTGCCCCCCCCCATTTTGGGTCAGGTCGACTTATGTAACTTTTGAACTTCGAAGCCCGTAAACTGGCGCTTTTGAAGTTCATCGAGCAACGAAAAAAGGGTCTTTCATTCTGGTATCGGCATGGGGTCTTGCACGGGGGCGCCAGGCAGTCCCACAGGAGCCTCTTCTTTACCTGGAAGGACATGGTTGATTGTATTGAGATTTCTACTCTCATAATGTATCTTCCTCTATGAAATTCCCGAACAGTGAGCGATTTATTGAGGATATGATGAGTAAGCCGGCATGATTTGATGTTCGGCGCCTTCCTCGTCCAAGCAGCAATAAAGCATTACATCTTAAACTCTTAGCATACGATAAAAAAGACATTTTTTACCGCCTACAAATTTCAGTTTTGTAATAAGATCAAGATTCTAAATTCTAGAAAAAAGTATTTATTTTTGTTTATTTTCTTCGTAATTTAATGCAAAAGTGCTGTTTAGATTACTTTTAAAAATTTTTCCCCCTTGTATAAACACAAAAAAGATACGACTAAATTTTTTTGATACATTTGAAAGGCGTAAATTTTGTTTTTCGGGCTCCTCTTTTAAAATAATAAACTTTCTTTGATAACCATCGTTGCAAAGTTTATCTGCAATAGACTGTAGATTGCAAATGCCATATTTTGATGCGATCTAAAGTCAAACAAGAAAGCTTAAACACTGAAAATGACTCCAATATATGCACACATTTAACTTGAAAATGATTAAGGAAATGAGATGAGATGCATGAATGCAACTACATAAAAAAAGAAATGTAAACAGAAAAAAATTTCGCTACGAATTATGTTTTTTGTTTAAAAAATCTTGGATTATGCAATGAAAAAATTTTCACAAGTGTTTTTCTTGCAATAAATTTATGGGTTTTTTGGTTTTTAAAGAAAGTTTTATTAAACCTATGTATCTAAAAAAATAATATATTGAATGGCAAGTATGCTCCACTTGCAAGATTTTCTAATTCCATTTCGTCATAGTAATGCAATCTTCATCCGCGCAAGATAATCAGGTCATTGATAGTTTTATTGTAGTTGTATTTGAATGTTTTATTTGTAGGTATACAAGGTTTATTAGATAGTTGGTGATCTTTGAGATCCAGGAAACGGTTCTTATAAAAAGGGAGGTTCTTGGAAGTTGTTTTTCCTAGTTGTGATAACAAAGTTCCCAGTATTGTTGCTCCATCTTCTCTATAAATCGTTACTTACACAAAATGAAAAAAGTTATTGAGACGTGTGGCACTTAAGTTTTATATTTGTGCAGGGTTCCGTCTTTTTGTTAACTGTTAATGAATACAAACCGTTTTAGCGACATTGTGTTTAAAAGTTGTCATTAGCCATTAAAATATTATTTTCAAAGACATATTTGCTAGCTCATACTAAACCACATCTTGTGCTATTAAACTATACAACATTGCCATCCGCATATTTTATTAAATTTTCCACAATGTTTAATGTAAATATATCGTTGCAAATAATAAATAATACGGGTCCTGAAACTGTACCTTGTGGCACTCCATAGTCAAATTATTAACTGTTACGAATGACACCCTCCCCAATAGAACCACACGCTTTAGGTTACTAAGATAGCTTGTAAAAATTGCAATTCCACTCATCTCACTCCTTTATTTTTCAATTTACTAATAGTAGAGAGAGATGGTTTTACACGTATCTAAATGATTTTGCCAATTCCAAGAAGACACCTTATACATTTTTTGTTAGAATCAATTGAACTGTATGTTTCTTGCCAACACACATTTTGCATCGTTTATACACCGATGTTGCCTGAAACCAAACTCTTAATTAGGTCAAAAGGTTATTGTTTTTAAGGAAGTTTATTAGAATATTCGAGAAGTGAGGTTTAGACTGAAATTAGCATGTAGTTTCTTAATGTGCATCAATTGACGTTTTTAAACAATTTGGGAAACAACTTGATGTGATGCATAAATTAAAAAATGGCATAGTGTTAAAGGGTGACTAATGTTAATTTTGAACACGTCGTAAAAACCCGACCAGCGAACCTCTAGTTGAATAACTTCTTAATGGAGTTTTCCCCTGCTAAACTCAACACATATTTCTCATTCAATCAAACGAGTTATGAATTTACAGAATTACAGAAACATAATTGGGTTCACCATGACTGAAAAAAATGTCAAACTTGGTAATTTTATAACTAAGGTCTTATGTGCAAAAATCTCACATAAAAAATTCCGTGATTTTTGAGTTGATCCAAAAAATGTTGACTTTTATTGACGTACTCGACAACCTTTTCTGTGAACCTGCTGATTTTTTTTTGTTATTTTGTACAAGTGGTTCGGTCAAAATATGCTGATAAGAAGGGTTGTAATTTCAAAATGCATATTTTGGCGTATTGAAGTGTAAATTTGTGTACAGTTTCAAGATAAGATGTTATAAATGGCAATTTTACATTGGTTCGCTGCTCTATAGTATCTAATGGAACAACATATAAGAAACGATTTATAAAAATTTCGCTAAACGCCAATTTTTGCAAATTATAGGTCATCTTTTTTAAAATCCTGTAAAGTAACAATGTTGCTTTGTTGTAGTTCTCGTTGATGGTTCAGTATTACAAGATATAATTTAAGTGTAGTAAAATACTATAGATTGTGTGCCAAACAATTTTTGGGGGTAATAGCCCCTTTAAAGGGGCTAAAACCCCAAAAAATATTTTTTACCACGTGATCTATAGCACAATTTTACACTTAAATGGCCGTTTAAAAAATTATATCTTGTAACTGTGATTTAACACGAATTTTTTAATTTTTTTGATCCAGAAATTGGCGAAAATTGTTGTTTTGGAAAATTTAGTTAATCGGCTTTAACCTGCTTCTTTTTTGGTCCACATAGATACTAGAGCATAGTACCAATCTAAAATGCCCATGTATAACATCGTGTCGTGAAACTGTAGCAAATATACCCTCAAACACGCAAAAATATGCATTCCAAAATCACACCCCATCTTGGTAATCAGCATATTTTGACCGAACCACTTGCCCAAATTACAAAACAAAATATAGAGAATTTACAGAAAAGACTGTAGAGTACGCAATAATGGCCAATAATTTTTTGGATCAAAATCCTCTGGGGTCACGGGCATAAAGATCGTCTCCATGTTATTTCTTATGGGGGAGATTTTTGCCAATGGGACCTAGCTCGAAAAATGTCGTTTGACAATTTTTTGGGAGGTCATGGTGTCCCCAATAATTTTTCTGTTAGTTGCTAAATTCATTACTTGTTTGCCTGAATGAAATATATTTTTTGAGTTTAGCGGTTAAATACCCCTTTAAATGTTTGCACATTATAGATAGATCCTGAACATACACTCACCATCGTTTCCCTGCACAGTGACCACACACACGCAGAACAACACTGCCAGCAGCCGTACTCGAACCATTGCACTGTCAATACTATGCTCGCCTATGTTCCGAGCTTTTATTTACTTGTTCTTATAGCTAGATTGAGAGTCGATAGCGAAAGAATCTGATAGAATAAGGTCGGAGGCTTTCTCAGAAAATATGTTGGTCATGAACCGAGATGTGCCAATTTGATAGCTGATGTCAATGATGATTTTGTTGCCTAACGTCTCATTATGATGTACTAAGGCTATTCGAGACGATGAGTGGTGATAGATGAGTGGAAACGACTATAACAAAAAACCCTATGCTGTATGCGGGATTCGAACCCACGTCCTCGTGAGACATACGCTTCGGACAATCATCCTTATCGTCAGGTGCTCCGCGGACGGGCTTGATAGCGTATTATATTTATATTGTACGGGTTAACAACTTAACATAGCTCGTTATTTCAACCTGTTTGTCCTACTTTCTTAATATGAAATTTGGAAACAATATCTTAAATGTATTAAAAACCTGGCGCAAATACAACATTTTTCACATTAATTCTGATCCCGTTTCCGGAAAATATTGTCTGATCAAAACAATATCAAACTAATTAGTAACACCTATGGTACAGCATGTTCAAAGTAGATGGTTGTGCTTCCGTGAGATTAATCTTAGCCCGTATAGTAGATAGAAAAAGGGGCCGATACTAAACAACGATCCGTGGATCTCAAGTGGAATCCAAGATGGCGGTGGGCGATGACGTATTTCCCGGTCACGTGATAGCCCCCATCTTGTTTTCCGGTCGCCATCTTGTTTTCCGGCCGCCATTGTTGTTTCCGGTCACGTTGTTTCGTCCCGCCATTTTTGGTCCGCAATTTTTGAATTTCCAGCCGCCATTTTTGTCCGCCATTGTTGAATTTCCGCCGCCATTTTGGTCCGCGCCATTTGAATTTCCAACTAGCCATTTTGTCCGACATTTTGAAATTTGCCTCCCTTCCGGCCGCCATTTATAGCTCTGCCGCCATCTTGGCCGCCTTTTTTTGTTTCAAGGAGCCGCTCCGGGCCGCCATTTTAGGTCGACCGCCATCTTAGCCGTCATTTTTGTTCGAGCGCCATTTTAGTTTTGCCGACATTTTTTAGTTTTGTCGTCCATCTTTTGCCGTGTCCCTCGTCAACCATTTTCCAAAATTTTCAAATATCGCGGCCCTTCTTCTTGGCGTCCCGCGCACTCTCGCGCACTCTAGTAACCATTTTTGGTACTGTGAATTTCACTGATATATTACTTTTTTTAATTCCTACATTTATTTCCAATTGAAAGCGACCTTGAAAAAAGTGTCAGATTACCCGTGTCTCGAACCAGGATCAATCGGACACCTTTGGTGACTACCGCCCGTTCACGAGCGCGCGGCTAGCAGACACCTGCATGGCAATGATATTGTTGAATACTTAAGTTATCAGCTTCAGATAAACCACCGCCTCCTCATAAACGTCACACAGGCTATATAACTACAATATTCTTCTGTTAAGATGTTTTTCCACTTCGCGACCACATAGTATTCAATTAGTCTTATGAGTCTGATGGATCCGAACCGCACGTGACGTCTTAAAACCCCCTGAGCCTAAGCGTCACGACCCGCGCTTTTTTCAAATTTTTGACAGAAGGACTTAAGCCACCAACCAAGGCTAACCTCAGCGGTATTCCAATAGCAATACGGTGGATCCAGACCCACGTGATCTTAAACAACCAATGATACTGATAGGTGACATGAACCCACGCTTTTTTTTTTTTTTCCAAATTTGGCATAAGGGCGTTAAGCAGCAGGTCCATAGCCCCCGCTTGTATTCGAGATAGCATCACTGTGGATACCAAAGAATAAACGTCACCAATATATATATAGACTCCAATGCGTCCTAAGCGACCAACTATTCAAAATGTGGATTCCAATGGAAGCGCAAAACCTTTTTTAAAAATATTCTAAACTAACTGAATGTGTAATGATGCTTTTCGCTTACTTTGTGCTCGTTATTTTATTTTCACCATCGCCGACAGTGCACAACTTGAACAAGGTCCCGGGTTCATAAACCCCGGGATAGTCACTTAAATTAATTTCTATCAAAGTAACTACTAACATAACAGCGTCAACATGACTGTCGCCTACTCTATAAATATGCAAGGTTGAACAATTTAGATATTTAATACTTTTTATTTTTATATTATTTTTATATATATTTAATGACACACGTGAAGAAACTCGCGTCCAATTTCAGCTGGGTGAAATGACAAATTTTTAGGACGTAACCACCAATAACCAAAGTCATAACTCCGCGCCTTTCAAACATAGCATTTGAGGAGTCCAGTCATAGGCGGTGCAGGGTAGGATGCGGACGGGTGCACCTACGTCACAGTACGTGCCAACCGAACTCAGATATATGCTGACACTGATCCCAGGTTGAATGAAAGGATTCGCTTATTCCTCTATTTATTTTGATTACGTCAGTATTTTAACTTGCACAAACTTGAAAAACGAAAACTTCAGCAGGAATATCTTCTTTCTCATAAAACCATCTACATTATTATTATGTAGATTGTAAAAGTCGACATTTTTATTTCACAGGAAATAAGCGAGGCAAACATATCTAAAACTTTGAGTAGCGTGCTACTAAAAATTGATCATCTGGGGGGGTGAATTCACCTGTGGGAAGAGTGTCTGGAACAAATCATTAAACACTATGAGAATACATTAAACCCTTTTTTATTGATAAATTAATTTGCAATATGACTTCACACCCAATTCATCGAGTAAGTCAGTTTGGAAAACTTTTAAGTGACATATTTTTTCATTTTGATAAAGATTGGCAATATAATCAACGTACAAAATTTAATATACTTATGTTTTTCTACATTCAAACCATATTCAAAATCAATATTTTTTCGTTTCTTATTTTATAGAAGGTTCGCAATACCAGTGTAAAATAATTTCTCGATACCATAATATCTATAATGGGACAGTAGTTCGGTAATGCTATATAGATATATATATTTTTTTTTGACAGGATATCTGTCACATAGGTATATACAATTTCACTATCAATATTTTGAAACGTAACCCTTGTTAGTTTGCAGGTTGTGTAAGGTTTGGTAATTGCCTTAATTTAACTTAGTTATCACGCACATTGTTAAAACGGACATATATTTTCTTTCTATTACACATTTTGAAGTGTAATAACACTTCACGTATGTAAAAAATGAATTGATAGTCACAATTCACATAGAACGAAAATTTGATTATTATAAAACTGAAAACAAATATAAATGTATTATTCATTTTTTAAAATGTAAACGGTTGAGTGCAGCAACACATATAAATATAATTTTTTGTGGTTTTCAGTATTTGGAAGAATAGTATAGGTATATAGCAATTTGTTCATTTTATAATTATCATATCCTTACTTAATTATTTTTTAATTCTTAGTTTTTTTCAGCATTTAATACAAATTTGATTTTTTCAACCACACATGTTGTTTATTATGTAATAAAATTTTTAAAAAATGGTAAAGTAACCAATAAGAGAAATACATATTACTTACCTAGCTTTCCTTTCTACTTTCCCCAATATGAAAGAACACTACAATTTAAATTCACACATAATTAATGCACTCTAATCTTCCTTGAATTTCTTGCACTAGTTAAATAGGTCAAGAGTTGAGTTAAAAACTCACCAATGTCTTTAAATCGTATTAAAAATATTCTGTTTTTTTTACTTTATGCACTATAATTGTTTTGAACTGTCCATGCTCAGCGCTTCAAAAAATTCAAGTAAAATCTTGTTCAGTACTGAGTCATCATTATAATAAGTTTCCGCAAAGATGAATTTAATTCACCGAGCTCATACACTATCTTTACCAAGTTCCCACACATTGAAGGTTCATGAGTTTTGAAGATTGTTCATATAGTTTTTTATGAATTCAAGCAAATTTTCTCACTCAACACATCCACTTTCTTCAATTTTTCCTTTCCATTTTCAAGGAAAGAATAATACCTTTTTATTGATGTCTTGATATGTTCTTTTCAATGAGTTCCAAATTGATGTGAAATATATCACCTAGTGAGCAAATTGGTAAATGTTTTTCCTATTCCTAAGGTCATTTTTTCCACTACACGACTACCGCTGTCGCGTACTTAAAGAAAAGAGGAAAGAGTTCAAAACCAGTTAAACCATCCCCCTTGACATTTTTTGCATGTATAATAACACTTTTATTTGCAATTACTTGTGTTAGAACAACCTAAAATCTTCCTCTTTCCTTTGAAAAGGGAAATGTTAATTGACCTGATCTCACATATTACTTCCTCCCAATTCTTGACGATTTTATCTAAATAGTTTTTTCCTTGCAATCTTGTATACTTCAGCAATTGATATATTGTGATGGTTGGTGACTGCGACTTAATATTGAAGCCCCGTATTATAAAGTTTAGTACCACATCCGTATTTAGAGAAAGAACAGCTTCTTTTGACAGAACTCAAATCACCGACACGTTTTAAATTTAAGAATTTCTAATTCATATTAACTGTTACACCACCATACACTTCAGTGCTGTGATTAATAACTGATGAAAGTTTTCGTCACGAAAACATAAAATGTATGAGTCGTTCCACACTGAGATACAGCTGTCGTATGCAATTTCTATTCCTTAGGTGGCGTGAGAATTATATTCTCAAGAGTTGCAAAGTATCGCTTTTCCATGCAACTCAGTGCTGATCTGTTTTGGTAAGTATATTGAAACGTGTGTGTGACCGAATGATTTTATTTTAATAGTGCCATAACCAATAATAGAAAAACTCATCAGTTACACAGTGTAATATCATAGGAAATAACTGAGCCCTATGCCATTGTGTTTTAAATTTTCTCACAAAATAAACAAATTACAATAATTGTAATATACATGGTGGTTTTCGATGATTGATTAATAACCAAGAAGATTCATATTATTGAAAAATGATTTAAAGACGAATACATATTCTGCATGCATACAACAGGTTGAGAGAGTTGCGTTTAGCTGTTTTCGTTGTTAATTGTACCTAGACACAGTCATTGGTATTCTGTAGAAGAAAAGATATAGTTTATTACGTAATTTATCATCACCTCGACAAATTCGAAGACAATGTATTTGTGTGTACTACTTGTTAATAATAATTGAAAACATAAATTATTTATTGACCATCTTAATTTAGTGGTGGCAAACTTGTCTGGTGCTAAAGTCAACTCATCTTAATAATAATATAGAAATTAGTTGGTCCCAACCCATTTAGAAAGTGAAATCATTTATTCATGGTTGTGTTAGAAGCGTCATCCGCCTTAGAAGGGTATTGGTGTTTGATTGGTTGTTTTTATTACGTTTCACACCTCAATATTTCAGTTATTTATTTATAAAACGGACAAATTTTTATAACAAAATCATTAATACTCATTGGTTCCACAGTGCGAGCAGAATCTTATGAAAAAGTGGACGTTTTTCTAGTGAATAAACTCTATTGTGATTAACAGTCCCATGATCCTACTATACCCCATGTTTTGGAAACCCAACCAATTCGTTTTTCGAGGAGACCATCCCTCCAACAGTTGCCGAAAAAACCGTAATACTAGATTGCAGAGCAAGAAGCAAGGCCGTCGCGTCAGCAAGCATAGTTTTTTCCAACTACCCTAGAGCGAATGTGTATGCTGAATAGCTTCACCGAGGAGACCTTTGGGGGAATCCAATCACAGTGGTAAGAAATGTGATTTTAAAAAAAGTAAAATAACATTGTCCTGTGTACCAAGAAAGTTGTATACATTTGAATGATTCGAAAAACTAAAACGTCCTTGTAGTTGGATTACACAAAGAGACAATTGCTTCCAGCCATTTTGTAGTGGAGTCACTGATTGAAAGGACAAAGTATTAGTTCACAGCGTGGCATGGAAAGATGACTTGTTAGAGAAATTGAACTACTTGCGAAAATTGTGATTTTTACGCGTTCAACCTGATGAAATAGCAAGACCTATGAGAAATATGTGTGTACCCATGTGATGTCTGTTTAAAATGTATCCAGGAGAAAAGAGTAATTACTCTTAAGAGCCACTATATGATAATGAACAGTAATTTTACCTTAGTTGGAATTTGAATGTCAAATTTAATAAAATATTCTAAGTTTTGTACCAGTTTTCTACAAGAATACGGAGGCTTCTTCCTCTCTTTACAAATACCTTCATTGATTGTTACTGTGATTTTGTGTTGGAAAGTAGGAAAAGTAGTATGTGTCTATATAACACGACTTTGAGGAGGGAAGAAGAGGGAAAAGCCCTATTTCTGTCTCGAAACAATTTGTGAGAAACACCATATCAATATAATGGCACTGTGTACATGAGTATGGTTACACCGGATTGAAATCTAATCCTTATTAACCTTGGGTCTGCAATACATTGTAGGGGATTTCTGTTAATTTTATCTTTGCATCCATTTTAAAATAAAATAAAATGGTAAATTTGGCTGTTACACAAGCTAATTATGTGTTTACTTATAAGTTTTTTTTTTTTTTTTTTTTTACCCATTCACATACCCTATTTGTCTTATAGACCCTTTGTCCCGTGAACATTTTCCATTGATAATAAGTGTTATAAATTGAAAGTTCATGATCCAATACAGATCCTTAGAAACGACAAAAAAAAAATTTTCCGTATAATACTTGCTTTGAATGAATAGAAAATACATATTCAACACCTCATGCCCCTTACTTCTGAAAAGAGCCTGGTCCCCGTGCACTACCAGTAGAGATATAAAAGGATTATCTTTGAAGTTTTTGGTCACCAACAATACAATTGTTTTGAAACGTTGAAAACAATATGTTCTTACATCTTTTATTTTGTTATTGTGTTGTTTATTTTTAATTTATTTTGTTTGGGTTTGCGTAACGAATGTGATTTAATTAGCATTTTTTAAACAATTTATTTATTTTCAGTCTTTCCCTTCTTTTCTTTCATAAAGTTAAGTTTATTTTTCTTTCATGTTTACTTAATTTACCTTATTTCCATTTTATTTTCATTTGTTTTGTGTAATTCATTTAGTTCTATTTGATTTATATTTATTTGGGAATTAGGTTATCGATCAAAGGTTTTGTAACATATTTTCGAACCAGTAATTTTTGAAATATAACTTGTATCCATAATATTTTTGTTTTATTTTTTTGTTTTATTTTTATAAATATATATAAATCACAGTCCAAGCTATTAAACAAAGATTTACAAATATTTTTTAGTAATCTGGAAAAATTAGGAGCAGGGAGGGGATGAGAGGTAGGTGGGGAGGTGGGGGGAATTCCCCCATTTTGATTTCTCAATTAAATCTACTCCTGAATTTTTTCTATCAAAGTTTAAAAAAAGTTCAAATCAGGAATTGAGATAATGATTTGTCCTACGACTTTAAAAAGTGAATTTTTCATTAAATTTTTAATTTAATTAAAAAATGAACTGTATACAAGTTAGAAGATTTTAACTAAGACGAGGGATAACTAGTCTATTTTCGTTATTTTTAAAAGAATATATATTAAATTGAAGAAAATAAGAATTACGTTTGTTTCCCTGAGAAATGAACTAGTTTTGGAAAAGTTAGGATATTTAAGATGAGGACAACGGCGTTCATTGACAACGTTGTAAATTTATTCATTTATGTTTTCCTGTTTTTGTTTTTATTTCCCCAAAAACATATTTTACAATGATGATGATGATATGATGAAGAAACAAGTTTAAAATTTAAAAATATCTTACGTCAAAATTATAAAGTTAAATTCTATTTTGAATCATGTTTTTTTAAAGACTTTATGTAATCTGTAAACGAAAATGAAGATCATTCTATTAAACAATTTTCCTGAAACTGGTCCATCACCCTCGATGAAACGAATTGAAAGCTCTCCACACATTGAAACCTTCCCAGGTGTTGTATTGTTAAAAACCGCTGATAAACTCTCATCCAAAGTATGTTCAGTGTGTTTATAATATTTTAACTGGATGTATTCAAAGTTTAAACAAATATTTCCGTATACTAAAATAAAATAAATTTTAAAGTTTAATGAAATGTTATTTTCCCAAAATAATCGTGAAAAAATCATCTCAGTTAAAGTAACATTATGATACCTTTTAAATTTTTAAATTTGTTCATGCCTTTTATTTGTTTACCAGTTAAAATGAGAGAAATTTCATTTTATATAATCAATGATGTTAAATCTGCGAGGATAGAGAAAACAACGAAAATAGACATTGTTTAGAACTAGAAGCCGTACTCGTTTAACACAAACAAACAAATATACATAAAATTATACTTTTGACAAACTCAAAATCATTAAAAGTGTAAAACTGTATTATTTACGTTCAATGTTCACACTAAAACACGACGCGACAAGTTGAAAGACAACACTCTGATTTCGGATCTCTTTCATTAAATATCAAGGAAAATTTAGAGGATATTTAAACCCACACCTCTTCTTGAATAGCAACATTTTACAAATAACCTAACTTCGGCGGGACGATCTCGGTGATAATTTATTTGCTTAGGAGTCCTCTACAAGATAATCAATGCTAGATATTACAAATAATTTGGATTGGAACATTGATAAATATAAGCATATGTTGTTATATACGCATTTATGGCGAAAATTAGCAACTATACGTGTAATGACTTATTTTATTTTTGATTTATTTTTTCATTTATTTTAACGCTATCCTATTCATTAAAAATGTTAAACGAAGGAGTACAACTAACTAAAATTCCCCCCCCCCCCTTAATTAACATAGATGCAGAACACAAAAGCACTACACTACAGTTAGTAAACACTTGAAATAGTTTTTATTCAACACAAAATGCTGAAATCAAAACAATTTATGGTAACAAACTCAAAAAGGACATTACAATGCAATTGATTAATATTTAAATATTAAAAAGTGTTTGGGAAAAAAAGAAAAAAGGACAAAAAAAGAAAAGAAAGTAAAAAAAAGGAAAACGAAAAGAGAAAGAAAAAGAAAAAGAAAAAGACAATGAAAAAGAAAAGAAAAAGAAAAAAAAAAAGAAAAGAAAAAGAAAAGAAGAAAAAGAAAAGAAAAAGAAAAAGAAAAGAAAAAAAGACAAAGAAAAAGAAAAGAAAAAGGAAAAGAAGAAAGAAAGAGAAAGCAAGTGGCAAGTGACATTGGTGATCTTTTCCCAACTGTTGGATAAAATCTAGATGATTTTTCAAACTCATTTAAATTACACCATTGAGCAATACGTAAAAACGAGAAAGTATTGCGCAGGCCATTCTAGGTTTAAAATTTGTTTGAACAGAGGATACCGTTTTTTTGGATTGAAGAATGATAACTGGGAAAATCCTAAATCAAACCCATTGTCCACATAACTTTTTATATATGTTTTCAACACCTGCACCTTGTCACCGCAGCCTGGGTGTAATAATTACATCAAAAGAAATGTAGACTCTTCCATATGAATCGAGATTAATAAATCAGTGTTTCCCACCCACTATTCCAAGTGCCAGTCCGTAGCCCTGACACTTAAAAACTGACAATTTATTATTTTGAGTAAGTGGAGGTTAAAATGCATTCTTGGTCACACGGTGGTTTAAATAACAAACACTGTTTTTGTAAATTACTGGTTTAATGAACTGCCCAACTCCTTTGACTAACTGTTTGTCCATGGTAAACGAGCGCGTCAAAAGAGAGGTAATTCTGACTCATATATGGTTACCCCTTGTTAAACATACTTTTTTCAGTAAATAAAGATAAAGGTTCGACTCGTATACATAATATAACAAAGTCGAAGTGGGAGGCACACGGAGGCGTGATACCTCCCTCAACGGCTCACCCAACTTAGTTTACAACACAACCTCAAAACCAGTATCATTCACTCACTTTTATTTAACTTTTAGTTTTAATAAAAGTTTTAAAAACAAAATAAATTAATTGTATATGTCAAAGTTCTTAATTAAACAAGAGACAAATAAATTTATATTTGTTATTTTAAGAAGTATTGTTTATTTTAAAGCTGATGAAATTTTTATATTACAGCAAAGTATTAGATATCTATCAATAAGTTTTAACATATTTCGAAATTTAACCATATTAAAAAACATTTACATTCCTTGTTATCTATTTTGGAATTTTAAAATTAAAAACATATTTTCCCGACTCATCTGACAAAATGGATAAACTTAATTACATTTGACCCCCCCCCCCCTCAAAATAAATACTTGAATGAAGTGAAATTTTATTTCAAGTTTAAAACTATAAAATCGAACTGAGATACAGATTTGTCTACGACTTTTAAAGTGAATTCTTCTCAATTTAACTGCAAATTAAATTAAAAAAATAAACTGCAATACAAGGGACAAAGATTTTTAATAAGACCGAGGAAAAGCTAGTGGTGTTCATTTTTTAAACATAATTATTTATTTAAATTAATATAGTAAATATTAACGTTTTTAAAAACAGGAAAGTTGGATGAGTGTTGTAGGAATAACTAAGAGCCATTAATTATAATCGTTTTTGTTATTATTATTCAAACAAGATCAATTTAAACATACAAATTTACGACATCCATAATACATACATATTTTAAAATCAAACGTGTAGTTAAACACTATCGTAAAGTTATACTACATGTAAACTCAAATCATCATGAAAGGTAAATAAACATATTAACCTTGCTCTCGACATGTCAAGTTGAGAAAATCAATATACAAAACTTCGCGACCATGTTTATTACGCATTAACTTGTGAACAATTTGTAATTTTTATACTTGAAGGTGGTAGGGTTGTTTGGAGAATGATTTATTTTTGAAGACTTTTACGTCGTATGGAGTTATTTATCCATCTTTTTTAGAGGTTCATGACTAAGGTTGACAATATTCGATTTTTTATATTACAAAAAAATAAATGCTAATGTGGGCGAACGTAGTATGAAATTCAATGGTAGTATAATTTTACAAAAATGAATCTTACCAATGAAAGATTTTGTAAAAAGTCCACATCGTAGTTTTATTTTTTAAAATAGAAGTAAACACTTTCACTTTTCCGGAAAGAAACCCCAGAGTATTAAGTAAGTAAATAATCACCTCTCTTACATGTGATTTGTGTGGTTTTATCACGCTTTTCGAAGTAGTAACAATGTAAAAAGTAATATCTTATTAATAAACGTAAAGTTATACTAAATTTACACACCACCAAGCTATGAATGTTATGATACAACGACACGTTGTATAATTTCTTTTATTTCTGTTCTTTTAAATAGACAACATACACAGTCAAATAAAATAAAGAATTTCGTTTGTTTTCCACCTTGAAGAGAAAGTTGGGGGTTTATAAAAAAACTTGAAAGTTGTAGGAAAAATCATGTACAGGATATAGATGACATTACAGTCATTAAATAATTTTCAATTATAAATATATATTATTTTTAAATTTTTTTTTCAAACAAATCATTCCATCCATACAAAATTAAAGCGACCTCAACAAATCAATCAATATTTTTAAAATCGAATGTGAAGTTTAAAACGCTAGTGATAAATTTTATCTACATTAAAAAACAATAATAGACCCTAATCATCCATGAAACGATAAATACAATAATATAAACATTAGTATCAAAATGGTAAAGTTTGTGGAGACAGTGTAAATTAATAACTACAAAACTAACAATTTATACGCATGGACTTGTAAATTTTGGTAATTTTTTTATAATTGTGAGGTAGTATGAATAGTTGAAAATGATTTAGTTTTTGAAGACTTTTAACACCATATGGAGTTATTTATCTTTTTCTCATTCATGACTACGTTTAACTTATGTTGATTTTGTTGTTACAAACATTATGTTAATGCGAACGAAGTAGTGAATGAAATATGTTAGAAAACAATTTTAAAAATTGAATCTTCACACAATGCAAGGTTTATAAAATGCCAAACTCCTTTCCGTTTTTTTTACTTTCTGTGTATGTACACATTCAAAATAATAAATACTCTTATAAACTTTTTTTTTTCAAAACAAAACAATTTATAGCATACGGGAATTGACATCACACTAATCAATCAATATTTTTTTTAAATCGATTTGGAGTTAAACCACTATTGTAGAGTTTAGCTACTGAAAATCAATTCACATCATCATGAAAACGAAAAATAAAATATAAACATTGCTATCGAAAGGTAAGTTGAGGTAGGACCAGTAAAACTAATAAATACAAAACTGCAACAATTTATATGCATGGACTTGTAAAACCTTTGTAATTTTTTTATAATTGAGAGGTAGTAGATGTAATAGTTGAAAGATGATTTATTTGAAGAGACTTTTACCCGTATTGAGTTATTTTTCTTTCTCCATTTCATGACTAAACGTTAAACTTATGTTTGATGTATTTTTTTAATTTTTTTTTTTACAAACCTTATGTTAATGTTGAACGACGTATGAATGCCACGTCGTCACTGTTACACAAATTGCATCATCCACAATGAAAGATTTATAACATTGACAATGTTGTTTTATATTTCCCATGTAGTAAAAAGGTAAAATAAATACTCTTATAAGTTTTTTTTTTTTAACAAAAAATCAATTTATACCATACGAAATTGACATCAACAATAATCAATCAATATTTTTATTAAATCGAATTTGTATTAACACTATTGTAGAGTTTATCATCATGAAAATAATACATCATCATTGAAACGAAATAAAATATAAAAACATTGCTATCGAAATGTGAACAAAGTTGAAGGAGACAGTAAATTTAATAAATACACACACTGCAACAACAAGTTAGATACCCATGGACTTGTAAACTTTGTAATTTTTTTATGACATTGGAGGTAGTCTTTATAGTTGAAAGATGATTTATTTTGAAGACTTTTTTAGCACCATATGGAGTTTATTTTTCTTTCTCATTAAAGTCATGACTAACCGTTAACCTTATGTCGCTATTTAACCAAAATATGCTAATGCGAACAAAGTAGTGAATGAAAGTAGTACAATTTTAAAAAAATTTAATCCATACACCCTGAAAGATTTCTAAATTAACCACTCGTTGTTTTATTTCCCTGTAGTAAAATGTCAAATAAATCTCTTATAAATATAATTTTTACTAATTTACACTAAGTTATAGGGTTATAAATACAAATATTTTTTAATTATACAAAGGAAAGCCATAGTAATGATGTCCTTAGTTCAACTTAATTATTTATTTGAAAATAGTATGGACATATCCTTAACTTGATTTGATTGGTGAGGACTTCATACTTAAACTAAAATCGTAACGATTGCTACAATGGACATTGACTTTACTACCTTTTAAAAAAGACCTGATATGTAGAATAGGTGGGGTTTAATTTAACCTTGACGTCAATACAGAACTGCATTTTATATGACTAAAATCATATTATTTTGATAATAGTTTTAAAAATTTAATTGTTGAATTCTATCATTTTTTTAATTTTAAATCATTATTATAATGCCCATTCTTTTCTTTAATTTATTACGTAAAACATTTTCCCTTCAGCACATTAATGAATGGGGAAAACATTAATGTGATGTTACAAGTATTTTTTTTTCTGCATTGGTTATCATTAGTGTTTCTATATTTCTGATAGATAGTTAAGTTATAGCCAACTAGAGAGTTATTTTTCCCCAAAAAAAAAATAACTAGTAATTATCTATCTCATATTTATTTGTATAAGCCTGCACTGACATCACGTTTTATTTTATTGCTGTATTGTACATACAAATGATAATAAAACGCTGTAGTAAATAAAATCCACACTCACACACTCACCGGATTTAAGGTGAGAAACTAACTTATAAAGGTATGACATTTTTTTAGATGAACAGTATTATAATTTGTTTATTTTGTGGGAAAATTGAACTCGCCGCGATAAATTGGGAGAAAAATTTTTTTTTTTTGACCAAGTTTTGGTAAATCCCTCAATAAATTCTCACCATTTCAAATATTTTTAAGACGTAATTCTCTGCCTTGGTCCATTTGTATAAAACAAATTACAATGTTTATTTCTTCCACTGTGGTGTGCGGACAATATTTGTATATTTAATTTATTTTGTAAGATTCATGGATTTTCCTTGAAACATAGTCTTGTCTTATTTTTAGTTTAGAATGTTTAAAAAATGCTACGTTAATAAAACATTCTACAATGAAAAAGTAGCTGATGTAGATTTTTATTTCAACACGTGTACAGAAAATGCTGACAGCGTTGTCTTAACCATGTTTCACAACTTGAATTTTTTTCCCCGATGATTTATAAATCTTGAAGATGTGTCACGATCAATATCAGTACAAGTTGTGAACTCCTGTGCAGAACAGTTTTCGTCTCAATCATGAATACGTCACAAAGGTTATAATACGCAGTGCGTGAAGAAAGCCGAATTTTCAATTGTGCTGAAAACTTTATTTCTTTTTCTCAACGAATCTCGTACCAAATGTTGGTGGTTGGGTCTACATGCGCGAGAGGTATTCGAACCGTACGTGCACATTTTACCTACTTCTGGACGGGGGATTCGATTTGAAGCTAAAACTTGG
This sequence comes from Sweltsa coloradensis, assembly GCA_024449915.1. Taxonomy (NCBI): domain Eukaryota; kingdom Metazoa; phylum Arthropoda; class Insecta; order Plecoptera; family Chloroperlidae; genus Sweltsa; species Sweltsa coloradensis. The sequence goes on from JAMZAV010000383.1 coordinate 346,082, forward strand.
AGTTAATTTTTCGTAAGGAACTCTAGCGATTGTTGTCAACGTACATAATTTGATTGTGTAGAAGATTGTCAAAAATACTAGCTGAGAGACAGTTGGGGAATACTTATGTTTCGCTTCAGAAACATCAAGAATGTAGTGATTGTTTGCGTTGCAAGACGTGGATAGTGAAATTCCGTATATACATTGGACAAATTCCGGTCAAAATATAATCAAGATAAATGAAACATGTATACGAAACTTACTGTACCGTTATGATATTATGTCCCTCGAGAACTATATCATATGCAGTTGCGAACTACTTATAAAGTTGAAACGAAAATATGATTTTGAATGGTATTGAATGTTAAAACATAGCATGAAAATTTGTTTTCGTGCGTGATTAATATTGCCATCTGTTGATCAAATGGAAAAAATGTCCACTGAGAGTTTCAAATGATGTCGATAATTGGGTGTTGATATTTGCAAATGATTTATCAATAAAAGTGTAAAATGTTTTGCTAGATGTATAAATGATTTTATATTTCCTATATCCATTCCCACAAGGTTATTCACACCGGACTTTCATGCGTGGTTAGATGATGAATATTCAAGTTTAAACTTGTCTGTGAATGTCAACCGTCTTATTTCCGGTGAAATATAAAATTCTGAATTTCAAATTATGCAGAGTTTTTAATGATATAGTATATACTTGCTGACGTTTGTTTTCAAGTTTGTGCATTGTCGGCGATGGTGTGAAAATAAAATACGAGCAATAGTAAATGCGAAGCATTTCCATTCAGTACGTTTTAGAAATTTAGCAAGTTTTATTTTCGCTTCCCATTGGATCCACATTTTAAATAGTTGTCGCTTAGACCATTGGAGTAATATATATATATATATATGATAATAATATTTATTATATATATCATATATATATATAGATAATTGGTGACGTTATTTGGATCCACCGTTATGCTATTCGAATACCCGCGGGCTGATGACCCTGATGCTTAAGCCCTTTATTGTGCCAATTTGAACAAGCGGCGCGGTCATGTCACTATAGTCTCATTGGTGTTTAGAAGATCACGTGGGTTTGATCCCACCGTGATGCTATTCGAATACCGCGAGTTATGGCTTTGTTGGTGCTTAAGGTCCTTCCTGTCAAAACTTGAGAAAATCGCGGGTCGTTGACGCTTTATGCCCTTGGTGTTTAAGAATTCACGTGGGTCTGCATCCCGACTCATAAGCTACTTGAATACTATGTCGCGCAAGTGAAAACACTTTAACCAGACAGCTATTAGTTATAGCCTGTGTGACGTTAATGAGGAGGCGGTGTTTATTAAATCTGCAGCTATATAAGTATCACACATATCCATTGCCATGCATGTGCTTGCAGCCGCGCGGTTAACGCGGCGAGCTAGTAATACCAAGGTGTCCCGGTTGATCATTGGTTCGAGACAGGCGGTAAATCTGACACTTTTTTGTTCCAAGGTCGCTTTCAATTGGAAGTTAATATGAAATTAAAAAAGATAATATACAGTGTAAATTTCAAAGTCACCAAAAATGGTTTACTAGAGTGCGGGCGGAGTCGCGGGACGCCAGAAGTGGCGCGATATTTGAAAATTTTGGAAAAAAAAAAATGGTGACGAAGACACGGCAAAGGAATGACGACAAACTAAAATTGCGGCAGTAGCTAAAAATGGCTCTCGAAAACAAAGATGGCGGCTAAGAGTTGGCAGGTCGGACGCCTAAAATGCGGCCAAAGGATGTCGGCCAAAACTAAAATGAGCGCCTCGAAACACAAAAAATGGCGGCCAAGATGGGGCAGTCGAACCTAAAAATGGCGGCTGAACAAAATTGGGGCGAGCCAAGATGCGGCAGAGCTATAATGGCGGCCGGAAATTCAAAATGTTCGGACAAAATGGCAGTTGAAATTCAAAAAATGGGCGGACAAAATGGCGGCTTGGAAATTCAAAAGTGGCGGACAAATGGCGGCTGGAAATTCAAAATGGCGGACACAATGGCGGACAGGGAAACACGTGACCGGAAACAAAAATGGCGGCCGGGAAACAAGATGCGACCGGAAACAAGATGGCGGACGGAAAAACAAGATTGGACGGCTTGTCACGTGAACGGCGGAATCGTCCATCGCCGCCTCGTTGGATCCATTAGGATCCCTGATCGTTGTTTTAAGGTATCGGCCTTTTTTCTATCTACTTGCCGTTTTTTCTTAAGTTAAGAAAAAATGAGATTTTAAAAATCGTGTTCCCTGGGAATTTTCTCGTTTGGCGGTACAAACTGACCTAAAATACCAGTTAAACAATTAATAATTACTTTAATTATATTTAGTGTAAAATTGTAGTTTTCTCTGTTGAACTGAAGAGAAACAGCTAGACAAGAATCACTGTGCTAGGTCTAGTTGCAATTATTTAAAGTTATTGAAGATGGGATATTTTCCGGGTGCTCGATAAAATAAATGATTTTCATGTTTTCATGTTTCTAATAGCGTCAGATCTTATTATTCCATTGACAATATTCTTACTTAGTTGCATAGTTTGGAAAATGGAAAACAGGATGTAACACTTTATCCACGTATGTATTGCAAAATACGAAATTGAACTTGATTTTGATGACTGCAGTAAAGTCATGTAATATTTTCCTAAAGCACTTAATTTTTTCACTTACGCCTACTCCTTTGGACAATAACCTTTAACATGAACGAGTTTACGCTGAAGATGTGTATTAATATGCATTTATAATTAATTTCAATGTTATCAACAAATAAATATTAATCTTGATTAACTAATTTAACGACCTAAAACGTAACATTTACTTTCTTACAACGAAATTAAAAAGCTTTAATTGACAAAAACTAGAAATATTCACATCATTTGTTGTAAGTTTATAGGTTATGACAGTTTTTCAAGTTAGAAAAGCAATGAAAATATTTAAATCGTCTTGAAACATATAGGTACGTTTAAAGTATGTTTTCAATTTACAACCAATGAAACAAACTTTAAAAGAAATAATGTTATCTCAATGGTTCTAGATGATTGAAACACAATTATTTAATCTGATGTTGACCAAACACTGTTGGGGGACCACATGGATGTAGCGGATTACAATAAAAACAATGAAAATATATTGACGTCCATACTATTAGAATAGCAGCTAAACTATTACCACGATATAACTGTTGTTAACTATTTTAAGTTTTTATACAAATCTGTTTGTGATTTAATGCCTTAAGCATGGGATTATCTAAGTAATAATATACAGTTGACATCCAATAGTTCACCCTATTGAACTATCATCCAGACTACAATACACATTATTCCAATGTTCTAGATTCTAGAAAATCCATACCATTTAGCACATGATCAGTCGTCATAAAGTCGTCTGTTTTTTATGTCGTCTCTCTTTAATTTCGAGTGAATTCATAAAGGCGTGAAGTCCAAGGACAACGGTAATAAAAACAAAATCTTATTATAATAAAAATGTATACCATCGCCCATACATAAATCAAGAGGTCAAAGTTGTACATGTATCTGTATCTACTATACCAAGCCCTTGATTTACGACTGGTTAGGGAAGATAATTTAAAAGGGTTTAAAGTTTAAAAACATCAAGTAACAAATTATTTATTTTTATAACAAGACTTTTAAACTGTGGATATGAGGAAATGTCGAATAATTTTGTACAATGCTTTACAACATCATATTTTTATCAATAATATAATATCAGTAAATATAAAAGGTAGTGGATGTTACTTGACCACCTTATCTAATTAAAATAACGTAATAGAAAAATAAGTTAGTTTTTGTATAATTTAAAACATTTACAACAGGTTCAATGCGCTTTTTGGTGGATCAGAGACTAAACTGCCTTGATTGGCCCAATCGCCTCGTCCAGTTTGGGAAGCTGCTCATCCAGAACCGCTTCCACGTCGATCCTGTCCAGACTTTCCTGGACGTACCTGGAAGAGTAAGGATACACACACGTTTATTATCGCCATGAGTAACGTTGGGCAGGAATAGTTGATTAAGGGAATATTAAAGTAAACTGGATAAATTGCACAGTAATGTATAGGGAGGAAAGTGGATGTTCTAGAAAGATTGATAAGGCTTATTGGAAGATAGCTTCTTAGATAGTTTGGATCCATGAAGAGAATGAAAACAGAAATAATACCGCGATAAGATTTGGGAAGGGTACCAGAGAGTAAGAGAAAAGTAGGAAGACCGAATGATAGGAAATTGTAAAAACTAAATAGAGAAATAGGAGAGAGATGTGCTTTGAGTGGAAGTGGAATTGGAAAGGTGGTGGGGATATCGTAGGGAACGAAAATACTTTGAAAACAGGTAGCGGAAGAAAGATGGGATTAAAAGGAGACCGAAGAAGTTGCATAAGATTCAGGTCTGGCTATCTGGCAACTCAGGAAGCAAAAATAGCCTAAAGTCACATGAGCTAGTGCTTGCCGGAATAATTTTGTTTGAAAATTTCGAAAAATGTAACCCTTGCACTCTGCAAGTCAGGGGTTGATCGAAGCACACTCAACAGTCGAATAAAACCAGACAGTAGCAAGATTTAGAACCGTGGTTAGTTACCTTTTGACCGGTCCCTCGATCGCGTCCATGATCTGGTATCGCAGAATGTTGGGCAGCACATTTACCACGAACTCTATCACATAGTCCAAAGTTCCAGCTCCGTTGACTCGAACCTGAAACAGGGTTGTTCCTTAATGCGGTTGCAATTGTGTGGTTTTGAATGCTCAGTTTGAATAGCATTGTCCTTTCCAACCACCCTCCTACCCGACAACTTATAAGTGTTTAGTCACTTAAAAAGGAGGATAGTGTGATCATTGTTTTGGTTTTAAAAAAAGGGTTTGAAACTTCGTGATGAATTAAAACCAGTGTTTGATGAGTAATGGAAGAGTCAGGTGCGTACAATAATTTTCCTTTCTTTCTTTCCAGAATGGCGCGTCTGATTGCGACTGATCAGTGTTCCACATACCTTGGATCCGTTTAGTTTCCTAAACTACAGGCACCCATCTTCCCAGAAGAGAGCCATATTTTGTGATTTCACATTACGTTTTTTGAGAGATGATAGAACAGACAAAGAATGGTGACAGTTGGGTTTCAAAATTGAACAGGAAATATATAAGATCATTTCTCACCTGGATGTTCCCCAGTTTGATGTCGATCTCGTCAAGGGTTGGTTTGTTGCGGACGTCCAGCGCCTGACTTGTCTTGATCCTGACCTGCACATATTCAACGGTGAAGACCGCAGTCCCCGACCGCGACACCATCCCGCCAACCCCCACCTCCCACAAGCACCGCCCTTTCAGCTTCTGCGTTCCCATGTGCACGCCCACCTGGATCACGTGATCCACCATCGTCACCGTGAGATCGCCCACCCGGTAGAAGGAGGAGAAGCCGTGCACCCAGGCTTGGGTGAGATCCACCCTGAAGATACCGGCTGTGTAGTTGTAGTTGGGCAGCATGTAAGGGTCGTATCCCCTCTCACGTACTAGCTGCCGCCCGGTAGCAATGGCCATGTCCACGGGAGAGATGGAGTTAGGGAAACGCTGAGGTATCTCTGAAATGTGTTTGTTGAGGTCTCCGCGGATGTTTGTGTTCACCTGACTCAGGATGAAGGGTTTGATACTGTCGAAGAGGAACGATCCCACGGAGTTGATGACACTCTGGAAGTAAATGGATATGAGTTCATTATCCACACTCTTACTATCATCCACTGAGTCAGATGATTTTAAATAAGTACTAAAGTGGCAAACCAACCTGAAATATGGATCCCATCATGCCTAGGTTTTCAAAGTTCATCAGGATCTGAGCAAAGGTGATATCCATGTTGATGTCCTGTGCTTGGAGACGCCCACTTCGGTCTACCTCGAGACTTGCGAGGCCCTCGATATAGACGTTGAGGAGGGTCACGTTGAAGCCGCCTTGTGACCGACTGACCCAGGTGGACATGGTGTAGTTTCCGCGAATCTCGAGCTTCTCGAGCCGAAGACCGATAGATACCTGCGACATTAGCGGTGCATAAAATACAAGGACACGCCTACACGACGATGAGGGTGTGGCCTCTCAAGCCAGAGACTGATAGAAAGCTACAACAAAAGGGGCGTGGCATTAAATATTTGGACACTCCCCTACGTCCAAAAAGGAGCAGTTGATCGGAGTAGACAGTAGTTGCCTCGTAACACTAGCATGCCACTTGCGACATTAGTCGTGGGGCATATAACATTAATTAAGCGAGCGAAGCGAGCGTTTCCATTTGACTTTGCCGGAAAATTAGTCACTGGTTTTGTTTGTTCTTTGTTTGTTTTCTCCTCTTGATTGAGACCGCATCCATGAAGGCAGGCAGCTATTCAACAGTAATTTATCTCTATCTACGAAGACTGCGACTGGGGGCGTATATAGAAGCCCTCAGAGGGCAGTACAAGTACGTAGAGTCGCGGCTAAGCTTTTCTCATTTAATTACCGGAATCATAAGTAAGCTACCGACAGCTTTATGTACAATACACTTTCTATGATGACAAAATTAGCCTAATATGAAATGTGTCGTAACACACACCGTATGCAAAATTATTATTATATGAAAGCTTCAATATTAAAATATGTTCATCTTCCACTTAAAAAGCAAGTCCATGATCCTCCCATGATTTTTTATATGTTTTAGAAGCTATCAATTCAGTGGATCGGACATTCGACGTGACTTGACGAGTTCGTGCTAACCAGCTTTTGCTTTTATAAGATTGTGACTCATCCGGCCAGGTTCGACTTGATGTTTCGATCCTAACTTCGAGAGCGTATAGTGGCGCTGAAGTATGTAGCGAAAAGGCGTCAGTCTGTATGGCATGGTCTTGCGGGGGCGCGGGAGTCCCACGTCGTCGTGTATCTCGAGCAGGCGCGTACTTTATCTTATTTTGGACTTCCTCGGACTCTTCGGAACTGGGCGACAGTTGATTTCCTCCGCAGCTGTCATTGGAATGATATGTTTTGCAAAATTTGTTTCAAATAAAACGTTTTAAAAATCCCCAAAGTTTTTTCACCACCACAAAATCGAGAGGCCAAACCATTAGAACCTACAGAGAAAGAAATTTTTTTACTCGTAAGAGTTTTAGATGGAAAATTACTTTTGTTATGACAAAGTTGATTTGTTTAGCGAACGAGTACCTTTGGTAGAAATTTCACATCCGAAGCTTTGTTTATGAAAGGCATAGTTGGCAAAATCGACAGCTTACAAATATTAAGTTAATCAAAAATTAACCCCAACATCTAATAGCAAACATGAGTGCCATCGCGCAGAATATGGTAATTGTATTTTGCATCGAAGAAGGAGATACATACTATAAAAAGTACTGTTAACATGCAAAAGTCGGTGATTTTGTTTCGTGATTCGAAAAGCTCGATAGTTGAAAGTGCATAGCAGCCTCTCGATATGATAGTTTGTCAAAATTAAAAGTTAAAAGTTATAAAGTATCGAAGTTTTTTGTCCTTAACGCGACAAATCTAGACCCTATTTAATCCGTCCATGTCACGAATATTTAATTTGATTTATCCGATAAAAAAGTGTGATGGAATTATAAACCAAAGTTCGTCCATCAACGAAAATACCTATGCAGTGCATAGAAGTTTCAAAATACTATCAGAAGATGTATATTGTTACAAAGTTAAAATAGTTTTCCAAGAACGATGTAAATTTCTAGATGGGTGGATTACACAAAGAAGGTTAACCACGGTTACCAATACCTTGCAATAATAAAAATATTGGAAACATGGCCCCGTGGACAGCAAACGTCGCAAATTTTAAAATTTACAAAAAATGTGCCTTGTGGGTCTAGCTATAGCACGTGCTCGCTTATCAACGCGTCCAACTGAGCGTTTCCTAGTATTGGGTCACGCCTCTACGTTGGGGTTATTAAGCGAGCGAAGCGAGCGTTTCCATTTGACTCTGCCGGAAAAATTAGTCACTGTTTTTTTTCTTTTTTTCTTCTTTTTTGTTTTTTGTTTTTTTTTGTTTTTTTTTGTATGTCTCGCCATAACGTTCGAACGGAGGCTCGGATCGAAATGAAATTTTGACCATCCGCAAGCTTCGTTCTCGATTGAATGCCATTAGTTTTGTGGCAAAATCGTTCAAAAAGTTAAAAAGTTACATTAAAGTTAATCGAAAGTTTTTTTTTTCAAACTAAACGGCGACAAAATCTGAGGTGGCCAAATCATTTAGAATGTCCGTCCGGTCACGAATATGTTAATTTTATTTATTACATTATAACAAAAGTAACGTTGCCATGGCAACGAAAAGACGCGCGAAGTTTCTAATGCACTGCCGCCTAGAAGTAATCAAAATACTTTCGAGGAAGAGTGTATTATTTGTCACCAAAGAGTTTAAATAGTTTTCCCAAGAAATCAAGGTCCTCTAGATGGCGGTGGATTTTATCCACAAAGTAAAGGTATACACACGGGTTTACCCAAATACCTTGGCAATAATAAATAATATTGGAAACATAGCCCTGTGGACAGCAAACGTCGCAAATTTTAAAATTTAAAAAAATGTGCAATGTGGGTCTAGCTATAGCACGTGCTCGCTTATCAACGCGTCCAACTGAGCGTTTCCTAGTGTATAAAGAGAGAAAGAACATCTCCACGCTCTCGCGAAGGGGGAAAAGCCTTCCTGGCACAAAACCCAGTTTCTCTCATTTAAGAATCCTTACGCCTTCTTCGGACTTTGGAAGCAACCCTTCTGAACCCCTACTGAACAAGGGCCCTATATGTGCAGCAATTTATTCAAACGAAGTATATATTTTATCTCTAGCTTCTCACGACGAGACCTGCGACTTTGGGGGCGGGGCGTATAATATAAGGACACGCCTCCCTGCCAAGGAGGGAGCAGTGTAACCGAAGTGTACTGTACATAGCGTAGTTGCCGCGTAGCTATAGCTTATCTCCCTCATTTATTACAACTTGAGCACGTGAATCAATGAAAAGTTAAAGCTATACCCCGTGACAGTTACATTTTAATTAGGTAACAAATAACTACCTGTTTGTCAGCGAATTTGAATGACAACAGATTTTATAAGGGCCTAGCCCTAACATCATGAAAATTGTGGGATCGCTAAAACACACACACCTCGATGTATGGCAAAATTTTATTTATTTTATATGAAATGGCTCTGTCAAAATATACGTTTTAAAAAACATTTAATGTATTCAAATTTCTCTCCAACTTATTTAGGAATAAGCAAGTTCTCCAATGTTGATATTCCCCTCCACATTGATTTTATTTTTATTATTGATTTTATTTAGCAAAGCCATATCAAAATTTTCAGTTAGGGTATCCGCTGACATTATTCGAACCCGTGACCTTTTGAATCGAAGTCTCGTGCTTAACGCCTGAGCTTATTTTGCCTATTGTATTAAAATGATTGTTGTACCTTCATCTCGGCCAGGTTCGACTTGATGTAATCGATCTTGAACTTCGAGAGTCCGTATAAACTGGCGCTCTTGAAGTTCATCGTAGCAATCGAGAAGGTCTGCTTCATGTCTGGTATCGGCATGGGGTCTTGCACGGGGGCGCCAGGCAGTCCCACAGGGTCGTCTTGTTTGTAGTGCTCGAGCAGAGCGCGCACCTGCTGGCTGATCTTGATCTCGGCTTCCTTCAGGACTTCTTCAGGGATCTCGGTGGCCGTTGCCTCCTCCTCCGAGCTGTCATCTGGAAGGATATGTTTGCACAGTTGATTTTGCAATAAACGATTTTCAAAATCACCAGAATCTTTTAATCGAGGTAGCAAAGCATTAGACCTACAAGAGAAAGGAATTTCGTTTGCTGTCAAAGACAATTTTATGAGAAAAGATACTTTTTGTTATAACTTTCTACGCTATTCGGCTATGAGGGTCATTACCTGATCTGACAGCTGACATCACATTAAGAATCTCAAATACCCATAACCTCTATGCAACTGAGTGCATATGCGCAGTTTACTGGTATATTGTCATTACTCGCGAAGAACGGGAACAGTACAGTAAACCCTTGTTGATTCAAAGTCGGTTATTTCTAATTTCTGTTAAATTCCAAACTATAGCTATAAAAGTTTATAGCCCTCGATATTAAATTTGTTATAATTTAAAATTTAAAATTATAAACTCGGATTTTTATGGTCCCTTACACTCACACAATTAATAACCGCATTTCAATAACCGAGCAAGTAAAAAAAAAAAAATTTAGTTCGAGGAAATATGAAATTAATAAAAGAAAATCACTTAAGATTTAGTGTAAGGTATCGTGAGGTTTACAAGTACTATGCATTTTTTTCTTTAAAATAAAAAATTGACTGCATTAGAATGTGGTATTTGTAACTTTGTCAGTTATTGACTTGGTCCATTCAATTCACGAGAAGCATGGATCTTACCTCGATCCACGGTCTGATTATAGACATGTTGCAACACTACTATTGGATTATTAGATTGAATAGTGCTTAACGTCTCATATTAATGCACTTTGGCTATTCGAGACGATGAGTGGTCATAGATGAGGATGAAGTATGAACAGATGGGAGGAGGGGAAACCCGGTACCGGCACGTAGCCTACTCCTTTCGAAAAGTACCAAGGGGACCAACGGCTTAACGTCCCATCCGAAAGGACGGTGTAACCTTGACAGTTATAGGTTCCTCCACTAACCCGGACTGCCGAGCAGACGTCGAGGAGAACGAAGCCGTTACACTAGCTCTCGAACCCTCCGTCTGCTCTAACCAGCGGTGTATGTGAGTTTCAGAGCAGAGCGGTCACCCACTCTATCCCTGACCACGCCCGAAGGCTGCTTAACACTACTAATAATAGAACAATCCATTAAATTAAATCGAACGACAAGACACTGCTTTTTAATTTAAGACATAAAAATGCTTAAACAATGCAAATTTACAGGAATTAATGGCACAACCATGGAAACTAGCTACCAGTTCAGATTTGTATATTTTTTATGTGCCTGACTTGTTTATCTCAATTCATTTGCTTTATTGTTGGTATGATGTTAATGTCAGTATATTTAAGTGTAGTAGTTCTTTAAATACAGTGAATTTAAAAAGAACCTACGCTATATTATTTGATACAATATAATTCAAACAAGGAAGTTGAAACACTGGAAATTACCCCAACATGACAATTAAAATACTTTTGACAAATAACCGAAGGAATTGATAACGTTACGTATGACTGCAACGACGTAAGAATGGATAATATAAACATTACTTGGTTTAAATCTCTATAGCTGGGGAAATGAGATACTTTCGTTCAATGTAAACGCAACTACGGCAAACGTGCAGAATGTGATCTGAAGATTTGCACTTCCACACGAACTGTTGAAGAGTTATAATATCTATCGGTAAATATAAACAAACCGTTTGTCTTTGGAAGTGACTTTGTACTTGTAAACAATAAACACTATCTCTAGTTATCGGCAATGCAGTGTATAGTGTGTTTGAAATATACAGAATACAAATACATTCTAAATAGTGAATATACTTTACGCGTGGCTCAGCGATTGCACGCAGCGGTCATGTGGGGATGTCGTGGGTATGATTCCCCCTAATTTGCTTCATAAAGGTGCTTTACAGGCTTGCTATTTTTAATCATTAAAACGACCATTTTAATTAAATCAGTAGGCCCTTAGGTTGAATAAACGACGATATTAATTAATGGCCACAGTGTAGCCTTCCCTGTAGATTTATCGTATTTTTTAAATGATGGTGTTTTAAATATATTAAAGGAGGTATACTGAAAATATTTTAAGAATAAATATGGGATTCATTCTATATATATATAAGTTTATAAGAACTTCTTCGGTTCATGGTCTTCAATTTTGTTGTGATCGATTGACGTAAAAAAAATAATACAATACCTTTAACGTTTATAATATAAATATAAAGAACTTTCAACCGAAAATGAGTTTTACCCCAAAAAAACAACCATTAAAGGTTAAAATAGTTTAACGCGCAGTCAACACACATAGAAAAAATCATGAAAAAAAAGTGTTTTTTTGGTGCCTACGGACCGAAAAGTTCCAGTTTTTATTGAAAAATGTATCAAAATTTATATTCAGAACATTAAATAAAAAACAAAAAAACGTAGGCCAAACAGGTACACTTATAGGTTTAAGGGGATTTTAAACTTAAAGCTAAATTCAATACCAATCAAATGGTACCTTGAGCTCCAAAATTCACCACATACTTACATTGATATTAATATGTTTCCGTTAATTTGTATATTGGCGGCCATTTTCAAGATGGCGGCCAAATTGGTATACTTATATTTTTAAAGAGGTTTTAAACATTCAGACGAATTCAATAACAATCAAAAAGTACCTTAAATTCTATTATTCACCTTTAAGTTACAAATATATTGATATGTTTTGGTTATATATAGCGGCAGACATTTTCCAAGATGGCGGCCAAACGTCAAAATAAGAAAAAAGACTCCCAGGCTAAATTTCATCCTTAACATCCTGGTAATACATTTCAATCATAAAAGAGGTCCCCTCACCAAAACGCACGTACTAACTTCTCTTGACCGGACACAGCTGGTTTTTGCTAGTAATTAATATAAAACGGTTCTGTGACGTCACCGTTGCCCATACCCAAAATATGATTAGCACTATTTTGTAGGGAATCGTATGATGCGAATTTTCGCCATTTAAACTTTTTGTCTATCTCCAGCCATTTTGGATTTTTACTGACATCTGTCACACACGATTTGGCGGACATTTTCCAAGATGGCGGCCAAACGAAAATTTTAGAAAAAAGACTCCCAGGCTAAATTTCATCCTTAACATCCAAGTAATATATTTCAATCATAAAAAAGGTCCTTTCACAAAAACACAAGGAATAACTGACTTTTTTGTGGAAAATTCATATCATCATTGGGAAATTCCAAATCCCGGGTAAATGCAATAACCAATTTCGATGCTAATATGATTTTTTATTGTGACGGAAGAATTCTTCATAAAATTGAAAAGGAGTTTTTATAGAAATAAGTGTTTGAAACGTAGTTATTTGCGATTGTTCCGTGCTGTGCATATAAAAACTGCTACTTTTTGGTAGGAACTGATATAAAACATTTCTGTGACGTCACCGTTGCTCCTACCAAACATAATTATGGTTAGCACCATTTTTTAGAAAATTGTATGGTAAATACTTTTGCCATTTAAACTTTTCGTCTATCTCTTACCATTTTGGATTTATTCAAAAAAAGACATCCGACAAACACAATTTGGCGGACATTTTCCAAAATGGCGGCCAAACGCCAGAATTAGAAAAAAGACTCCCAGGCTAAATTTAATCGATAACATCCTGGTAATACGTTTCAATCATAAAAAAATCGGTTTCCTCTCAAAAACGAACGAACTTACCTCCCTCGACCGGACTAGAAGGATTTGGTGTGTATTTTCAAAAGTTGTGTTTTGAGTTTTGGAAACATGTGAGTTGTAACTCGTACGATCTGTGTCAAATTATAGCATTGGTATGAGATTATTTAGGAACAACATGTACCCGTATTTTAACAAAAAATCAACCGGAATAAATAAGGAGGATTAGAAATTGAGCCAAACTCAGAAACTCATTGCAGAATAGTAGAAAATAATAAGATAGTGTGGGTTAGAAATTCCAAAACATTGTAATATGAAATGTATGTTTGGCAATTGTTTGGTTGTTTATTGTTGTGTAGGTGTGTAAGTACGTAATAATAGCTGTTTTTATTTGTTAATGTGGTTGGGAAGAAATGTTATGTGATCTTTAATTTAACGAATGAAAATAAACGCATGAAATACATTTAATTGTGTAATGTATTAATGCAAATTGAGTTCACGTCATCTTCGCAAGAAAACATCTAAATTATGTTGCAGCGTGGATGTCGCCACATTTGATAGACCATGCGTCAGTGCCCAACGAGGAAGTGGAATTATTGTTGTTCTTTTCCCCCCTCTCAATTAATTAATATTAATTGCGTCGTAGTATTTAATGTCTCTTTATGATTAACTTCATATTCTACATCTTCGTTTTTCGTTTTAAACCTCGTAAAATAGCCAACACCAATAATATCATGTTAAGCAAACCAATATTTTGTGCACTAATTAGTGTATGATAGTTTGATGTCACGATGCTTTATCGGACAACGATCAGGATATTATTATTTTCTATCGGGTTTTAACTTGATGATTTGCCGCAAACGAGCGTAGGCCCTGATGTGTGTTTTTTTTTTTACTTATTATGTTATATTTACAAATTATGTTCTCCGTTATGTCTGAATGACAACTTGTTTTCTACTTATAGGCCTATTATGTATTTGTTTTCTTGCAACTTACGTGTGTTGTGTGTTGTTTGTTGTACCATTGTGACGCTAATACAGTAAAAGAGGGAATTGTGCTCTACAATGGCCATCTCGCCGAGTGGCGAGAAAAATACATTAAAATAAAATAAAATAAATAATACCAACAAAGAGAATCTATACACGGCCATATTTGTATTCAAAGTAGCTTCATTCCGTTGCAAATACAATAATGAACCAGCCAAGTAAGCAAAACGAGTATAGGATCCTATCAATCCATGCATCCAGAATAATAATAATTGGACTGTTATTTTAGTTAATTTTTAATTAATTTGTATTATATATTATATTATATATAATCAAAAACGAAAGCTAGAGGTATCGAAGGCGATGTGATATACCGCCGTAGTTAATGTAATATATTATATTATTATAATTATAAAAAAATCATGTTAATTTAATATAAAACATGTCCATCTTTGACTTGAGAGGTGTTTTGAAGACTTATAGTCCTTGAACGTACACTCACCGTCATTCCCCTGAACTGTTAGCACACACACGCAGAATAAGACGGCGAACAGCCGCACTCGAACCATTGCACTGTTATTAGTTTGTAAAGTAAATGTGAAATACTTCCGAGTTATTTATAAGTTTATCTCCCAGCTCGCTCTTCTAGCTACAGCGAGTGATAGTTTGTAAAGTAAATGTGAAATACTTCCGAGTTATTTATTAGTTTATCTCCCAGCTCGCTCTTCTAGCTACAGCGAGTGAGTGAATAGTGAGGGGATCTGATAGACAAAGGTCGGAGGCTATCACAGAGTTGGGGAATATTGGATCAACTCAGATGCGCTCAACTTGATAGCTGATCTACAGTGCACAGCTGAC
Source organism: Sweltsa coloradensis (assembly GCA_024449915.1). NCBI lineage: Eukaryota > Metazoa > Arthropoda > Insecta > Plecoptera > Chloroperlidae > Sweltsa > Sweltsa coloradensis. The sequence goes on from JAMZAV010000383.1 coordinate 361,277, forward strand.
TTGCGCTTAACTTGACATTTGCATTCGTATACTCGATATGCACTCAACTTGATTACTGTTGTAGTGGTGGAGTGTTGTAGTACCCTAAACTTGGTATCTGTGGTCTGCTTGTCTAATGCTATGATGATGTGGGGGCTTCAGCCCGCAATAGGTAAACATTTTCATCTAACTCGCCCTTGCATTGGTTGTAAAACACAAAATAAGTGTAAAACAGGATTTATTCTAATAATTTGAAAATGCAACATGAAATGTCATTATCTACCGCATCTTTTAGAAGATCAGTCAAAATCAGAATTAAATAATTATTAACTGAAGAGAGACAGATTGCTGTGGGTGAAAAAACTTGGAGATCCCTTTTTAACGACAAATATTGGAGCTAGAAATTATCCCAGACGAACTTCGGTTGCGCTGTTTCGCATTGTCTCTGGTAAAGACTTCTCATACAGACATCCCACTGTGTAAGCAAGGTGAATAAGATGCGACACACGTCCTCGATTGCGCTGCCTAATTGATTCGAATACAACTGGAATCCATGGGAAAGACCGGAAAGGAAAGATGAGCTATACTGGAGAATTTCCAATTTGAGAGTCGTCCTTTGTTTACTTACCATTATGCTTTAATATATCTTATCTTATGTATGTTTTATGTTTTTTTAAATTTAAGTTGTAAAGTTTTCTTAGAAGGGTGACGATTATTGTTTGTTGTCACCCTTTAGCCGCTCGCGGAGAATAATGTTTAAAACATGTTCTGGTACTATAAATTAAAATTTAAATAATTGTATAGCGTTTCATTCAATTAGTCAGCCGCAATTCATTACGGTATATAGTACGGTCATGTACGGTAGTAAAACGACGTTATTAGAATGTTTGACGTACCATATTATTCAAAGAATGTTTAACACGATGTATTTGTTGCTGAAACACTGAATTGAAATGGATTAGTTAACCCAGACGATTTCTAGAACTGTGCAATTAATTTAATATTGTCTTGCAAAAAATAATGCCATCAGTTGCAATGAACTAAAACGTGATGAAACTGTCTTGTTAGTAGATGGAAATGCATTTCAGTCACAAAGACAATTTAAAACAACATTCGTTAATATGAAATATTAATAAGTTAGTACAGGACAAATTCAAACTGCCTAAGTGGTCTTAATAAATGAATGTTCAAAGAAACTGGAAAAAAATCATTTCTAATCTATTCAGATCTACAATGCACCAAAAATCAAGATGTTATGAAATTAACCGTCTCGGTAGCTTATTAGGGGTAAAGCACCGACATCCAATTGGAAGGCCGGGGTTCGATACCCCGGTGAGATGGATTTTTTTAAAATTTCTGGATTGATTTCCATAAAATCAATTACGGAAGTGTTTCACGATTAATGAAATTGAGAGACATAATTTTTTTACCTGGTTTTCTTAAAAAGTGGACAAAGTCTTCAGAATAGAAAGGATATCTTTTGTAATGATATAATTTGTGGAAAATTTATATTATATGTGAATCAAACAGTAAAGTACTAAAAAGGTTTTATAATCGTTCAGAAAACATGATTCTTCCATGTCTTAGATTCTATAATGTAGTTGCTATAGTTCATGCGTCTATAACATCATATGCATACACAAAACTCGTAAACAAATACTGTTGACTGTAAAGCCTAACACACCACATAAATGCCTATCCCATGTACCAATTATATCATTCGCACTATAAATACATACAATTACTTTGACTCGTGACTGCTTCCATCTGTCAAGCTCGACAAAATTGAATATGCAAACGGTATTTATTGTTTTAAGGTTGTAATAGCACATCCGATTTGCCAATGTTGACAAGGATATAGAGTCGAATGGAGAAGTGATTTTATATGTTAATATTCCAGCACTTGAAGAAAGTGCTTGGCCCTTAGTAAGAAGTCAATACTGTTTAGTATTTAAAGAATTGTTTAAATAATTTCACTTGTTTTTTTTATGCGTGGGATCTAAGTTTTCTTTTAACTTGCATTGTTGTTATACATTGTTAAAATACAAATATGTTATTGAATATGTTCATTTATATGATGTTTTTATGATGTGCATACAATGTTCCCAACCATTGCTAGTCATGCACAGAGTAGTGAGGTAGATAGTAATCCTTCATTTTAATGTCTTCCTGTTGATGTGTTCAGTATTTTTTCCAAAAGCATGTTAGGCCATGACGTATATTGACGTATAGCCATGCAAAATTTCAACGTTGTTGACTCTCATGTTTGATCAGAATCGCTGGCCGGTTGATATTGACGTATGAGCCAGTAAAAACAGTAACATTATAAGAGGACGAGTAAATTGACTTGGCTGTGGCTCCTTTCTCTCCTACATTACCAGTTGACGGCCTTCCGGTATCGACCAATTTGTACTGTTCTGCGTGATTGAACTCAAATTTGATGTGAAATCCTTGGACAATGGTACTCGAGAAAGATTTTAAGATTGCTTTCCCTTTCCTGTTTTACTGAAGCATATTATTATGAAATTGTAACAGATCTAAAAATTTGTGACGTATTGGGAAGGAGATTATATAGTATCATCGCGACGACACTCAATGATAATATACTATGCATTATTATTTTAGTGGTAGAATTAGAAGCGAGTCACGTGCTAAAGCCGCTGTAATCGCTAGATCCAAGCAAGACTGATACACTATTAAAATATGGTTTATAAATATTACCTTCTGATTATTACTTCGATTGAGTATGTGAACAATAACGTGTCTGATTTAGTTTCATTTAAAACATTTAAACAACATTTAAAACATCCAGTCTAGATTCTGGTGTCGCGGGATCCAAACTTATGACCTCCCGAATAAGAATATCATGCATGAACTATCTGTCGGTGATCTATTTACGTATTTTGTCACTAAGTGCTATACTTCAATTCAAGTTATGTAGTCATTTACTTCTCCTTCGTGAAAATTGTCCCATTCAATCCAAAGACCAACTTAATTAACCAAATTCCTTTTGCGTAGGGAACCGGTGAAGTGAACCTCTGGCCCGCCCCAGGTGATTAATTAAATTATTTTAGTTAGGAATGCGACTGTGAAAATAGACCGTAGGCAACGTCCGAGCGATACCTTTTACAACACAAACCGGATCTTCCTTTTCTTAGACTGAGGAAGACCATGAACTAAACAAACTCACAGTCTGGTTTTGTTGATTACTATACGTACCAAACATGCACAAACCTGAGTATGATCAATCTCTTTTGGTCTCTCTAGAGAGCCTAGATAAGCTAACACCAGGGAGTGTACATACAGTGTTTCCGGCCGCCATGTTTTTGCCAAATCATTTTTTTAGTTTCGTCAACTGCCGTAAAAGTAAAAAACTTGACTTGAAAAAGACGTAAAAAAGTTGGTCTGTTGTAGGCCACATTTGTTTTTCAAGTCTGTTTCAAGCCACATTTGTTTATTTTACGACAGCTGACGAAACTAAAAAATGATTTGGCAAAAACATGGCGGCTGGAAGCACTGTATGGCCACTCTCTGGTGTTGGCTTATCTAGGCTCGCTAGGTGTACCATGTATGTCTTATTATCGCGCAATGTATTATTTTATTATTTCAAAAGAAACTTTAGTAGAACAGGTAAATGATATTTATAAATTAATTGAACCTAACACTGTTCTTAGGTGAAATAAATAAATTTTCTTAGGGAAAATACTTATTTTCCCACCTAAGAACAGTGTTAAGTTCAATTAATTAATAAATATTATTTTATTGTTGGACGCAGGCAAGGAAGGAAGATAATGATGTTAAGACCAAGAAATATGCTTTTATTTCAACTTTTATTAAAGAAATAACGAACAAAGGTAATCAACAAACAAACAACAAGTTCCGCTGACGCCTGACGGAATGACTAGAATGCTAGTGTAAGTTGACTCCTACTTGGCGTGTTTTTTCTCACCCCCTTTACCCTCATGGCCGTGCCCTCCAAGATACACGTGCTTGTAGATTGGCACGTGGACGGGGTAGGGCTTGGGCACATCGTAGAACACGTGCTTCTCGACATGGATGGGGTATGGCTTCTCGATGTACTGCGGGTAGTGCTTTTCTACGACTACGTGGTAGGGTTTGTCGACGGGGACCTGCACATGCTTGATGACCGGAACCATAACACGCTGTTGTACGGGCATCTGAACGGCGTAGGGCTGGGGGACGTGAATGGGGAAGGGCTTGGGGACGGCCACAGGGTAGGGGTGTGGGACATAGACGCGTATCACCTTCACCTGGGGTTGGGGGAACTTGGGGGCGTGAGCGTCGTCGTCGCCTCCCTCCTCCTCGTAGCCACCGCCTCCTAGTGCACCACTGCTCCCGCCCTCTGAGAAGCCTCCGCCTTGGTCACCGCCCCCTCCACTCGCGTGGCCTCCCTCTCCACCTGCGCTACCCAGTCGCTTGATGTTGACCACTCCATGGCCACCGTTCAAGCCATTTCCGGCACTCTGCAGAGAATGCAAGCTGTTACCATCGCCAACCCCACTCCCTCCTTGCTGAGCACTTAGGAAACGAAGGTGTGCATGGTTACCACTAAATCCCTGGAATGTTGCCGACAGGGCAAAACTGAACAGGGCTGTCAGCACCAGCGTAGTCGAATACTGGAACATGTCAAAGAAAATTATTAGCCACATATTCAATGCGCATCTCATTTCGAGAAAAAAACGGAAATGTTCTTACTCGCCCAATAAAAAAAGTGATCAATGATGTGTTTTAACAATTTATAAAAATGAATGCACAATTATATAATGATCAATATTATAAGTATTATCGGTTATTGTTCGCGCATATAAAAGTATAACAAGGATTAATAAATCATCATCAAATCCTACTAAGCGCTAGTTACTCTGTCGACTGCATCACAGTGGATATTCATTGTTAAACTCTTGATATAGTTCGTCCGTTTACATTTGACGAATTTCGGCTTTTTCGCCGACACAGCGGGAACATGTAAGCCACTTGTTATAATCAAGTACGAGGGATGTAATTTAAAAGTCAGTCTTCGCTGACCGTCGTCAATGTTGCCCGGCTGAAGTTTCATTGTGCGCCTCTTTGGCAAACCAATGAAGCGCAATAATGGGAACCAAACTAAGTGATTTGGCGACAGGTTTGCGATTCATTATAATAGATATGTCAATCACTGGGGATCTCCGAGACTATTTCCCGGTGAACCAGAGGAAGATGATCTTGTCAAGAGGTGTGAACAAATCAGGCATTTTGTCCCTTTGAGGAACTCGAAATTCGTCAGCTATAAACGGACGAACTAACCTTAAATATTTGAATAAGCAAACCTACGTCAATCTCTAGTCTTAACGTGTATTTATCTGTATTAAACATGTAAGTTTATAGCAAATTGTATTCAGTTCATAAGACCATTAGCCTACAAATTATATATTCAAATATAAGTAGTTTTTTTTACTTCTGATGTGGACTACAGTCCATCAACTTTTGGCTTAGAAATGAGTATACGGTGACTTTATAGTCATGTATGAAACTGGTCGTCATTTTTCAGTCATTTGACCGAGTGGCTATAGACTCTTAATACGAATGTTTTTTTCGTTTTTTATCAAAACAATAGAATTTAAAGTAAAACAAACAAGTTTTAACATGGTATGGTTGTGTATGATACAAATATTATATTATATTTAGATAAAATTTGAGCTTACGGCTATTGTGTAGCCTTCTAACCGATATTTTAAAAGTCAAAGGAAGATGATTAAAATCTTATAGATTAATGAAAGAGCGACTGAAATGAAACATAAAAATATATTTTTAGAATTTTTTTGGGGAGACGTTACGTCCCTGTCAGCCATTATATGCATATTTTGGGACAAAGCTGGAAATACTGAGATAGGTGCTTCAGTTAATTTAGAGCGACGATTTTTTTTATTGTTTCTACACATCATAGGCTTCCACCTCCTTATAAGGAAGAACAATTTTCTGAAATATCTTTCGATGTACGATTTTTTTCGTCCGCAGGTACAAAACTCCTATTTGTACCGTCTGATCTGATAAAGAAAATCGTACATCGAACGATATTTAAGAAAATTGTTTATCCTTACTAGGAGGTGAAAGTCAATGATGTGTAGAAACAATATAAAAAGAAAATCGTCGCTCTCAATTAACTCTTAAATGTAGCACCTAGCTCCGTGTTTCCACTTTTGTCCCAAAATTTGCATATAATGACTGACAAAGACGTTTCGACCCGCCCCCAAAAATTAAAAAAATGTATTTTCTTTTTATATTTAACACCCTCAATCATTTAAATACGATTGCAGTAATTTTCTTTCGATTTTTAAATATCGTTTAATTTAAGGCCGATACGATAAAAATAATTATCATTATGTCCAGCAATTAACAGCACACTCCGATACGCATTTATTCCGGGCCAATTTACGATGCACTCAGCGAACCACGATTTTAATAACCACGTTTCGCGCTGAATCTCTGAATGATTGGTTCAACGAACTTCAACGCTTCTTGAATTATAAACTTATTTGCGATGCTTGACTTGCGCTTTAGCAACAGTAACACGAATCTCCAAACACTTTTACTCGTTGTTTCCAATTCCAACGCTCCTATGGGAGAGCTCTCCTATTATTTCGCAATTTCGTTTCTTTCATAGCGATTCCCTGCGTATTATAATGCATATCATCATTGATTATCTGCTTCTCACTTGTCTCATGACTCATCATTGCAGTCTTATCTACGTAACACACCATCACCACTTTCGCTCACACATTTCATAGTTGGTTGAGCGTAGCGAGCGAAGCGAGTGAAGCGAAGACTTCAATTTCACTGACCCCCAAAAAATTTAGCTCGGGTGTTTTTTTTTGTTTTTTTTTTGTTTTTTTTGTTTTTTTTGTTTTTTTGTTTTTCTGTCTGTTTGTCTCTCTACCAGGCAAACGGCATATCCGATCTAGATGAAAATTTGACAGGACCTTCGAAATCTCTGAACTTAGAGGTGTATTGTTTTTGGGTACAATCGAAGAAATATTTCTCATGAATATCGTACTTTACGATTTTTTCGATTTTAGTGCGATATTTCGTGACATTGTGCCAATTCTGACCAAACGGGTGGGCTACAACTTTCATATTATACATGGACATAAGGTTATGGTGATGTAGTACCTTTTGAAAAAAAAAGTGAAAAAGTTTGCAGAATCTATAGAAATAAAGCTTTTAATGTATGTTTTTGATTTTTTTGTGCTATATTTCGTGCCATTGGCCAATTCTGACAAACGGGTTGGGGCTAACAACGTTACATATTATACATGGACATTAAGCGTTATGGTGATGTATACCCTTTGAAAGAAAAGTTGAAAAAGTAGCCAGAATCCAATAAATAAAGCTTTTTACGGTAAATAATATCAATTGACAAGAAAGAAACAATAGAAACTTGACAACAATCACCTACAATACGTATGCAACAAAACAAAGCACTTGCAAAAGTAAAGATATTCCACGCAAACTAAAAACTTTAAAACGCTCATCCATCAACGCGGCGGGACTTTAGCGTTTTCCTAGTTGTAGTAAATTGAAATCGGTTATTTTCCAATGTGGCATATCATATCTTGTTTGAAACTATGTCCCAATTGATTTCTTTTGAGCACAAATCTCTTTTGTAATTTGAGTTATCATATAATCATAACTGTTAAAAAAATGGGGTGCTCATAATATAATTTTCAATTTTAAAGTCGCAACTTGATGTCTTTTTTACTTGAATTATAGGACCATAAATTTAAATTGTTGAATATTGTTTATACTTTATTTCCTCATAAAATTGATTAGAGTATTGTGATTGTGTAAACGAATTTTCAGGAAATATTTAATTGACTCCTTACTCATGGTTTTCAACGTTAAAAAAGATGTATGTTTTTACATATTTGTGTAAGTTAAATTTTAAAGTTAGAATAAAAAGCACTTACAAATTACATCCAAAAACAAACACAATTATTATGGTTGGTAGGGAAATTTATTCAATACCACATACCAGCAGTTGTTTTAAACATAAAATTTTATTAATTAATACAAGTAATAGTAATGAAACAATGCCCCCCCCCCTCCCCCAACCGCCCCCTAAATATAACGTGTCTCTTTTGATTGTAGCAATAATAATGGCATGACTTAATTCATATATTATCCTTTGTGGCTATTATTTACTACAATTCAGAAAGAAAAAAGTCCACCTATTTACCAAGTCGGTATCAGTTAAATTCAGAATCAATTATAGAATTAATGTTCAAATAAAGTATTCTAAGAAATGTGGATAGCAAGTATCGAAAACGTACTTGTGGGCTTTTCTTATTAAATGATAATGATGATAATTTGTGTTGCCGATGTGTGGAGACAGTTGACGATGCACTACGATCACAAAAACCCATTAGCCTTATGCGGGATTCGAACCCACGTTCTCGTAGGAGTCATTCATTGTGATATAATTAATTAGTTAAATTACACAAAATATGTCATGTGAATGTGATGTCAGCATTGATATAGCGTCACAACTTACCTTGTAGTTCATCACCCTCCTGTTATTACTACAGCGATGGTCACTACGTCTCTGTTGTCTGTCTAGCACTGAGTGAAGTGGTCTTGAACCAGCATTGTTTTATAAAGCTTGCTCTTCTGACTTTCTTTGGTCTTCGCGTTTCCCTCTCGTCCGCAATCAACGGCGACCAAATCAGAAGGTCGACGTGAATTCAGTTATTTCGAAGAAAGCAATGCCTTTAATTAAGACCATGAAAGCAGTATGAGAATTTTGAGAAATTAAATTATTGTCGATTAAGATTGGTATGCGGCTTTTGTTATAAGAATTGTGTAATATTCATGCAGTATTCATTCCACGAAATCAAATAACTTGTTAGTTTTTTGTGGATTTTGTATTTTGTATTTTTTCTTATCTATAAGTTTTGTACGTGTGTTATATTTATGTACACTTTGAAATAAAAATTGGTGATGGCCTTAATTGACAGTTTGACAACATCCAATTGTGGTTTGCTTTTTAAGTTCTCAAAACATTCAATACAAATAATATTTCAAGTCGAAATCCTGGAAATATTAAAACATCAAGCCAATATGAACCTTTTGACGAAATTTAAAAAAGTTTATGTTTTCTTTGGTTGTTTGTTTTAATCCGATCATTAATTGAAATTGCTCTGGATGTTTAAATTGGGTAGGCATGGATGCGGGCCTATACACTTTAATTCATTAGAGTGGTGAAAATGGTAAACCGAATCCAAAACGCTCCCGATCACATTTGCCATTAATAAGGTCCTCCACGCCCATTCTCTTTCTAGGTTTCCGTTAGAGCGCCGCAGCCAAGCCGCGGCGCGCCACACACTCAGGCACTTTATAGATAGCAAGCATAGATGGGGAGTTTTCGAGGTGTCACCCAGTCATCATGAAATGTGTTATGAACTTAAAAACTGTCATAATCAGGGAGATTTAGGAACATGACAACACATGCCAAATTTGGTTGGTGTACGATCATTCCTTCTGCGTGAAAATATGCGTTGAACCATGCTCAAAATCACTTTAAGGATGTTAGCTTTTATGGCCACTATTACTACTGTCTAATTCGTCAAATTCAATAATTGGCCAGCGATTCTAACTAAACGGGTAGGGCTACAACGTTCATATGTTACATTACATCAAGGTAATAGTTGGCCTTTTGAAAGAAGAAGTTAAAAAAGTTATCTGGAAGTCATCGAAATAAAGGTTTTTATGTTAGCCTTTTACAGGCATAATAAACAAGAAACTATAGGCACTTGACAATAATCAACTGCAATGCGCACATAAGCAATTCTTTGGTCCACGATATAGTTAACATCCTATTGTTTATCGGTAATACCATAGCGAATAATACAACAGACAACTTGATTAGAATTATTCTATTTTAACAAAAATAATTTTGCAATGGAACTTCAAAATGTAATGAGATTCCACACATATAAAATACTTGTAAAAATACAGCCAAAACTTCACACATTCAATAGTAATGATCTAAAAGAAGTGCCAAGCTCATCTACTCTTCTACATTTGCGCATTCAATACATTAAAGTGCACTGCCCCGTTACTACATCCTTGAAAAACTTGTCAAAATATAATTTGCATGAACTAGTATATTACATTGAAATGAATAGTTGCAAGTTCTTTTTTCCGAAGCTTTTCATGGATGTAGTTACGGGGCAGTGTACGTTTATTTAAATAAGAATGCGCAAATGTAGATGGGTACATGAGCTTGGCACTTTTTAGATATAATTCCTTTTAAATGTGTATGAGGTTTGGCTATATTTTTAGAAGGTTTTTGCATGCGGTGGGTTTCACATACATAATACATAATAACTTTGTTAAGTGTAACAACACATTCTATAACTTAACCAATAATCTTCGTTTTACCAATGACAACCAACACAACAAAAATAACGATTCAATTAACTATTGTATTCTATTTTTTATACCATTATATTTTGTATTGTTAGCAATGCACACAAGTATAACTTGTGTAACAAGATGTGATTTGCTGTACTCTGGACGTGTAAAAAGCGATTACCAGCTTAATAATATATAATATAATATATTGCTCACAGTCATATTCAAACAATTTCTATTATAGTTCGTCCCTTGTAGAAATATTTGGTTGTTAAACGGTTGCCAAGCGGTCACCAACAGTTCACCAAGGCTTGTTTTTGATCGCCAAGTAATTACCTAAATGGTTACCAAGGGTCGCCATCGAAATTTTAATAGAATATATGACAGCAAAACGTTCACCAAAAGGCAGCCAACGAGTCACCAACTTTGCAATGCAGTATTTTGACACAAAAACGACCCGTTGGCGACCTGTTGGCGACCATTTGGCTTCTTTTGGCGATCGCTTGGCGATCACTTGGTGAACTAGTTAGTGACCTGTTGGTGACCACTTGGCAACCAAATATTTCTACCAGTGATGTATTATTACATTTGGAACCCTTAATCTTCTACTTCTAAAAACGCTTGTAATTGCGATGTACACCAGTCATACCACGAAGATTTCGCTTCTATTATAATATTAAATTTCATAAAAAATCACGCGCACAACTCACTAAATTAATGTCTTAGAATTAGATGCGTGACAAAAGCGGTAATGCTCAGTCATGCGTTCTAATGTAATTACAGTACACAGTCAGCACTTTCGTTTTCTACGAGATCATGACGAAACCAGATCAGACATGTATGTAATTGGATGAGCGTAGCGAAGATTCCATTTCACTACACTGGAGAAAAAAAAACGGAATGTTTTTCTTTTTTTTCTTCTTTTTTTCTGTTTGTATTATTGTGTTTGTTAACACGATTCCGACTCAACCGATACTCTAATAACGATGAAATTTTATGGAGGCCTTCGAAATCTTTGAACTTAGAACTGCCACGTTTTTGAGCGTAATCGAAAAATTATTTCTCATTAAAATCGCCATTTTACGATTTTGTTTCGATTTTTAAAACAATTCTTCGACTTATAACAAATACATTTTTTATTCGATTGTAATGATTTTTTCACAGAACCTTAATTTTATGAATTAATATATTCGTGTGAAATTTGAACGCAATCAAAAAATGTTTTTTTTATGAAAATCGCAATTTTATGATTTTTTCAATTTTTAAAACATTTCTTCGACTTGTAACACCTACATGCATTATCCGATTGTAATGATTTTATCACAGAACCTTAATTTTATGAATTCATATATTGGGGTGAAATTTGAACGCAATCGAAAAAAAATTCTCATGAAATTCCCAATTTTACGCTTTTTTTCGTTTAAAAAAATTACGCTCATCCAACAACGCGCCTGAAAAAGCGTTTGCGAAACTTCCGAGTTATCTCCATGTGCCTATCTGGTGGACTTCAACTTTGCATTAAATTCAATTCAATTTTCGAGGGTGATAGGTCATCTGCCATTCTCGCATTTAGTTTTAATGTTACATGTTCAAATGTAGTATTACAAATAAATGCAAATATTAAAAAAAATATAAATATTTTGTCTTATTCAGCAAATTATTATTGAACGTTTAAGAGAGAATTGACTTAAGTAGGGCTATCATTTACCAAATAGCCAGGAAGCGGCTGATGTGTAAGTATAACTAGGCCGCTTCGCGAACGCTTTTTCCAGTCGCGTTGATGGATGAGCTTTTTTTGGAAAATTTCTGTCCAACGATTACGTTTTTATGTGGAATCTCATTACTTTTTCTATAGTTACTTGGTATTATTTGTAAATTATACACCTGTAAAAGGCCTATATTAAAACCTTTATTTCTATGAATTTTGACTAACTTTTTCAATTTTTTCTTTCAAGAGACACTACATCACTATAATCTTTATGTCAATGTAAAAAATGAACGCTGTAGCTTCACCGGTTTGGTCAGAATCGGTCCAAATATCACGAAAATATCGTATTGTAAACCGGGGAAAAAATCGTAAAAGTACGATTTCTATAAGAAATATTTTTTCAAATGTCTCTAAATTCATAACATATAATAATTTCAGTGATTTTAAACGTTCCCATAAAGTTTCTTCAAGATCGAAGTAGCCGTTTGCCAAATATCACGAAAATATCTAACTAAAAAATGAAAAAAATAATAAAAGTACGAAAATCATAAGAAATACTTGATCGATTATACCCAAAAACGTGGCAGGTCTAAGTTCAGAGATTTCGAAGGTCCCCTCCAAATTTCATCTAGATCGCATATGCCGTTTGGCCGGTAGAGTGCGAACAAACAGACAAAAAAACTAACAAAAACAAAACACCCGAGCTATTTTTCTTGAGGTAACGTGTAAGTGAAAAAAAAACACACAAAGTCAAATTGAAGTCTTCGCTTCGCTCATCCAAAACAAGAAAGTATAGATCGTCAAGCAAAGATATAGGCTATGAACCGCCCTATAGTAGTAGGTTTTCAATTTATTCTCAATCTTACAGAAACATTTCACGAAAATTAGCTATTAAAAACTTTTTAACAAAATCCAAAATTGTAAAAACCATGCACTGTATTAATTTCGCTTTGAGCAATCAAACGAGTGATACAATCAAAAATGCCAATCATAAATTTATATCATACCGTTGATGTTGTTCACGGGAATGTAAATTTTCGATTTGGATTTTTAAAGGCCATTTTAATATATACCCATTTTCTGTCGAACAACGCTATCGGTAAAATTCTTCAAAAAATATAAGCCAAAACTGCTATACAAATGTCCTAAAAAGGTAACGATACAAAATCAGTGATTCTTAATCTCTCGATCATCAGACCCAACCAATGGATCAAACGAATGAATAACTGTTAAATCAAGCAAATTTGTAAAATTACTAAGTTTAAACATTTCTAATGACTTGTGTTGGAAAATGCATACTAATATTGTAAAGTCACAATGCTCTAAACTGGAAAGTTTTGTATTCCGTTACTTGAAAGATAGCCAACCTATAGTTCTAAGGTCTGTGTTCATCACGCTAATTAGGCCTAAACTAATGTACGGTGCGCCAGCATGGCATCCAACCTCCAAAGAAAACATGCACAAACTAGAATCACTACAGAACCGAATCACTTAAGAACAGAGAACCGACATCCGTATTGCTTCTAGAAGAGAAAAGCAGTATTCAAGAAAAGTTACATTATTTTCCTCGAGAGGTGTATGAGTGGAACCATTGATCTTGACACTTTTGACGCCTTACACCAGTAAATCGGACTGTAGATATAGGACGCGTATGTAATAAGGGGTTGACTTCAAGGCCGCCAATTGCTCGTACAAGTGCATTCCAGAAATCCAAATACTACAGGGAGTCATCGCTCTGGAATGCACTACCTTCTGGAGTAAAGGAACTATATCTCAGTAGGTTCGAGAGAGCAGTCCAGAGAATGTTTTTTTTTTAGATTTTGATATCTATGTCTGTTCCTTCTTGTTTTATATATATTTTTCTATTGTTGTATATTCTTAGAATGGGTGCATATGTCCAAAATCGATCTTAGGTCCGCTATTTGCATCCAACCGTATGTTTATTATATTATATGTAATGAATGTACAGAATAAACACAACAATAAAAAGTAAAAAGTAAATGAATGGTGTTAATTTAATTATGCTATACGGAGTTAATTTCTTCCACAGCGTGAGATGAGATGCAATGTTACGAGACGCTCCGATGAAAACCGTGGAATATTAGCATAATTATACGTACATACATCATCATTATACGTACGTACATCAACTGCAATGAATTATTTTCGGAAGTAATAACAATTTGCGCGCACACTTCGTGACCGTTCGAATACTTTCTACTATTAATAGCAAAAATCTTTAATTAAAGTTAAATCATTGTTGAATGTGGATGTTCAGAAAATTACATTTTGTAAATTTTGCATGTGCTCGAGACATTCCACAAACCATTTCAAAATTGAAGTCTTGAAATAAAATATATAATTTTTGTCTTAGATTTTTTAATAATTGTTTGGAACAATATTAAATCGCAAACTTTCTTTATATATTTTAAATAATTTGAGCGAATATTTAATTGCTTTTTGAAAACTATTACTTTCAAAACTTGAGTAATTTTTCTTTCCAATAATCGCAGGTTTAAAATATTTTTTTAGAATAATAGGGAGTGGGCTACAATAGTTAAGTTAGCCGACTGAGTTCTACAGTCAGGATTGCCGGTGATGGGACTCAAATCTGCCGCCTCCCGAATCAGAGCCTCGCGCTGTACGCTTGAGCCACATCTGTTGTCCATAGGCTTGTGTGTAAATTATTGTACGTCGAGGTTCCAGACCATGCATATATCAGTAAGTTGAACCCATCACTTATTACTCTTATTTAGCGCTTACAACGCTCTCTCTTCTAGCGGCTAATTAACATCTCGGCTCGTAAAAATTGATTTACGCAAAAATTCTGCAATTTTTTTTTTGTAAATCAGTTTTTAACTGAATGAAATAGACGTTATATAGTTTAAATGAGTAAATTAAGAACGCAAGCTTTGCTTATGCCGATTTGTTCAATTTTAATTATTGTATTCTTACATTAAGTAGTTTTTTTTTTACAAATTTATTGATTTTAATGAATAAGTTTTGAATATAAGGGGTACCCCTTACAATACAAAACACATTACTAAATTTATCCATTAATTTAGATCATGCGTTTCTGCTGTCTACCTCAGAAACAGTTTCGTTTATGAATTTCATCTTATTGATTTGAATGGAGCAAATTTGAATTTTAGAAATTACTGGTACAGTCAAAGCATGTGATGACAAGCATAAATCAAACGTTTATTTATCGACTTGGGCCCAGTTTACACACCCTCGAAAGGGATTACAAAAGTCACAGGTGGATATATTATGATAAATCGTTATTTTAATATTCGTAAAATGGTTATACGGTAGCCACAAGAAACAAATTTTTAAAAAATAATGACGGACAGTCAAGAGCCTGGATTAATTATTGCAATAACTATTCCTTACGATGATATGTGAACTGGAATGTATTTGATTTATCGTCAATTTAATAGCTCTAAAACTGTTTGTCTTAGGCCCGGTATTTCAATGTCCAGTTAAAGTGGCAAGTAAATCTAGGTGCCCGTTAGGGCGCCGCAGCCAAGCCGCGGTGCGCTACACACTCAAGCACCTTATACACCAAGCAGAGTTGGGGTGATTTCGAGGTGTTACCCAGCCGTCATGTAACGTGATGTGAACTTGAAAACTATCACAATCGAGGGGATTTAGGTACCTGACAACACATGCCAAATTTTATTGGGCTACGATTATTCCTTCTTGGTGAAAAAATGGCTTGAAACATGCTCAAAATCACTTTAAGGATGTTAGCTACTGCTAACATCTAATTCGTCAGTTTCAATCGGCCCGCGATTCTGACCAGACGGGTGGGGCTACAATGTTCATATTTTACATGGACATTAAGGTTATAGTAATATAGTCTCTTTTGAAAAAAAAAGTTGAAAAAGTTTGCTGGAAGGCTTCCAAATAAAGGTTTTAAATAAGCCTTAAACACTAGGCATACAATCAACAAGTAACCATAGTTACTTGACACTTGTTGACGGTACAAGCAGAGTTAGGCGGGAAAGTGCGATACGTAAACAAATGGAGGACATTTTAAATTTTGCTTCTATGTGTGAAACGAAAAAAGTTGTCATTATACTCTCATAAAACAAATCAGAAACCGTCCCTGACCTAGGCCCAGATGTAGAAAATTATTTATAATACAACAGTGTAGGTCTAAAGTTCCATTAGGCTATAGGACTAGATAAAATAAGTACTTACATTACATGTTTGACAAGCCCTAGGCCTTTCTTAGCCAACCCTAGGCCAGCACAACCTTGTTCTGAGACACATTCCGTGCAAATAACTAGTTTTGATTACTAAAAGCCTAATGCAGATAAACAATGGTATGATAGTCCTAGGCTATTCCAAAATTTACGGCAATAATAAGCCTTTTCTTTTAATAAACTCACGCTATCTCCTGTCACTTTTAATGAAAATGTAAAACAAAAGAATGTGAAAATTTTCAATATACTTTTGATTATCTGATGATTTACATGGCTGTGTAAAATAACATTAGTTGTGCGTTTGTTGTTACATGGGAAAGTTTTAATTGGATGTGAGTTGCCTAGACTTAACCAGTCCTTATACCGTCGTTATACCATGGTTATACCACCTTTACCCAGGATGTACATGAATCCGGGCCTAGATATTTTACATCCTATTGTTATTGCTAATACCATAAAAATTAAATCAACTTTGATAAAAATATTATATTTTAACAAATAATTTTGTAATGGAACTTGAAAAAGTAATGAGATCACACACATAACAAAAACTTGTAGAAATACAGCCAAACCTTACACACTCAAAAGGAATGAAAATAAAAAAGGGCCAAGCTCATCTACCCTTCCACATTTGCGCATTCTTAATTCATAAACGTACAGTGTCCCATAACAGCATCCTCGAAAAGCTTGGCAAAATAGAATTCGCATGTTTACGTTTAAATTAATTAGAAAAAAAGAACTTGGATAAACTATTACATTTAAATTAATAATCGCAAATTCTATTTTGCCAAGCTTTTCGAGGATGCTGTTATGGGACACTGTACGTTTATGAATTAAGAATGCGCAAATGTGGAAGGGTAGATGAGCTTGGCCCTTTTTTTAGATCTCATTCCTTTTGAGTGTGTAAGGTTTGGCTGTATTTCTACAAGTTTTTGTTATTTAACTGACACATAACTTGTTTTCACTATGGCAACCACCAATCAGAAGCCTTGTAAATATTTACTGAGAGGACTAACTGGCAGATAAATTTTAACTAGACATTGAAATTCTGGACCTTAATCATTTAAATTTAAAAAAAAGATGAAGGTCCGATCGTAAAATATTATTAACTAGGAAGCTTGCAAAGGCTTTTTTAAGCGCGTTGTTGGATGAGCGTAATTTTTTTTAAACAGAAAAAAGCGTAAAATTGTGATTTGTATGAGAAATAATTTTTCGATTACCCTAAATTTAACACGAATACATTAATTTATAAAATTAAGGTGCTGTGAAAAAATCATTACAATCGGATAAAGCATGTAGGTGTTATAAGTCGAAGAAATAAAAAAAATCGAAAAAAACGTAAAATTGCGATTTTCATGAGAAATAATTTTTCGATTTTGCTCAAATGTCACACGAATATTTAATTCATAAAATAAAGGTTTTGTCAAAAATCATTACAATCGGATAAAGTATGTAGGTGTTATAAGTCGATTTTTTTTTAAATCGAAACAAATCGTAAAATTTCGATTTTAATGAGAAATAATTTTTCGATTGTGCTAAAAAACTAACAGTCTAAGCTCAGAATTTCGAAGGCCTCCATATATTTTCATCGCAATTGGTGTATCGGTTTAGCCGGAATCGTGTTAACAAACACACAATAGTACAAACAGAAAAAAGGAAAACATTCCGGATTTTTTCTCCAGTGTAGTGGAATGGAATCTTCGCTTCGCTCATCCAATTATGTAAGCTAAAAAGAAGTTTTTTTTGTGTATGAAAGGCCCCCACTTTCATAAAAAAGGAAGCAAAATATAATTACACTCCTGCTGCGTTTTAATTAAATCTCATTGCCATTTTCATTCTAACTTTCTTATAAAATAAAGGTAATAAAAAGTACCAATACAATTTCAACATGAACAAAACTGATGCTTTAATAAACTGATAAGTTTTTGGATTTTAATATTAATTTTACATTTTAAATGTTGTATTAATTTACTACACAATCATTATAGCGTATTTTGCCTAAGGAATTCCATACAATTTATATCCTCGATATTAATCTGTTCCTTATTCAACGTTATTTGGAAATATATTGTGGTACGCCCTGTCGACGTCATGGTTTCGGACTAGTACATCGCTGCCAGATTTCTTTTTCGTTAAACGCACACGGCTGCCGTATACAAGTTGTTAGAGCTAGACATTAAATTGGCATCATGCCTACTAAGATTGTGATTAGCCTCTATGTCGAGTTTGGGCATGTCTCTCCTGCAGACCATGTAAATGACCTCCGCGATTTTGTAATTTCTCTGAGCGTTTGAGCAATTTTGCTTATTTTTTGTCCTTCATTAACAATAGTTGGCTCTTGGAATGTGTTTCTATCGTCATTATGGAATTCACATTGGAAATACTTTTCGCCAATGTTAGCAACCCTTTTTGATGGACGTTTTCATCTTGAGGTTGTTGATTTTGTTTCTGCCCATGGCCAGATATTTCAACCATTTGAGAACTCTTTACTGTTTTAGTTGAATAAAGTTGGTTCCTCTGTTGTTGCATTGTCTCTTGGCCAATTGTTGTAAAGTCAATTTGGTAAGGGGTATGTTGTTTGTCATGCTGTTTTAGGTCCATGTTGAGTTTCTGTAAAGTCGCCATAAAGGAACCTGGGCTGTTAAAACGGTGTTTCCTCTCACGAGGGACTGGAACCTTACTTCGAGTTTCCTTCGTCGCTTCTCCGTGTGTGTTTCGGGTATGATACAACATTTTCTCTTGCTGTTCTTGATACATTTTGTGTGCACTCGTTGGTTGAAGATTCTGTATCATATTCTGTAGCTGCTCTTGGACAGTCACGTTCGATTCTCTAATTTCCGATCTCGAATGATGGTATTTATGAATCATCGTATTGCGAACTGGCCGAGGTATGTGTGACCTTGGTAAAGTGATTCTATTGGTTCTTTGCAGTTCTCTTTCTTGCATTGCATCGTTCTCTGCAGGACCAGATCTTCCTGTTTCGTTGAGTTCCTTCCTACGGATGTTTTGCAGTTGATATCCTTCTGCTCCCCTGGTCTCTGGATCAATTACATTCCTTTCTTTTGATTGATTTCCCGAGGTGATTTGCAAGTGCTGACTTTTGTTTCCAGTGTGTTCATTACGAGTTTTCTCCGCCTCTTTCAGAGAATTACTACGGCTGTTTCGGGAATGTTGTCCCACGTTCTTATGCGGTGTTTGAGCAATATCATTTGATTGTCGCAGTACCAATTTAATCTGTATTTGAGGCTGGTGATTTGGATTTTGATCTTTATTTACACCAGTAAGCCCTTGCAACATATTTGTAAAGCATTGGGCGTTACGATTAGGTGGAACATCGTTCTCTTCTATTGTTAATTCTTTCAATGCATTCTTAGATGAATTTTCGAGAACAAATTTTCGGCTTCCGTGGTTTTTTAGAGCTGATAAGAATGGTTGAAGCATTGTCTTTTCAAGCGTATTATGAAGATGATGCTTCTGTTTTTCCTGGTGCTCATTAGCACTAGAGTCTGGTTGTTGTAATATCTTACCACGACTGTTATGTGACGGATGATATATTATCACAGGCTTCCTTAGTGCAGCTTTGACTGGTTTCTTTACTGTTTTTAAATTGGAGCTCTGAGGACAATCTTTTAGTGCACTATTGTGTTCTTCTTTGTCTATAGGGGTTAAGTCACGTTTTTTATGGCGGGATTGGCAACGGGCAATATGCGTAACGTGATGTTTTTGACCAGTAGAATACGATTCTGCACATGCATTTCTATCAGTATATTTGAGAATATGTTGGTTTTGTTGGTGTTCTTGACTTACATTATGTTCTTGCAATGTATTTCTAGCTGAATCTTGGTGGTAGCTCTTTTCGTATCCATGCTCTTCCATCTTCGATGTAAGCCCTTTACTTCTCCGCGCTCTTGCGGGATCTAATACCTTGATATCTTGTTGCTCCGGAAGACAATAGTTGATAGAACTCTGGTAAACCTCTCTAGGAGTTTTTGATTTATCTTCTAGCATTGTGAAAGAATTGTTCAACTCACGTGGCTTCTTTCTACTAGTACTTTGGCGGTGGTGTATCGCGCTCTTTTGATCGTCTTGACCTGCCGTGGGTATACTTTTACTCCCACGCAAGGTATTTCGATTTATATTTTGGACGTTTGGTATTTTTGATTCTTGTTGAACAGAACATACCTGATTTGGTTTAAGAATTGTTTTTCTATTTGTTATTTGAATAGGACTTTCCTGGGTGATTTGCTCAAATTGTTTAACTGTATTTGGTACGTGCATTGTATTTTGGTGCGTAAAATGAGGATGGCGGGTTTGTCTGAAGACTTGCATGTTCGGTTCTTGCAATGCTGGTTTGCAGGTGATTTTGTGACTTCTTGTTTGGCTGTTTTGCTTGACTAGGCCAAGTTTTTTTATTTCTTCAAATGACCTTCTAGATATCTTTTGAGAGTAAAGAACCTGATTTTCTTCCTGAATATGGTTAATTCCATCTAATGCAAATTGTTGGTTGTTTTGAGGTTGTAATTTGAAATTCTCTTCTTGAACTGTACCAATAACTTTATTTTCGTCCAATGTTTTTCCCACGTGCATTGTTGATCTGACTAAGGCTTTGTTGCAGAATTTCCGATAAGTTGGGTGTTCGGGTGTCTTGCTTTACTGGACGAGGTTTTCTTGGTTTTTTAAATGTCCTGTTGATTAAATTTCTAGAACAAAGTACACGGTTTTCTTTCTGAACTTGATTGGTTCCACCGAACGTAAATTGTTGGTTGTTTTTAGGTTGTAATCCTAAGTTTACTGCTTGAACTGAACCAATAACTTTATTTTCTTGTGGTAATTTCTTACATATATTGTCGATCTGAGTTTGTCTTTGTTGTTGTTTTTCTACTAAGGTGGCTGTTCGGGTGTCTTGCTGGACTGGACCAATTTTTTTTAGTTCTTCAAATGATCTTCTGGATGTATTTTGACTATCAAAAACCCTACTTTCTTCTTGAACTTGATTAATACCACCAAACGCAAATCGGTGCTTGCTTGGATGTTGAGCTCCTAAGGTTTCTGCTTGACTGAACCCATAACTTTATTTTCTTGCATTGATTTCTTACATGCATTGTCTATCTGAGTTTGTCTTTGTTGATGTTTATCTACTAAGGTGGCTGTTCGGGTGTCTTGGTGGACTGAACTCGTTTTTCTTAGTTCTTCAAATGACCTTCTGGATGTATTTTGAGTATCACGAACAATACTATCTTCTTGAACTTGGTGAATACCACCAAACGCAAATCGGTGGCTGCTTAGATGTTGAGCTCCTAAGTTTTCTGCTTGAACTGAACCTATAACTTTATTTTCTTGCAGAGATATCTTACGTACATTGTCGATTTGAGTTTGTCTTTGTTGTTGTTTATCTTCTAAGGTAGCTGTTCGGGTGTCTTGGTGGACTGAACCCATTTTTCTTAGTTCTTCAAATGACCTTCTGGATGTATTTTGAGTATCACGAACCATACTTTCTTCTTGAACTTGATTAATACCACCAAACGCAAATCGGTGGTTGCTTAGATGTTGAAGTCCTAAGTTTTCTGCTTGAACTGAACCAAATACTTGATTTTCATGCAGTGATTTCTTACTTACGTTGTCGATCTGAGTTTGGCTTTGTTGTTGTTTTACTACTAAGGTTGGTGTTCGGGTGTCTTGCTGGACTGGACTCTGTTTTATTAGTTCTTGAAATGACCTTCTGGATGCATTTTGAGAATAACGAACCTTATGTTCTTCTTGAACTTGATTAATACCATCAAATTCAAATTGTTGGTTATTTTGAAGTCGTAAAACCAAGTTTTCTCCTTGAGCAATACCAAGCACATCATTTTCTTGCAGTGTTTTTGTACATTCATTGTCGATCTGATTCTGGCTTTGTTTTTGATTGCTGCTAAGTTGGGTGTAAAAAGTTGTTTTTTTCTTTGGGATCGATATCTTTGGCAATCCTGTTCACAATGCTCACCTACATTTGTTTCTTGTAATGAACTTCTATGAACTGTTTGAGGAATGAATGTCTTGCTTCTTTCCTGAGATTGACTAAAGACTTCTGTTCGGTTTGGCTCTTGAAATGTTTTTAAGTTTGCAGGCTGAAAATTTGTGTTTTTGACGTTTTTCTGTTCCTCCTCAAATTTGCTTTGTTCAATTGATTTTCTGATAAACAAATTTCTAGTGTGTGGAATCTGACTTGTTTGACTAGCTACAATATATACGTTTTCTCCCTGCATTAAACTCGTGAATGCAGTTTGGTAGTGAGATTTCGAAGCTCCTGTCTGCACTGGTTCAATCGTGTTAGATGATGTTGCTAGTAGCTTATTGGTCTTTCGTTTGTCAGTAAAAGAATCTTGTTGTTGTACACTGCTAATTGGTTCTTGCAATGCCTCACTGGGATTCTGGTTCTGGGATATGGGCATGCCACTTTGTCCTCGACCTCTTTCACAAGCCTGGTTTAAATTGCTTCCATCGATATTTTGTTGGGAAGATATTAGTCTTTGTATCAGAATTTCACTATCATTTGATTTCAAAAGTGTATTTCTAAGTTTCTGATTACTTTCATTCTGCGATGTTGGTATTTCGCATCGTACTTCACCAACCACATTTAAAGTCTCGCTTTCTTCGTTTCGTTGATTTGGTACTTCGCTACTTCGTGGGATTTTATCTTTTGTGCAAGATTGTTGCAAAGGATTGCTATTCGTATTTAAATGATTATATTCAGTTTTGCCTCTCGATTGCTGCTCTTCACCATTTAGAGTTTCGTGCGTACCCACGCTTTCTTGAAAATTTGTCTGTGTTCCTCTATGCACTAGTTCATTGACAGAAGAAGGTTGCAATGTATTTCTTTCGTAACTTTGTTGTTGCATTGTGTCCTCTGTGTGCATACCAGAACTATTACTAGGACTTCCAGAAACGTTTGCATTCGACTCTTCTTTAAATGCTTGCAACTTCTCTTGCATAAATTCACAAAGTTTCTGGGGGCCACCAAACATCTTGCTAAATGACTCTAGTAGGCTAGGTAGTGTTATTTCAGATTGGGTATCTGAAGTGACGAAATTATCTTGACAATCGTTTCGAGAGTGATGCCCTACTTTATCCACCGATTGTCTTTTAACAGTATTCTGAGGATACAATTTGGCCCTATCTACCTGCCTTGCGTAATTAAAGGATTCAACATTATTTTCAGGATAATAAGTGGAGCCCGTCAGCCACCTTTGACAATTCTCGGAATTGTCATCAGAAGAATTATGAATATCGGCCATAGAAATCTCTTCCTGCTGGTAATGGTTGTTCATCACAGAGTCATGACGTTCTGTGGTGTGAGCCCAGTTATGATCAGAAAATGTTTCGTCTTGCAATCCAAAATGAACTGTTTTCTTTTTATAACAATTCGTGTTGTTGAAGAACTGTGTCGTAGAGTTAGGACTGCCTTTTTGGTCACGGTAATCGATGTCCTTTTCATTTTGTGCAGATTTAGATACTCTACCAATCTCGCAATTTCGTTCAGAACACGACTCATTACGTAGTTCCAAAGTAGGATTGTTCTCATCCTCACTGATTACACAGTTGTCACCCAGTCCAAAGAAACTATTAAATCTACGATCAGAGTGTTTGTATCCAACAGGATTACTCTGTACGCTAGTACAAAAAACACAATCTTGTTCTTGGAGATCATTGGTATTATTACACATTGACACACGAACTTCATTTAGGTAGTGATCAAGCATTTTGTTTTTCATTGTGTGATTGCTTAAAGCATTATTATCTCTGAAACATTCATCAGAGTTCGGAACTTCATGACAACTCTTATCACTTGCATCAGACTCACTAAACATCTCGTAATCTTGCCGTCGAGAATCGTCTAAAACAGGTCCGTGTTCATTGTTCCCTGCTATGTATTCCTGACCATGTGATACGGTGACATTTGAATGGGATTGATCTAACGTCTCCCGAAACATTTTTTCTGAATCATTTGCCGAGTACTGTTGTGCCATAGGATTAAATAAATCATACTCGTTTCTAAAATCATCACCTAGGCTTTTTCCTGAACTAGTACTGTCGACATCGTTTTCATATATGTCTTCCAAAACTTTATTTTTAAAACCATGAGGAAATTGTTTCTGATCAAAGAGGCGATAATTACTAGGTCCATTTTGCGATATGCCTACCGTAAACATATTTTGATGGTTTATGGAACATTTCATGTTGCGGTGATTATTAAAATCTAATACTTGATTTTGTGCATTAGAAGGCATTTTTCTGGCATTTTCGTCGTTAAATACTGCACGATCTTTTTGTGAGCCTAAATCTAAACTTTCATGGTCCATTTCAGCACAGACGTCAGAACTGTACAAGGAATCCCAAAATATATTTTGTGGTCCAGATTGCAACTTTTTCTGACTAACGGGACTGTAAACCTCATGATTGATTTGTGATTCAGAAACCGTACTTTTGTGATCTGTTCTATCGCTCATGTCATGTTCATTCAATGTCCCTTCAAACGCATTTCTTGTTAACGAGGTCAGTTTCTCTTGCTCTACAAGATTAACTGGACAATTCTCGTTTTGTTGGTGGGAAATAGTCTCTTTTTGGGCTATCGAGCTATTCAAGTCGGAACGCGACATTCTACTTGGACATCGTGTTTGGGAGTCTAATTTTAAGTTTTCTTTCTCCGCTTTACCTAATACAAGTGGGTTCGCATGCGACTCAGAAATGTACTTATCTTGCACATTTTGATTACTTATGTGACTATCCAATACTGTTTCTCTAATCGGATGTTGCGAATTACTAGCACCTCTTACGTGTTCGTTGGGTATACATGGACGAGACCCTTTGTTATTCTTCGTCATTGACCTCGTTTTGACCTCGAAACCATCATTATCAGCTTCGTAAAATTTCTCTTTTTGCCTGTGTTTTGAAGCACCGCTGGAAAAACCTTGCTTTGAGCTAACATTAATGCCTCTCAGGTCGTTCTTATTTGCAGAATATGAACCTGATTCAAATGCCTGAGGTTTTGGCCAATGTTTGATAGGCTCAGGTAACGTTTCATCTCCTGAAGTTTGTTGTTCCGACATCCTATATTCTTGATGTCGGTAGCCTTCAGTGTCTAGCGATGACTCTGCAACTGTAAAGTCTTGTTGACGATGATTCGGGTACATTTCAGTATTGGAAATATTTCTCTTATTAGCAATGTGTGTCACTTCGTACGTTTCCCTAGGTTTAGATGACACTTTCCCTTGTTGCGACTGGTGGTTTCGTTGATGATGCTTCAATATACTCCGCCTAGGAAGGAGTTCAGGTTTCTGTGCTGATGTTCTATCGCTATACATTCTGTTAGACGTAGCGCTTCTGTGAAATTCTTTACCTTGCTTCGAGATTGCTTCCCTTTGAGAGCTTGATCTCTTTAATACCGGCCTTGCGGACGTTCTTACAGGAATCTTTTGCTTAATAGAGTGCGTTGAATAATTGTAATGTTCTCGTCTTAGTTTACTCTTGTTGACTGCCTGCCTATCTGGAATCTCTTTAGATACATAAAATCTCTGCCCATGACTTTGGTATTGAGGTTTATGCGTATCTGCCACAGTTGACTTCGTATTTTGCACATTGCTGTAAGGGTCAACTCTGTACCATTGTCTACTATCTGCGCTTTCTTTACTACGACTGTAGGTCTTTCTTCTGCGGGTTTTCCTCGAAACTGACGATGTCCTCTTCTCTCGTTCACTATCATTTAATCCAATATTATGCAAATTGTTCTCCTTTGAAGTTATTTGTACATTAGCTGTTTTACTTTTACCAGTTGATTTGTGTTGCTTAGTTAATACCGATGGTCTCTTTACGTATCTTCTTGGTTTTGCTGTTGGTTTCTCAGTAAAGTCATGAATTGTATTTTCAAAAAATCCACGTAATCTTTGCATTACTCCGCCTACGCTTATCGCCGGTCGTTTGGTGCCGGTTTTATCCGGGTCTGAAGTTGATTGTGGTGCAGTATCAGACTTTCCTGTTCTACTCTTCTTATACTTCGCGTTTGAGTGGTCAGAAGACGTGGTCTTCAACCGTGTGCTCTCTCTTCCGGTAGACTTGTCCCTCTTGGCACACTTAGGTTGTCTTTCCAGTTCAGCCTTTAGCTTTCTGTTCTGCCTACGAGCGTGCCGTTCAGCCTTTTTCAATTTATGTTTGCTGCTTATATAACGTGGGTCTGTTATAAGTATCCCGTTCTTGCCGCTGCCACAAACAATCTTGCCACTCAATCCTTTTGCTTCTAATAAAAACTGTGTTTTTGAATTATTACCACAGCGACTCCTACAATCAACAAACTGTTTATACAACGATTCTACCAGTTGTGATTTCACCAATTCACGTTCCTCTTCTGTTGAAGGGGTAATTATAGGAACAGTACTTAAACTATGAATTCTCTTGATTACTTTTCTTTTTTGTGGTTGTTTACTCACATACTCCTTAATCTTGACACCTTTATATATAGGTCTATACACAGGATCAATGTAGCTGTAGTCTTCGTTGGGATGTGAAAGCGACTCATTATTATCAGTAAGTTCTTCTTCACAAAATTCAGTTCTTACCATATCAAATTTGTTGAATGACTTATTAAGAGGTGTTTTGTTGGTTCTAGTTTGACGACTAAATGAATTTCTGAAAGCTTGTTCATCTTCAGTTGTGTTAACTGACTCACACATGTCACCTTGCCGTGTTTTGGGCGTCGGATCGCGTCTCAAATGTTCGCTCGATGCTGCGCTCCTCGAACGATGGCGACGATTTCTTCTTTGAGACGCAGTTGGTACTTGCACGTCCGAGTAGTGTAGTGTTGGCCCGTGACATCTGTCCCATTTTGATGAAGGATACTCTGGCAGTAATTCTCGACTTCTGACACGCCTGAAAGGTAAACGAAATTGTTCAGATAACATTCATTTTCATTTTTTTTGGGGGAAAATTTACCCAAATTGTAGACCAAAAGTCACTTAAGTCCATGAAGCAATATAAAGAGAAGCAGTGCACTAAAAAAATAAAAAAAAAATTTTTTTTATTTAGAGTCACCACTCAGTTAAAAATGATTTTAGTGGGGGCTTTAAATAAAGCGCCCAAGCCAACCCTGCAGGCCCGGACCATCGCGAGTGAGCGAAAACCCAAACCCAAAGATCGATATTTTTAATGGGGAAATATAGAAATCTGCCAGTGGTATGGAAGGCAACACCCGCGAATAAAACGCCAGAATAAAACAAGGCCCGTTTCAGAAAAACTCTGAAATTTTTTAGTGTTTGTTGCTAGGAGGCTCCAAATCCCTTTTACAAACTCCTAAGACAAGAAGTTGGTTTAAAGTCCAAATCAGAAGTTAAAAAACTTCTGATTTCAGCGGGAATCGAACCCCTGGACCTTCTGCTTGGGAACAGGTACGTAAAAAAAACCCAACGGGGCCGGCTCCCCCGACATTAAACACCCACCAGGCAGCGCTCATTGTTCGCCTGTCTGCAGAGTGGGGGAAGGGTTTGGCA
Organism: Sweltsa coloradensis; assembly: GCA_024449915.1. Taxonomy (NCBI): domain Eukaryota; kingdom Metazoa; phylum Arthropoda; class Insecta; order Plecoptera; family Chloroperlidae; genus Sweltsa; species Sweltsa coloradensis. The sequence goes on from JAMZAV010000383.1 coordinate 389,101, forward strand.
AGAGCGCGGTGGAAAAATAGGGCCTACCTGCATGTCTGCAAACTCCACATGGTAATAATATACTATGGCCGTTGTCTGTGACAAGTTTATTGGTGATTGTTATCGCCTGCTTTCCGGGATGTCAGATTCTGGAGCGGTGTCGTAACTCTTGATTTACTTGATGGTAAGTTGTCCTCCTTTGTAAATATTTTTTTTTAATGAATAGGGTAGACGTAAAATAAATACAAAAGTACCCAAAAAACACTAATGCTTGAGTTTTGCTAAATATCGATAATGTTGGCCATAACAACGGAACTATAGCTCAACTAAGCATGCAAATGTATCAGACTTCTTCATATTTAGTATCATAATATTGTCTCTTTGAGCTAATGCCTCACAATAATTCGTTTCTTAAGGTATTGTAACCACGTTATTTTGATTTTTAATTGAGTCTTTATGTAAGACTTTCCTAAAAATGTGTAGGGCGTACGGTGTGTTTCTCGTTTTACGTTTTACGTTATACGTTTTGTTTTTCGGTTGTCGGTTCGTTTTTAGGCAATTTGTATGATGTGCGCGCTCGCTATGTCACTATGCGTTAAAAATTAATAAATCAGTCATTTTAATCGTCTACTTTTTGCGTGCTTAGCAAATAATAATATTGAATGAAAATTCATAATTAAAGAATACCCATCAATAAAAAATGGAAACAAATAATTGCATGGTCTTCTCAGAAGACTGATTTCATACCAGGGCCTACATGATGTTAGTAATTTATTGAAAACTTATTTTGGGTAGTTAAAACTTGTTAAAAAATATACATAAAGGGGGCCTATTTTTCAATTTCATTAAATTGGAAAACACCCCCGTAGGTGTAATTGATTTTATGTTAATTAATCCAGAAATAAAAAATCCATCTCAGCAGGGTATCGAACCTCGTTCTCCTATATATTTGTTAATAGCACCAGAACTTGTTTCAAACATTCTCCGAAAGCGGCAAAGGGTGTCAACACACAAGGATCGTTTTCTTTTAGGGAACAATTTGGCGATCCTCATCACCCCTCTAAAAATACTTTTCAAAATTAAATTAAAACTTAAAACATTTTTAAGGTAAATCATAAACAAAATAAATAAATATATTCGTATTTAGAGTCTTCATATTAAAATATAATGATAATTTTTTCATGCATGAAAAAAATGGCGTCAAATTAAAAAAAAAATACCCGGATATAAATTTAGAAAGTTATGTCAATGATCATAGACGGGGGAGGGGGGTGGGGTCTGAAGAAATTAAAATAATCTTACGGGTTCACCTCATTTTGTTGCGAATCATTTTACGCTCTAAATTTGCCAAATATTGAGAGTGTCTGGAGCGATTCTCGTTGTTTCTCTGTTTGGTTGGACACGTTGCTTTCAGTCCGCACTCTGAGACGTTTTGGGGCATTCATTTTTCACCATTTCCTCTGAATACTTTTTGCGAAATGTCCTTTTTGCACCCTCATCTTCGGGGGAAAAAATTCTACAAAAAAGTAATACAAAATTGAAATACCGACAGCGTTGGTCCGAGCGCGACTCTGAAATTTGGGAGGCCCAGGTTCAAAAACCGTCGAGACCCCGGGAATCCTGACAGAAGGTTTTTTCGAGGTTTTCCTCAGTCATTAATACGAAGGCAAGCGATTGAGTTCTCGTTAACAGCAATCCGACATCCCTTCACATTGTCCTATCCACCACATACCTTGTTAGACACCTCCCTCATACAGCCTAGGGTAAACAGGAAACAATATAAGAAAATAAAGCGAAAGGGTTTTACTTTATGCCCCCCTGTGCAGAGAAAACACGTAATGAATTAGGAGGGCGATTTTGTTAGAGGGGCATAAAAAAAGCCCCTGGGAGGGTTACCACGAAAAATTATTCTTATTTCAATTGAAAAATCGATTTAAATTTCTGTACCGGGGTTTTAAATTACTTTTATTTTGTTGTTTAATTATTTATCATTGGCAACATTTTGTATCAAACCACAACTCCGAAGTTATTGAGGCTAAACAATTAGAAGAAACATTGAGCACAATCAACTACACAATTTAAAACAATACAAAAATACAGGAACAAGTATTAAAATAGTCTAAGTAATAGTTGAATTAACAAAAATGTAAAAATATAAGATGGATGTAAAATATATGGAAAGTATTAGGCCTATGTTAAAAAATCCAAACTCGGCCTAGTAAATTATAATCTTTCTGAAATGGTGACTTGGCATAAACACCTGTCAATTTATGCATGCCAATCAATGGCTAATAATTTGTTATATATGTGTCTTGAATTCGGTTGACAGGAGAATTAATAAAAAAAACATCGATACGACCACAATGTCATGTAACTCAGAATAATCATGCAAATGCATAACCTTCCTAAATTTGGATATCAGCACAAGTCCTGGTCAGCAGAAATCCAGGCAAAAACGTTTAATATTTACAAACATCTTTAATCACTCATTGTTAGTTCTAAGTATAACAGTCAATCGGGGCACAGAACACAACACAAAACACAAGCCAAATAAAATAAGTGGACTGGTCTGGACCATAATTATTGCTAATCTTTAGTAATGTTTTGTGAATGAGCATTTAGGTCATTATGCGCCACTAGCCTAGGGGTTGTGGGAAGGACAGACCCGTGCAGTACGGATCCAGCCACAGGCAAGTGGAAGGAAGCTGAATTGTCTCATGTCACGACTAGTTCTTGCGTAGGTTTTCCCCCAAAGTTACAGGGCGTAAAAATCTTCCTACAATTACTGCTGAAATTTTAAAATGAACTTAATCTTTTTTGCCCTCACGTCGCAGATATATACCCCCCGCTTAATTTTTTCACAGCCCCAGAGAGGGTTGGTTTTTTTTTTTTTTGGGGGGGGGGGGGGGGGGATTATATTGTACAGTGTTGCAATACTTACTATCGCATGTGTCGAGGCGCAATCTGTTGTGGTTGGGGTTTCGTGGCGATGTTTGGCAATGTCGGAGTCGCTGTAGTATAACCTTGAAAATAAAAATAAAACGCAAAAAATGAGTAATATAATCATCATCGTCATCATCATCATTGTCACTGTGTATTATATTTTCTATCGCGGCCTACTTATTCTACTTAAGGTTAGCTGTTGGTACTCAATCACTCTTACGCTCCTAATCATAATGCAAGATAATGTGGTCCGGGAAAGGGAACTAAATAGAAAGATAAATGTACCGTTTTCATTGTAAAGGCGGAATTAAGACTAGTTTGGCCTTATCTTCCATCTAACCTAGTCGCGTAGGCGCTATAGTCGAAGATGACGACGACGTGAGAAACTAGGGCGCTTCAACCGGTTAGATCATATTGCGTCGCCTGTGAAATGAACGTTGATGAGATGATTTAATGGTGTGTTTGATGATTAGATTTTTTTCTAGTGAAAATTAACACAAAAAATGATGATGATATAATGAGAAAACCCCAAAAGTTATTTATGTGAATGAAAATTTTATGCTAAAAGTTTTTTATATACAAATTTATTTATTGTCTAGAACATAGAACATACAAAACTCTAACCATAGAAAAATTGTACAAAAAAAATAATTAAGTTAATAGGCCTACAGAAATAAATCAAACAAGAATAAAATCAAAAAACCCACAAACCTGAAAAAGGCAAAACTGGGGGGTAAAGACAATTAAAAATTTTTTAAGTGGGGACAATACAGAAACGGAAATAAAACCAAAAAAAAACATGAAAAAACGTATGTATAAACAGGGTTGCAAAAATTTCAGTTAATTTGGAAACCCAAAAAAAATTACAGGAAAAGAAAAAAGGCTTAAAAAAAATAAATAAAAAATCGGAAAAAACATTGTCAAAAGGTGTCAAAAAAGAAGATAAGATTTTAATTCAGTTTAATTTTTTGAAATGTTAGAAAAGGGTTTTTCGGGGGGGCTCAATGAACGTAAAAGGGAAAACCGAGTAAAAAGTGAACGTTGGCCATTTTTTTGTTAAAATTGGGGAAATTTTTAATGCCCCCGCCAATTTTTACCCTTTCCTTCCCCGGGGTCTAACAGAATTTTGAAACTGTTTTAAAAAAGAAGGAATAAAAATCTATATTAAAAAATGAAGAATTGGCGCACTTTACAAAAGAAATATTTTTTTAGGGAGAGTTCAGAATGGGTTTTAAAAGTCACTTTTTTCCTTTTTAAATTTTTATTTGTAAATCTTAAACCCCTTTTGAAGTGACACCGCAAAGCATTGCCCCAACTAAAATGCCATAAAAAAATCAAAGATTGGGCTATGGTTGATCACGGTTCTAAAAAAGGGAAAAAGCTAATACATATTTTAGAATATAAACCCGAGAGGAGAAAGGGCGTAGTTTTTTAAAAAATTTAAAATTGATTTTTCCACGAAAAGTCCCATCTACGAAATCCAGGTATTATAAGTTTTACACATTAAAATTTTCCCCACTACATTCAAATCGGTCAATTCAGCCATAGTAGAATGCATTTGAAATCGTGATAAATAATATTAATTGGAAAACTTTTTCGTTTTTTGGGTGGGGGTGCATATATGTAAAATTGGTTTTAGAAGTTTAATTACTTTTTTAGTGATTCCAACAAAAGATGTTAAAGTCGATGTAGCATAGCTGGACACAAATATTAAAATGAAAACCGCGAGTAAACAGATCGTCAGCATAAAAAAATATAAAGCAAATTTTATAAGCTTTTTGACATAAATTAAACATATAAAAAAAATAACGTAGGCCCCAATATAGCCCCCTGGGGGACTCCAGAACACAATGTTTTTTTTCACTTACGTGGCCTTTTACATGCACTTCCATAAATCTATCAGAAGTATTTTCAAACCAATCCAACGCAATCCCACAATGCAATGGTTTAAAAGCTTGTAAAATTTCTGGTGGTTTATCGTGTAAAATGTTTCAAAAAACCCACAAATAAAGCAAGAATGTGCATTTTGTCGTTTAATTTTAGAATTTAAAAAATTTAGAGAACTCTAAAAAAGGGTGGGGTACTTTTTCCTTTTAAAACCAAACTGTTTACATTTTGAATCCCCTGTTTATTTTAAATCCCCACCAAATTATTAGCAACATGCCTTTCAAGATTTCTCAAACTTGGGAATATAGCATAGGCCTATAATTTGAGTAAATTTTATGGGGGACCCTTTTTATATTAGGTTTAATAATTTCTTTTTTTAGTCGCTTAGGAATGAACCGGGCCCAAAAGATTTTGTTTTTTCAATACAGCCCAAAAACAGGAGCAATAGAAATGACAAATTTAAGGGCTTGAACACGTTTACATAACACCCGGCTGTTTATTTACATTTAGAAATCGTCATTGCTCTCATATTAGTAAGAGTAATGGTTTTATGAAAAACGAATGATTCACTTTAATATTTTTTATTGCGTGCACGCTGAATGCAAAGTTGAATCATGTTTTTAATGTACTTATCTCGTCAAAAAAAGTTAACAAAATGATGACGACTAAGTTTTGTATTCACGTCTTTTCATAAATATTTAGATATCACGTCATCAACTGAAATACGTTTTTTTTCCCGTAATTTTTATTTAAAAATTTTTCCACGTTCCTTTTACATCTCCTCTCGCATTGATATTAAATTTCGGTAAAACTTATCCCTTTTCTTTAGATTTCTTTTTTTACTCTTTTCTGTAAATATTTTACCTTTTTCTTAGACGGGAGTTTTTTCGCCAAATCTTTTCAATTTTCCAATCTTTAAAAAAATTTATCTGTCTTTTTTTCATAAAACAGGTCGTCGGTGACCCATATTTTGCGAGGGCCCTTTTTTTGGTCTGGAAACATTCTTACCCCCAAAAGTAATTTGTCGTAAGCTTTTGAAAATCTCCGCATATTTTGTGTAAATTCCCCAGGTTATCATTGTCGCAAAATAGTTCCAAATTTATACGAGACAAATAAATTTTTTAATGTTTTTCGTCAACTTAATGGAGAGGAACTTTATCACTTATCAAGTTTTTTTTCTGCGAAAATACGTTAAAAGACCTTCCTATAAATTGAACGCATGTGGCACCATATAGTTTGGGCAGATACTTTTGTAGTAAGGAAGGCTTGCAAATGAGTTCTTCCGCCAGGTAAATATGATCAATACACGATGAACAAACCTACGCTTTATCTTCGCGTGACTTTTTTTAACATTTTAAAGAAGCCCATGCGCCAAAGTCTTTTAAATTGCAGTGTTTTTGTAAAAGTATTTAAATATAAAATGGGTATATATGTATAAAAGAGGGCGCTATAGGCCCTAGCACAGGCATATTAGATCATTTGCGAACGTATGCCCTTTGGCCTTCAAACTTTCTAGTCGCTCTGATTTACTGATTTTAATTTATAACCACCTACCTTCTTAATGCGGTGCAGGATTTTGCCCAAGTAGACAAACTAACTTATCTTTATAAAACGTGGGTTAAAACACATCCGAATGTTTTAATAGTTCTGAGGAACCGTAGGTATTCTATCACGAAAAGCTATACCAAGAAAAACATGCAAAGTATTGGTATAGGTTATCGTCGATTGCGTCGGGGCCTGCTCAGTCGGGATGCAAGTAACTGCATGGAAGTGAGTCAGCTAAATCCCGAAAAAAAGTCTTGCGTTTATCCTTCGTGCAACATCTAGCCTCTAGGTTGGCCTTACAAAGTTTGCGTTTATCCTTCGTGCAACATCTAGCCTCTAGGTAGGCTGAACAAAGTTTGCGTTTATCCTTCGTGCAACATCTAGCCTCTAGGTTGGCCTTACAAAGTTTGCGTTTATCTCGTGCAACATCTAGCCTCTAGGTTGGCTGAACAAAGTTTGCGTTTACCCTTCGTGCAACATCTAGCCTCTAGGCAGGCCGTACAAAGTTTGCGTTTATCCTTCGTGCAACATCTAGCTTGGTAGGCCTTACAAAGTGAATCTCCTGGTAATTTGAAGTAAGTAGGCTTATAGGCCCTTACTGGGTAAAAACCTAGTTAGGGTACAAAAAGGAAAACTTGAATAATAAATCTTAAATAAAAATACGCACTTTTTCTAAACGGCTGATAAACCTGTAATGGGTCCACACTCCACAGTCCACACGGACAACGAATAACTGGGGGTGTAGGGAACTAGGGACAAAGATGGACAAGAGTACGCGATTGAAGCTAATCAATGGTAATTTATTATTAGAGATACAACACAAACACACTGATAATAGGTGAACCACCATGCGCCTGGGAGGACGCGCACTCCCCAACTAACCCCGCGTCTCTTCGGGCGGTTCGCGTGAAGCTCACCCTCCCCCCACTCCACATACTCCGTGGGTCGGCCGGTCACACCACAGCCCCCACTTAAAAACATATTAAGGCTTTAGTTACAGTGTATTGTAGTAACAAAATGAAAGTATGTTTTAAGTAAAACTAAGGCTAGAAGACTACGAAAAGAACAACTAATGATAACTAACCTAACACCAATTTAGCTCCTCGTGAATGATAATCGTAAAACGACTGAAACAATTATGCACGTCACATCCAAGATAAAACGCATTACTACTTACTAAGGGTTTATACGTAATTATAGCAATAAAATGAGTTTGTTTTTAGTGAGACTAAGGCTATGAGGCTATAGACTATAGAGTGCCATTACAATTATCTAATACACTCGAGTTCATCATGATATTATTTGTAGAGGTGTACAATAATTGTTACACAAGTCACATCTAAATTAAAACACATTACCACTTGAGAATAGGCTCACACATTTAAGAGCTGATTTAGCGTTTCAAATTAGCAGTGTTATGTGTACCCTTCATTACCTTTCCGGCGAGGTCCGATAACGTATACGCGTTTGGCGCCACTTGAGATTTTATGTAGTATGGGCCATTAAAAAGAAAAAAAGAACCTTTCTATCTCTTTCGAGATAGCGGACGAGATATGGTTGGCCTTCAACAACACTAGGTCACCTACTTGGAACTGCACAGACGTGTTGTTGTTCTTCGCGTAATGTTGTTGCTTCCTGCGTTCTGCGCGGGACAATAGCCGAGCATTGGCGAGAGCCAGGCGTTGAGGGTTTGACAGGTAAGCACGTGGTGGCCAGGGCAGGTGGTTCTCCGCGTCACGTGGTGGTTTTTTGTGGAAATGCAGCTCCCAGGGGGTGAAACCGGTGCTGTCATGCGTCACTGTGTTGAGGCATTCTTCTATGGCTTTCACTTTCCCTACCCATGCTGAGTGTTTCTCTTGGAAACAGGCAACGGAACATGCGGCCGAGTTCGCGCATTACTCTCTCGCTCGGGTTGCCTTGAGGGTAGCGCACGGAACAATGTAGCACTTCGACTCCCGCCTCGTGCAGTGAGGTGTTCCACAGATGCGATGTGAACTGCGTCGCGCTGTCCGATAGTATGCTACGTGGTTTACCCGCGTACGGGAAATAATCAGATGTCAACTTTTGTAGTACAGTCTTTGTGTTTGCCTTGTTGATTGGGTATAGCCGGACCAGTTTCGTGAAGACGTCTAATACAACGAAGATATACTGAGCTCCTCGTTGGCCGCGAGGGAGGGGCCCAAATATGTCTACAGCCGCCAGGATACTTCCGCCTTCGGGTATGATAGGATTGAAATCTCCCGCCACGTGCTTGTTAGGCGCTTTGCTCTTCTGACAGGTGTCGTACGGGGCTAGCTGTTTGCGTATACTGCGTCCCATGTTAGGGCTGCGTGGCATTTGGCTGGACCACAGTGTATGAGATACTCGTGATAATGGTCCACCAAGCTTTTAACCATTATTGACGGAACGCAGGCTTTCCAGTTGTTATCTCCTCGATTGTCGTTCTTGTACAGAATGCCCTCGTATAAGAGGTGTTGTTCGGCCAAGCGTTCTAGGCGTCCATCCGGCGTCACGGCGCCGTCCTGTAGCCTCTTGATGAGCGGTTGTAGCAGTTGGTCTTCTGCTTGTCTGGTCGCGAACTTTTTGAAGTCGGAAAGAAGCTCATTTCCCATTGGCATTCTGAGATTTGCGATCAGGTATTTCCGTGGGTCATTGTCGTCCCCTTGAGCCGTGCAGTGTCGGTTATTGCCCTCGATGGGGTAGCGGGAAAGCGAGTCGGCGACGACGTTATCGCATCCGCGACAATATTCAATAACTAGGTCAAACTCTTGAATTAACAGGACCCATCTTGTTATTCTGCTGCTTGTTAATTTACTCTTCATGATAAATGACAATGCCTTGTGATCGGTTAGGACTGTCACTTTCGACCGAAGTAGAAATGACCGCCACTTCTGGAGTGCCATCACAATAGCATATCCCTCGCGCTCCGTTGTACTGTAACGCCCCCTGTGCATTGTTGAGCGACTTGCTGGCAAAGGCCAACACTCTCTTGTCACCGTTGTCGTCCAGCTGATAGAGTTGGGCACCCACGGCGACGCCGGAGCTGTCCGTTTGTAGGAAATAGCGTTTATTCGCCATTGGGTGGTGGAGCATTACACTTGTAAGAAATAATTCCTTTGTCTGCTGGAACGCCTGTTTTTGTGTATCTCCCCATTTCCATGTTGCCGACGCTTTCAAAAGTGCTTGGAGCGGTGCAACTATGTCAGAATAGCGGTTGCAGAACCGTCTAAAATAGTTACATAGGCCTAGGAATGACTTTAGGTGTTTAGTGTTACGTGGCTCCGGGAAGTCTCGTATTGCTTGTGTTTTTTCCGGGTCTGTTTGTACCCCTTCTGTGGTAAGTATGTGCCCTAGGAAGCCCACTTTTTCTTGGCAGAAGTGCGATTTTTTAAAGTTAACCGTAAACCCTGCTTTCTCTAGTTGTGCAAAAAGCAGTCGTAAGTGACGTACGTGTTCTTCCCACGATGTAGACGTCACCAGGAGGTCATCGATGTAAACCGTCGTGAACGCAAGCACCTCAGGTCCCAGGACCGTATCCATGCACCGTGAAAAACCGGCCACAGCCGTAGAAATACCAATGGAATTACCTTGAAGGTGTACGTTCTCCCATCGTGTAGGAAGCCGGTATACTGCCTGTCACGTTCGCATAGCGGTACCTGGTAGTATGAGCTAGTTAGGTCTATTGTTGACATGTACTTGATCGTCTCGAAGCGTTGTAGTAATTCCTCTGGGTCGTTGGGGGCTTCATTATCTTTGACCATACGCGAATTAAGTAGACGCCCGTCGATGCAAATGCGCACGCTCCCGTCTCTCTTGACTACAGTTACGAGCGGGTTGGTGAACTGCATAGGGGCGCGTTCAATGATACCCCCCTCCACCAGCTCGTCGATCTGTCGTTTGACCGCTGGTCTCAGCGCGTGAGGTATCGGGTACGTCTTCTGTCGGACGGTGTCTTGTCCGTTAATTCTATGCCATGTTCGTAGCAGGTTGTGAGGCCAGGTGTGCTCGAGAAAAGGTCTTTGAATTCATGAAGGAGGGTGCGTAAATCGTTTTTTTGTTGTATTTCCAGGCTTGGAACCATGTCTATCCTCCCCCCTCGATATCCGTGCTTGTCAGACAAGTGTCTCCCTTCGTAACACTTGTGTCCATTGAGTGTGTAGTTGCCTGCTTGGACACAATGAGGTTATTATCCTGGGCAGCTACAATGTGTTGGTTCGTCGTTTGTATGGATAATCGAGCGACCGTGATGTTGTTGGCTGGCTGTAAAACTGTGTTGTGAAACGGAATTATGACTTCTCGCCCCGCATCCGGGAACTTGATAGAGTAGTCTTCAAAGTTTATGATTGCTTTCATGTCTGTAAGCCAGTCAGTTCCAAATATTACTTGTTTTGTTAGGCCAGGTACTACTATACATACAACATCGCCCGTCCAAATCATGTATGCGAACATTCACCAGTAGTTGAGTAGAGTCGCTCTGGGTCGACGTGCTTATAGCTCCATGTATTTTAATTTTAGGCACGGGTAGTGTCAGGATATTTGTGTTTGTTTGCAGAAGTTCCGCGTAGAATTTTTCTGAAAGGCACGATATTTCGCTGCCCGAGTCTATCAGGATCGTCGCCTCCACACGGTCGCAGAAAGTTCCTAGTATTTCGGGGGCCTTCTTCAAAGCGACGTCTGTCTCGTTGTCTGATAGCAGGTCATTGGCGTCGGTTGTGATGTGGTGAACGCTGAAGTCCTCCTCTTCTTGTGGCCCGTGGTCCTCTTGTTCGACACCCGTTGCTATTCCTGTATCGTCATCCTCGGTCGTCCCGATAGCGTGGACTTTCCTTTCCTGTTGTCATACTTTTGCGCTCTGAGACGATTGTAGTCGTCTGGTTTGTTGTGAGTCCCGGTGGTACGCCACTGGCCACTGCTGTGCTGGGGCGGGGCGTTGTACTTGCCTTTTCCCCTGCCGACTGTTGGCGCCAGTTTGTAGTTTCTTTTCCGGTCGACCTCCCCAATGAGTTCTCCGGTCGTGATCTCGGTAAGCTGGTGGCGGCAGGTGGCCTGCGCTTGCGGCTCTCGTCCAGGCGACGCAACAGTTTCAGTGTGTCGTCTATTGTCGTCGTTCTCATGAGGGTGTGTGCCACCTCCGGTCGATAGTGGTCTGCAATGGCGTCGATTAAGTCCTCGTCCGTACGACGTGGGCTCAAATGGCGTGCCTTAGACAACATTAGTATAAAATACTCGGCCATTTGTGAATCATAGCTTGGGGGGCATTTGCCATGGTCTATTTCGTACTTGACCGTACGTTGTTGTGCCGCCCCCCAATATTCGTTCAAGAAAGCGGATTTGAAGTCCTCAAATGCCGATAATCTATCTCCAAATACCTCACCCCATCTCTTCGCGGGCCCACGCAACTGTCCCAAGGCCACATACACTTGGTGGGATTGTGGGACCCGTGCCATGTTTGCGTACGTTTCCATTTCTTTCACAAAGTCGAAAGGGGTGTATTCTGCCCCCATACCCGTCAAATGTGGGCAGTTGTGCCTGGGGCTTGAAGTCCGCCCCCCAAGCAGCCGGGCCTTCTTCGCGCTCCGCCACTGGTGTGTAGGCCCCCGGCACCGAAATCGCGGCACCCGACACAGAATGCGCGGGAACCGTATGCGCGGGAACATTGTTTTTCCCTATTGTCTCTAAAGCGCTCAACCGCTCCATTATATCACCAATCGACGTGTGGAGAGTTGACACGGACGACGTCAACCCGTCACACTTCACCTGTAAGTCGGTACGAAACCCCTTTAAAAGTTCAACTACTTCGGCATGATCCATGGCACTGCCGTGTGTCGCTCTTCCTGAACGCGTCAGAACCATACGATAACACACAGACAGTAATGTTTATCACTTTTAAAAAAACGTCAAAGTTCACTCCGCAGCGCCATTCGAACCCGACAATTATACCACGCGACACCACAAGCTTTCCACCGACGACCGAAAGCCACTACAACACGGTAGGACCCGGGACACACACACACACACGTCGCGAAACCGATTTAGAACGCACTCTCGAACACTGCCTTAAACCACGTTGTGCGCCAGATATCATGGGGCCACACTCCACAGTCCACACGGACAACGAATAACTGGGGATGTAGGGAACTAGGGACAAAGATCGACAAGAGTACGCGGATGAAGCTAATCAACGGTAATTTATTATTAGAGAGACAACACAAACACACTGATAATAGGTGAACCACCATGCGCCTGGGAGGACGCGCACTCCCCAACTAACCCCCGCGTCTCTTCGGGCGTTTCGCGTGAAGCTCACCCTCCCCCCACTCCACGTGGGTCGGCCGGTCACACCACAAACCTAGGCCTAGATGAATGACGAAAAGCTGCAGTTATAAAATACCTACAAAACTAGTGAAAAGGTGAAACCATTGAGTAAGGTTCTATACTCAATGGTGAAACCCTAAGATGACAAGAGTGGAAAATGAGTCATGTTGGTAAATTGGCATAGGCACTAAACAACTGTTTTAAATTAACGAAGTTTTAATTTATGTGTCAATTGTCTAATTATTTTATGTAGACTAGGTATCTTGAATTCGGTTTATGGGGGAAAATAAAAAAAAACATCAATGGATACATGCAGATGGAATCTTGAACCAATAAACTTTTCAACTAAACTAATAGGCCTAGTAACCTAATGAAGGGAATGTCTGAAGGCTGTTTAAGAGAACTCCTCCTAAACGACTAAGGAAACCCTCGAATAAATTTTTGTTTGGATTGCCGTTGGCGGGAATTGAACCCGTGACCTTCTGAATCAGAGTCTGAACTAGGTTTCTGTCGGTAAAAGAACCAAGGTCACTTACTACACAACAATTGCAAATTTTCGAGTCCATTGAGCGGCGGCGCCGAGTGCCTCGTTTAAAGAGGCCCGCTCTACACTGGGACATTGATGATATAGGCCTAGTCACCGACGTCATTAATTTGCATTCTCGACCGAGATGGCGGGTTCGAATCCCGTCGAGACCGGAAATCCTGACTGGAGTTTTTTCCGAGATTTTCCTCAGTCGATAAGGCGAATGCTACGGATTGTGTCCTCTTAATTAAACAGCCATTCGACATCCCTTCACAATAATTGTCCTAACCCCATTATGGGTAAGTAAGGCTATCTATAATTTGTCCCCTGAAGAGGGTCCCTATGAGTGCCTACAACCAAAACAGATTTAACTTCGAATAAAATAGCTTTTTGTTTGGATGCCCACTGTAGGGTAGGCATACACATCAGTTTTACACGTTGTGACCCTCATCAGATACTAACCGCAGGCCCTCTAACAAATATTCTACTAGCTAGGTTGTAAAGTTGTTAGGGTAGGTAGCCTCATTAAAAGAGATGTTTTAGAGGACCCAATCCCTTGCATTCACACCAGGCGACTGAAGGAAAACTTGGAATATCTTTCAGTAAGTTTGACAATGCCGGGATTCGAAACGGTGACCTCCCGATTAATTGATTGATTAGATATTGGTGATAGATGAGGATGAATCATAAACAGAAGGGAGGAGGGGAAACCCGGTACCGGCACGTAGCCTTCTCCCTTCGAAAAGTACCAAGGGGACCAACGGCTTAACGTCCCATCCGAAAGGACGGTGTAACTTTGACAGTCATATAGGTTCCTCCACTAACCCGGACTGCCGAGCAGACGTCGAGGAGAACGAAGCCCCCCCTCCTCACCGCTCCCGAATCAGGGCCTCACCATTAAGTATGAGCTACATTTTAGCAGAGTCCTTTGAGCCTAGAGAGGTGAGAGTGACAACGATAGCCAAGTAAATTATTACAAGCACTGGGCATACCGACATTGCTGACATTCGGGATTCTTATTCGGGAGGTAGCCGGCTCGATACCAGCATGCAAGCATGATTCCAAGGTTTTTCCCAAGGTTTTCCTCACTCGTAGGCGAGTTCTAGGATTGAGTCTTACTAGGCTAGTAACAGCCCTGATACTTACCCGAACTTCTCTATGTCCTATTTAATCCCCATAAGGGAGTCGCACATTGGGCATTAAAATCAATGTAATAAAATTAATCATGATGGGTGCCTTACATGTCATTTCTCTGTCTACAGGGCGTTGTTGAAAAAAACTTCTTCGGCCTTCCTCTGTCCAAAGATTTCGTGGCGTGGCGTTCCATCTCGACACCACATATTGTATCTATACGGGAATTTAAAAGAAAGATTTGTTCGTTTTTTTACATGAAATTTAGTTTCGAGGTATCAAAATCCATTATCTGAAGTTTTTGCTTAGAACAAAACGTAAACAACAAATAACAAACAAAAGTCTATCGTCGAGAAGTGCATTCCACAGTTTACCTAGGCGGCCGTGACTAAGGCCCGGTATTTCAATCTCCAGTTAATGTGGCTACTAACTACTTGGCAGTTAAATTTAACAACCACTTATAACTGCCAGTTAACATTTTTGTGTATTTCAATTACATTTTACTTGGCAGTCAGCTACTGAGGACCTCCCCCGAGCTGTGATTGGTTCAAGTGCTTCAGATCCTATTTTACAGCCGGGTAAATGTGTGGTTTTGAACAGGGTCCACTAGATACTTATGCTGTTAGGTATCTAGTGGACCCTGGTTTTGAATAGAATTGCCATTACAAGGCTGTGAAACGAATATAGGTTATGTTTACCGTGTTTACTTTTCGTCTCGTGACAGTTATCAAGGTCTAGGCTAGGCTACTCCCAAATTACCAATTATTATTAATTACAATGGACAAAGAATCGAAAAGACATCAAGAGTGTTTTTTTCATCCATAAAATTTTCATACAAATCAACTCTTGGAAGAATGAAGTTATTTAGAAAAATAGCCTGCTGTAATAAAAAAACGTATCTAAAACATGTTATGAAGTTTAGACCCTAGAATCAGATCTAAACAGTGAGGTAGGTAGGCCTAGAGTAGGTAAATAAAGAAACCCTGGCAAAGCTTGAAATCTAATTAATTTTACTGTACCTTTGACTGTAGGCTACCCTAGCAAGCCTTATGTGGCATTAGGGCCTAGGCCAAGCTACAAAGTAGGACTGGGGCCTACGCCTAGACCTTATTACTTAATATACTACTTGGACCCAGGGCTAGGCCTTTAGCTACGTGTGAAACTATAGTATAGTCTAGGCCTAGATGTTGGCCTAGGCCTAGGGGATAGACCTAGTAGGCCAACTGGGACTGGGGCCTAGGCCTCATGTGGGACTAGGAAATAGGTTTATGTCAAGTCTAGGTCAATTAATGGGCATGTATGTAGGCCTAGGCCTACCTAGTGATTGAAGCCTGTCTGTTGTTGTCAGAAGGTTACAAGGTACTATTATACACTTCGTTGGGCCACTGTGTTATGATATGCAAAACCCCATACAAAAATCTGTCATCCCAATAGGTAAAATTATCGATTCGTTGGCGAGATCCATTACGCCTTCTTGGCCGTTCAATAAAGTTAATAAAATTTACAGTCTTCTTCTTCATCAGGAAATTTAAAAAGCCTCAACTACATCAACTGAACCAACATAACCTTAAACTCTACCAGCCGCCATCTTTATACACACATTTATCTGTCAGTTAAAGTTTAACCAGCACCTCATCTACCAGTTAGTTTACTTGCCAGTTAGGACCCAATTTAACTTCCAGATAAGCTAACTGGCAGTGGAAATACACCTAATCCGACTTAACTGGCACATAAATTTACTTGCCACTTTAACTGGACATTGAAATACCGGGCCTAAATAGGAAAATCAACTATATTTAACATCTAAAGTAGCTAGATCCCAGTCATTGGTCCACTGGCGTGACAATTAGAAGCCATCTTGAATAGGTCAGTTTGTATGTTAAAGATGATTGTAGCAGTTTGTAGGCAAAATATTTTTCAAGATGGTTGTCAGGTTGACAGGTGAGCATATTATTCCCTTATGCAATAACTTATTATTGTTTCTGTTTGTGCATTCCCATGCTGCACAAGCAAAAACCATATCAAATAATCCAGTAAAATACTTATCGCATTTAAAACATAATGTCGATCATAATGAATTGAAGCGTCAAATCGCCATCTTTAATAGGTCAATTTGGTACACTCGCGCCTGTGTGGACATATTGGAGACTGGGGATCTAGCCTAGTTTAGATGTTATAAATATCATTTATGAAAATGTAATTTTTTTATATTCAAACACAAACTTTAAAATCTTTATATTTATTGTTCTAGAATTTTTTATATGTTTTGACCATTGGAATAGAAGCGGAAATTCAAGTCAATTTAAAAAATGCGCGTTTTACGATTCAAAGCGGGGGCGCTTACCCGTCAGACGCCCCCAAAGTGGGCCCCAAAATGGGTCAAATCTAAATGATTAAAACATACGAAACTTTATAAAATAAGTTAGCCCAAAAAAGAATATCACTCGTACAAGGGGCTGCGTGGGGCCGTTGACCCGTCAGACGCCCCCAAAGTGGGCCCCAAAAAAAGTCAACTCTGCCCTGATAAGGTATACATGATTCAAACATACGTCATTTTATAGTAAAAAGTACCAGAAAACGAATATCACTCGTCAGACGGGCTGCGTTGGGCCGTTGACCCCACAGACGCCCCCAAAGTGGCCCCCCCCAAAAAAAAAAGTCAAATCTGCCCTCAATAGGTATACATGATTCAAACATACGTCATGTTGTATAAAAAGTTACCAGGAAAACGATTATCATTCGTCAGACGAGCTGCGTTGGGGCTTTAACCCGTTAGGTAACCCCCAAAGTGAGCCCCAAAAAAAGACAAATGCCCTCATAAGGTATGAATGATTCAAACATACGTCATTTTATAGAAAAAGGTACCAGAAAAACGAATATCACTCGTCAGACGAGCTGCAATAGGGCTTTGACCCGTTAGATAACCCCCAAAGTGGCCCCCCAAAATGGTCAAATCTGTAGGATATACATTATTCAAACATACGTCATTTTATAGAGCCAGTTACCAGGTAAACAAATATCAATCGTCAGACGGGCTGCGTTGGGGCTTTGACCCGTCAAACGCCCCCGAAGTGGGCCCAAAAAAGGTCAAATCTGCCCTCATAAGGTATTCATGATTCTAACATTCGTCATTTTAAAGTTACAAGGAAAACGCTTAAATCCCGCCGCGTTGTTGGATGAGCGTAATTGGTGCATTGAGTAGCCAAGTGTTATGCGGATTTTCTGTTGTTCTGTAAAAAAATCATTACTAAGTTGAAGATTTTTTAAAAATTTATTTAAATTAAATAAAAAATAAACATTAATTTTCAATTTTTTAATTAATCGTGATTCTATAAAAAAAGAAAAAATCGTAAAATTGCGATTTTCATAAGAAATAATTATTCGATTGCGCTCGCGCACGTCTTGCACGTGCATAGCGTCCACCCAAATGACCGGTATGTATTCTTATCTGGCGAAGAACTCGGGGTTTGCTGCTCCTCTCTCTCTTTATGTTCCCACGTCATACAAGTTATCCTCACTCCTAATATCACTGGGTAAGGTGACCATATTTTGAAAGTTACAAACCAGGACATGGATCATTTCGGAGTCTGGGGCAGAGCTCCAGTCGCTAGAGGCGATTTTTTTAAAGATATATTTGCGTCAAATGCCTAGAAAACAGCTTTCTGACATGAAAATATGAATTAAAAATGGTTTAAATGTGCAAATTTTTGTAGTCATAAAATCTTTATCTAGTGGTTTAAAAATGATAGTAGGACAAAATAAAATACAAGCACTCGGCAGAAAAAAACAAGTGTAATGTTTTGATGAGGGCATCATACTAATGAAGTTCTAATGAATAATAATAAATATAATTGAAACTGCATTGAATATGTATAATATGCATGATTTAACTTTTAATTCATTTGTCTTTACAACAAAATAATTAGTCTAGGTATGTAACTAATTAAAAACATAGTTCAGTTGCATGATACATACATTTTGATTTTTCATTATCTATAAACAAAATCAATGCAAATAATTATTGAGAAAATTAGGAGTGTGTGCAAGTCTTGATTCATGCAAGTCGAGTCAGAGTACTTCGTCTTTTTTTTAAATTTCACTACCTATTACTCTTTGACTAGGCCCCTCTATATTTATTTTTTACTAGAAAAACGCGTTTAAGTCCCGCCGCGTTGATGCATGAGCGTAATTTTTTAAACGAAAAAAGCGTAAAATTGCGATTTTTTAATAGATAATTTTTCGATTACGCTCAAATTTCACACGAATATATTGATTCATAAAATTATAGTTCTGTGAAAAAATCGTTACAATCGGATAAAGCATGTAGGTTTTATTCGTCGAAGAAATGTTATAAATTGAAAAAAATCGTAAAATTGCGATTATCATGAGAAATAATTTTTCGATTGCGCTCAAATTTCACACGAATATATTAATTCATTAAATTAAGGTTCTGTGAAAAAAATCATTACAATAGGATAAAGCATGTAGATGTTATAAGCCGAAGAATTTTTTTAAAAATAAAAAAAAAATCGTAAAATTGCGATTTTCATGAGAAATAATTTTCGATCGATTTTCCCCCCGTGCAGTTCTTCGTTCAGAGATTTCATAGACCTATATAAAATTTCATCGCAATTGGAGTATTGGTTTAGACGGAATCGTGTTCACAGACACACAAAAATACAAAAAGAAAAAAAAAACATTCCGGATATTTTTCTCCAGTGTAGTGAAATGGAATCTTCGCTTCGCTCGCTACGCTCATCCAACAATATGTTCAATATTAATTTTATTTATTGATTGGTCTATAGGGGTATGTTGGCTCCAAAAGTGAAAGAGTAACATCTAATTGATTTAAAAATGTAATCTCTCTCTAGATCATTTTAATGATCAAGCACAAATGTTATTAGGGCTAGGATATGACATTATAATTCTGTAGTAAGTGGTATTACATGAAAATGTTGATACAAACATTAAGTGACATATTTTTATTATTTGTACCAAAAAAAGTTCAGAATTTCCAAAAAGAACACAAATTTGTATCAAAAGACTGAGGTTAGTATTATGGATATTCAGGGTTGGTAAGATAATGCCAAGAAAAGATAACGATTTTTACGTTTTCACACTTGAGCGCGACCCAGCACCTCCACCAAAACCATTGAATAATACTCGCACACCCCTAGAGAAAATTAATTATCTTCTTGGAAGTGGAGGAACAATTTCAATGTTATTACTGTTAGTATTTATCAGAGGAGTGTATTTATCATGAATTAAAACATTATCCTTCCACATGGTAGTTGACAGAAAATCGGGACACTTTCCCTCAAAAATTGCAAACCAGTACAAATACGTCATTTTAATGAGTCTCTCGGGACACCGGTACAAGTGTTCTGAAAACGGTACTGTACCGGTTAAACCAGTACGTCTGGTCACCTTATCACTGGGAGGTGCTAAAGCATGACCGTGCACGATTACAGACTGTTGGATGAGCTCGAGCAAACCAGGCTTTGACGCAGAGGTTTAGTCTAGATCACTTGGAAGCTATATCGTTTGTCTATCGGGTTGTGGATAGCACCTAAATGTTAAGTAAGAATGTGTTTATTGCGTAATAATAGCCCATTTGCCAAATAGTAACGGACAGTAAACATGCCTTCAAACGGATACGCTGCAGTAAATTCCCAAGCTTGTGTATGAGAGAATTTATTTAAAATCTTATATGTGCTCTGATTGCTCATTGCCTCATAAAAAGAACATCCCAAAAAATACATTTTTAAAGTGAATATAGAGTCGAAACGTTATCCAGAATGTATGTGAATTTACCTGGATTTACCGATCAAGCGAACTTTCAAAAGGACATTTTTTAACGGAGTAAATTTTTTTGGCCCAAAGTCATCATCATGCAACACATTATACCCATGTTACCATCGTTCATGTATGTGCAATCGCAAGTCCCACTCCAATGTATAACATGTGCTGTGCGTGTCTTCCTTTGAAGGTCTTCCCGCACCAGTGCGTAGATAAATGAATGAACGAACGAATGAATGACATTAAATTTAAAGCCAACTAAGCCAACGCTGTAGGCGCCGACACCATCGACGAGCGAACAATGAACAACTAGAGACCGGCATATTTAAGCTGGAAACACCGATCAACCAAGCTGGACACGATTCCACCCGCGGACAGCTCCAGAATCAACAAGGCTGATTCGGAACAACCTTAAGAATTTATTATGTGCCTTGAGCCTAGGACGGCTCCAAAGTCACCGTTTACAAATTCCCCAGCCAAGAACTGATGGACTAAAGTCCAAATTAAAAGGTAAAAACTTTTGCCTATGGCGGGTATACAACCCTGGACCTTCTGCATTGGAAGCAGATACACTAACCACAAGACCAACGAACGACACTTAGTTCCTCTCTTCCCATTGGACGTCACCGTATACTCTTCCCAGGGAGTTTGGCCACGATGTTGCGCACAGTGGATCACCTCCCCTTTTTTATTTGGTTCATTAATATTAATTACACTTAATATCCTTTTTGAATTTGTTACCAAAATTATTGTTTTAATAATTAGTTGTAATATTAGTATTTCAAATATTTACTTGTTCATTGTTGTGTCTGCATAATGTAAGTAAATTTATTTAGTTGTCCTCCTTTAAAAATAAGTTTTTTAACTGAATAGGATAGACGTTAAAAAAAAAAAAAAAAAAAAAATAGATTAATAAAATTATAAAGCAACGTGCGCGACACCAGTATCCAGTGGCGTAACTACGGGGGGAAGGGCGACTGCTTAGTGATTATAGAGATCAAGCGCCAGTGGCCTGTTGCACAAGTGAACGCAGTAGAATTTCTGCCACAAAGTGATTGACTCATCATGTATGGTTTGTTTTACGTTTCGATTAGTTTACACCTTGGAACATAATATCAACGTGAAAGTACTTTGGGGGGTGGGATTTAAAATCTAAAAAGATTATTCGCTGAGGGGTGTCTCCGCTTGAGATGATCGAAGAGGTTCTGCAGAGTCACTCTGATGTTGAGGAGGCGGCGGTCATGGCGGCGGTGGTGGGGGTGTTTTACGAGGAGAACTGGGAGCTTGCCACTGGGTTCGTGGTCCTGAAGCCGGGAGCGTCCGCCACTGTTGTTCAGCTGTTGAGTCTGGTTGAAGATGGGAGGTGTGGAACATGTATGTGCGTGTTCGATAAATTTACGGTAAAACCAAAAATTCATTTATCTTTATTTTTATTTTTTTAAAATATGTATTTTCAATCTTTATTTATTGACTGAGAAAAGTTATAATGCAATATTATGATGTATTATAATAAAAAGTAACTTTTTTTTAAACGAAATATATAATTGGGAATTTACATAACATTATTTTATGGTTTCACTGGGTTGAGGCCACCATCCTTTAAACAAAAATACTTATTTTTCTTGATTTTGAGAATATTTTCAACAAAAAAACAAGGTGAAAGTTTCCTACATATTTTGGCGGGAAAAAACGGGTCATACGTTACCAGCCTTCATGGCCACCATCAACCAATCATGTAACGATATATCAATTTACTCGCTTTCATAGAATAACTTGACTGTGGAAGCATATTTTGGCATCTAGATTGTTCTAATATGCTTACTATTTTATTTTATACATTTAGTAATATCACAACGTATGATTTAACCGCATTTCAATTGATAATTTAAGCGAGCGAAGCGAGCGTTTCCATTTGACTCTGCCGGAAAAAATAGTCACTGGTTTTGTTTTGTTTTGTTTTTTTTTTGTTTTTTTTTTTTTTTTTGTTTGTATGTCTCGCGATAACGTTCGAACGGAGGCTCGGATCGAGTTGAAATTTTCACCATCCGCAAGCTTTGTTCTCGATTGAATGCCATTAGTTTTGTGGCAAAATCGTTCAAAAAGTTAAAAAGTTACATTAAATTTAATCGAAAGTTTTTTTTTCAAACTTCACGGCGACAAAATCTGAGATGGCCAAATCATTTAGAATGTCCGTCCGGTCACGAATATGTTAATTTTATTTTGACCCGATAAGTAGTGTAGATGGAAATTACATTATAACAAAGTACGGTTACCATGGCAACGGAAAGTCGTGCAGCTTTTTTGGCTCATGATAGCGGTCGAACGGAGGCTCGGATCGAGTTGAAATTTTCACCATCCGCAAGCTTTGTTCTCGATTGAATGCCATTAGTTTTGTGGCAAAATCGTTCAAAAGTTAAAAAGTTACATTAAAGTTAATCGAAAGTTTTTTTTTCAAACTCAACGGCGACAAAATCTGAGATAGCCAAATCATTTAGAATGTCCGTCCGGTCACGAATATGTTAATTTTATTTTGATCCGATAAGTAGTGTAGATGGAAATTACATTATAACAAAAGTAACGTTGCCATGGCAACGAAAAGACGCGCGAAGTTTCTAATGCACTGCCACCTAGAAGTAATCAAAATACTTTCGAGGAAGCAGTCTATTATTTGTCAACAAAGAGTTTTAATAGTTTTCCCAAGGAGTCAAGGTCCTCTAGATGGCGGTGGATTTTAAAGTAAAGATTTAAACACGGGTTTACCCAAATACCTTGGCAATAATAAATAATACTGGAAACGCGAACGTCGTAATTTTTAAAATTTAAAAAAATGTGCAATGTGGGTCTAGCTATAGCACGTGCTCGCTTATCAACGCGTCCAACTGAGCGTTTCCTAGTAAGTAAAAACACAATGTTGATTATAAAACTTGGAAAAAGACATCAACTGTTGTTTATTGTTGGCCATTGTTGTGTGAACCAAAGACTTTGGTAAAAGGAGGGAATTTCCTTGTTTATCTAGACGGCCGTGTTCGTCATGAGAGCCGGGGACGTAGGCATCCATTTCAAAATAAATGTGCGGGAAATTTAAAAAGTCAAACTTTGACCCTCAATAGATATTGAACGATTAACTTTAAAAACCATAAATTATCGTTTATATCATTTTTAGACGATTATTAAGCGAGCGAAGCGAGCGTTTCCATTTGACTCTGCCGGAAAAATTAGTCACTGTTTTTTTTTGTTTGTTTGTTTGTTTGTTTGTTTGTTTGTTTGTTTTTTTTTTGTATGTCTCGCCATAACGTTCGAACGGAGGCTCGGATCGAGTTGAAATTTTCACCATCCGCAAGCTTCGTTCTCGATTGAATGCCATTAGTTTTGTGGCAAAATCGTTCAAAAAGTTAAAAAGTTACATTAAAGTTAATCGAAAGTTTTTTTTTCAAACTAAATTGCGACAAATCTGAGATAGCCAAATCATTTAGAATGTCCGTCTTGTCACGAATATGATAATTTTATTTTGATCCGATAAGTAGTGTAGATGGAAATTACATTATAACAAAAGTAACGTTGCCATGGCAACGAAAAGACGCGCGAAGTTTCTAATGCACTGCCACCTAGAAGTAATCAAAATACTTTCGAGGAAGCAGTCTTTTATTTGTCAACAAAGAGTTTAAATAGTTTTCCCAAGGAGTCAAGGTCCTCTAGATGGCGGTGGATTTTATCCACAAAGTAAAGGTTTACACCAGAGTCGATAAAGAAGTTTCCCCTTTGGGGAGGTCCCCTTACTCCCAAGTCAAAACGGAATCTAACGTCCTGCGCGCTGAGAGCGGCTCCAATGTGAAACTAATAAAAGCACTGCACGCTAAATACGGTCAGTAGATTATCGATGTGCAGTGACGCTGAAATCAACAAACAACAGACGAAACGTCAAACTTCAATTTTATTTCAATCATATTAGCCCTGGGCCCTAGTCTTTTAAAACGATTTACTTTTGATTTATTATTGTACTATAAAGTGTTGCGCAGGCGTCACTGACATTTTCGTGCGAAATAATTTGAGATATGCCTTGTTCAAGCCTAACGGACGTAAGTGTAGCCTAGGCCCAAGGCCACAATACAGTTTTCAGACGTAAGTACGCCTTTGGCACTCAAATCGAAATCTTGAACAATACATATTGTCGGCCTAGCTCCTAAGCTTAGGTCTACTCCATCAGAAATATCCTCATTAATAAAGAGAGTTTGCTTTATGCCAAAACATTCGCCAACATTCGATCGTATTTAATATTTTGACGTTTCCGCCATTTGTCGTCATCGACTGTTAACTACTAGTAGAAAAGTGACGTACTTTAATTGAAGTAGTTCCATCAATCGTCACACAGAGTCGCGCGGAACGTTAGATTCCCAACGCCAAAAACCGACTTTTTATTTAACCCAGGGCGGTATAGGGAGTTGGAGGACCTCCCCAACGGGGAAACTTCTTTATCGACTCTGGTTTACACCAAGAAGGTATGAATAATGTAAGGAGGCAGCATGGCGTCATCAAAACCATAGCCACTTTGAACGACAATGGTGGTCGGCGAAAGCCTAGAACCCAAAGCAAGGTCGTCGGTATTATTAGAGCTCATTGTCAAAGCTATGAACATTCCAAAACAAACAAAAACGCAGCACATCAACAAAAATTACATTTCACCCATTTTTTATTATGCTATCTCATTAATACAAGAGTTATTATCAACGTATTAAGTATAATACCAGCTGTTTCAGTGCCGCCATAGTAGTCGCCATATTGGTCAGCACCAACGAGAAGGAGTAAATACTGCGAAAAACTCTATGTTTTAGTAGCCGCCATATTGGTCAGCACCAACGAGAAGCAGCAAATACTGCGAAAAACTCGATCAGAGACGTTCAAAACGGCCACGTTCATTTGTACAGCCACAGATAGCGCATGCTGTCTCCTTACATTATTCATACCTCCTTGGTTTACACACGGGTTTACCCAAATACCTTGGCAATAATAAATAATATTGGAAACATGGCCCTGTGGACAGCAAACGTCGCAAATTTAAAATTTAAAAAAATGTGCAATGTGGGTCTAGCTATAGCACGTGCTCGCTTATCAACGCGTCCAACCGAGCGTTTCCTAGTCTACATATTGCACATACTTTTACCGATATCTGGAACTTATGCAAATTCCCTATTTTGTTTTTGAGTTCATATTATACGTTCGCAATCTCGTCTCTTAAGTTAATGGCTGTGGAGGTAATTGTAAGTTTGTCCAATACCAGTGGAGGTGTTTTGATAAAACTAGGAAAACGCTTAAGTCCCGCCGCGTTGTTGGATGAGCGTAATTGGTGCATTGAGCTGTTTAGCGAGCGAAGCGAGCGTTTCCATTTGACTCTGCCGGAAAAATTAGTCACTGGTTTTGTTTTTGTTTTTTTTTTTTTTTTGTTTGTTTGTTTGTTTGTTTGTTTTTTTTTTTTTTTTGTATGTCTCGCCATAACGTTCGAACGGAGGCTCGGATCGAGTTGAAATTTTGACCATCCGCAAGCTTCGTTCTCGATTGATATGCCATTAGTTTTGTGGCAAAATCGTTCAAAAAGTTAAAAAGTTACATTAAAGTTAATCGAAAGTTTTTTTTTCAAACTAAACGGCGACAAAATCTGAGATAGCCAAATCATTTAGAATGTCCGTCCGGTCACGAATATGTTAATTTTATTTTAATCCGATAAGTAGTGTAGATGGAAATTACATTATAACAAAAGTAACGTTGCCATGGCAACGAAAAGACGCGCGAAGTTTCTAATGCACTGCCACCTAGAAGTAATCAAAATACTTTCGAGGAAGCAGTCTATTATTTTGTCAACAAAGAGTTTAAATAGTTTTCCCAAGGAGTCAAGGTCCTCTAGATGGCGGTGGATTTTATCCACAAAGTAAAGGTTTACACACGGGTTTACCCAAATACCTTGGCAATAATAAATAATATTGGAAACATGGCCCTGTGGACAGCGAACGTCGCAATTTTAAAATTAAAAAAAATGTTCAATGTGGGTCCAAAGCTAAAGCACGTGCACGCTTATCAACGCGTCCAACAGAGCGTTTCCTAGTTAAGTGTTATGCGGATTTTCTGTTGTACTGTAAAAAAATCATAACTAAGTTGATTTTTTTAAATTATATAAATTAAATAAAAAATAATTTTTTTTTTTTTTAATTAATCGTAATTTAAAAAAAGAAAAAAAATCGTAAAATTTCGATTTTCATAACAAATAATTTTTTGATTGCGCTCAGATTTCACACGAATATATAAATTCATTAAATTAAGGCTCTGTGAAAAAATCATTACGATCGGATAAAGCATGTAGGTGCTATAAGCCAAAGAAAATTAAAAAATCGAAAAAAGTCCTAAAATTGCGATTTTTAAAGAAATTTATCTTTTGATCACGCACAAAATTCACACGAATACATCAATTCATAAAATTAAGGTTGTGTGAAAAAATTATTACGATCGGACAAAGCATGCAGGTGTTATAAATCGAAGAATTTTGTTAAAAATCGAAAAAATCGTAAAAGTGCGATCTTTTATGAGAAATAGTTTTTCGATTGCGCTAAAAAAGGTGGCATTTCTAAGTTTAGAGATTTCGAAGGCATCCAAAAAATTTAAACACAAACGGACTATCGGTTTAGCCGGAATCGTGCGGACAAACAGACAAAAATACAAAAAAAAGAAAAAAGAAAGAAAGAAAAAAAACATTTCGGAATTTTTTCTCCAGTGTAGTAGAATAGAATCTTCGCTTCGCTCGCTACGCTCATCCAATTAATGACATCTATGTTTCCGAATTTGGAATGAGATTAATATGTTTTCGCAAGATTTAAATGTTCCTGATAAATAAATAAAATAAATCCGTATTTATAGTCTACCCACTCAGTCACACAACTGATTTTCAGTGGGGACAGTAAACCAAAGTAACCAAGCCAACTCTGCAGGCCCCGACGCAATCGACGAGTGAACGATAACCAACCAAAGATCGAAATTTTTTAATAGGAAAAATAAAAATCAGTGGTATGGACAGTTCGAACACCCGCGGATCAACGCCAGAATCAACAAGGCCGAATCAGAAAAAAAAAAATATTATGTGCTTCGTTGCTAGGACGGCTCCAAAATCACCGTTTACGAATTCTTAAGCCAAGAACTGATGAACTTAAGTCCAAATCAGAAGTTAAAAAACCTGTTTACTGTGGGAATCGAACCCTGTACATTCTGAATAGGAAGCAGAGACGCTAACCACAAGACCAACGAGTCACACATTGTTATTCAGTGCATTGGTGCGATACGCGTAAAGCACGCATGTGTAGTCTAGGTCGTACAGTTTTGATTTTTTTTTTTTTTATACAAATTTATTTATTGTCATAGAACATAGAACAAACATGACTCATACAACATAGCAAAATTGTACAAATAAATAAAAAATGTTACATAGGCCTACAGAAATAAATCTAACAAGAATATATCAAAAAACCACAAAGCCTGAAAAAGGCTTGTGACTAAGGATACTCTAAATACGGACTTATTTATTTTATTCGTTTATATATGCCAGCTAGCTACTCACAAAACAGGAACCAGTTAACCCTATGGATAGGTCGAAGTAATTTGAAATATATGTAATATTATGCTTTGCAAAATAGAGTTATGATGTAAAGAGTGGATAAAACTCCAAACGATAAACACCAAGATAGGCTAATAATAATACCATTACTAAAGTCACTTTTATTTTTCAAAATAACATGTTTAATACATTTCAGGTTTTTCATTATTGTTTCAAATTATTCAGATAACTTATTTGCTCAAAATACCAAATAATAATATTAATAGTAGAATTGTAATAATAAATTGTCATAAAAAACAAAACAAATACGTAAAATATAATGAAATGATAAAATAAAATAAAATAAAATTAAATTAAAATTAAATAAATTATAAGTAGGCTAGAATTGTGAAAAATATTACATATAAGTTAACTTAAGTGTGAGCGTTTCATAGAATGCAGTAAAGAAAGATATCAGTTTACATGTAATTGCTACAATAGCCTTATAAAATTATCTAACTCAAGTAACTAGTCACAGGTATTTATGAATCTGGCTTCAATATTTATGTAATTACAGTTGTAGAGCCTATAAAACTGTGTCACGTTGCATCAACTACATCCTTAGAATTAATTTTAAGTTGTACTAACAAAGCAGTAAGTTTTATAGCACAGCTAGTAAAGGTAAAACCACATACAATTCAATGTAGCTGCGGGTAAAACAACAGAAATGAGGCGAATATTTGAAGGTTCTGTTCTTGGTTGGTTTGTTTTTTGTTTCAGGACCTGTCCCATGATGGCTCAGATGCCGAGCGACTGGAGGAAAGTCACAAGAATCTCACGGACCTTGAATTAGGTCGACTTCAGATGTATTGTCAAGTTGACTAGTAGTGACAACCCTGTTTTATTGACGTACAAAAGTGAGTGCCTAGAGTTCGGGTATCAACATAGAATTTACCACTTCCCTTAGTAAGAGCATCACCCATTATATGCGCCACTGTACATTGGTTCGCGTTGGCTAAATGCATAATAGAAATTTCTAATCCAACCCCAACTGCAATCCTGTGTTGGTTTTATGGGCTGACATGGCACATTTGTCGCTCTACTTCGATTGTAACCAAATGATGGTTGGAGGCGACCAGTGTAATACCCCTTTGCCCCTTTTACAAAAGATTTACTTCTTATATGCCACATATGAAACTCACATAAGATACGACCGGCTTAAACCGGTTTTGATGAAAATCTAAGGGCAAGTCCCTGTTATACTACTCCTGGTGAGGTTTGCGAATCCGCAAAGTCCTGTGCGCGAGCGAAGTCCTACGAAGATCTAGATTGAAATAGGTCACCGAATACGTCAAAAGTTGGATGAGATACGGACAACACGGTATTAATAATTTTTATCGAAAGATTAGTTTAGGTCTGGCACCGGGTTTAACTGTTTGTTCATACTTCATCCTAATACACCATTATCGTCTCGATAGCCAGAGCATAAATGAAGCATACCAATCAATTAAAATTCGATTGTTTTTATTCTAGAAGCTTGAGCTTTTGATGCCAAATGGGTGGGGTTTGGCACAGTGTGCAAAGAGCGAACATTAAAAAAATAAGGCCATTCGAAATATATGTATCTGAACACTTTATTATTATGTTACTACAGTTGTATACACCAAAGTCAGGTTATAAACTAGTAATTTAAAATACAATTTAAAACAGTACAAATACGTTATACAAATCATAAAATACACGGACATGTATTATAATATTAAAGTTATACAACAATCACAACAAAGAAAACATATAATATCAACAACTCTATAAATATAAAAAGCGGCTGAAAAAACAGTTGAATGATGAAAGAACTGAGGTAATAAAATACAAAACGGGTGATAAGGTGATAAGAGTGATAAGACCATAACTAACTTTGTTTGGTTATGCATTTGTTATTCATATTTTGTATTATGTTTGCGTATTTGTTGTTATTTTGTTGTGCCATAACTGCCTTGTATTAATGTATTAGGTCACATATTATATATTATGTACAATGTATATGTCAGTGGACTGCAATACAATAAATAGTGCAATCATAAATTTGAAAGCTTACACTTTTAGCTCAAGCTTTATTTTTTACATTATGAAAACAATTTATGTGGTAACTTACATTTTTACTTTCTCAACGAATGCGAATATATTATAAGTTATAATCACCGTGTTTGTTGATGGTGTTTATGTTTTAAGTATTGACTTCGTGAACGTTATATGCATTAATGAAAGCGCGGTTTTGGTGCATTGAGCTATCATGCCCAATGTTCATCTCATAATACTGAATGGTTTTACAACGGGTTCTTCATGAATGCATATCATGAGACACAACGATTATGCGCTGTTACTGAATCACGCACTTCTTAACTGATTTAGTTTCGGCTGTAAGTTGCGAGTGAGCATCGTTCTCCTCAATCGTTTCCCCTAAAGGACTGCCAGAGTCAACATGATCATCCATACACAGGGAGTCGATGGTGCCAGAAGCAACGGCGATATCCAAGGCAGTTATTCCGTCCACGTCCTTGATGTTGACGTACTGAACAATTCTTTCCTTGTCGTGACCAAAGCTGTCGATAACAATCTGTGCAAGAGACAACTTGCCATTCTCAAGGACATCGTGTAAACATGTTCTGCCAGTTTTGTCTCGCTCCCAAACGTCACCTCCGTACGAAATCAGAAGGCGTAACACATCAGAAAAATCAAACAAGCAAGCTAGATGAATGGCCGATTTGTTATCATTGTCAATGGCATTAATATATTTGACCACGTCGTCGTTGTTACTCTTCAGGATGTCAACGAGAGCGTGGACGACGTCACTCTTGGATGCGTGATGCAAGCTGGTTCTGCCTCTCATGTCCCGTGACCAGGCATCGCTTCCGTGGAGGCCGAGGACTCTGACGACGTCCGCATAGCCCTTCATGGAGGCTACAATGAGGGCTGATACATTATCTTTGTCAAGTGTGTTTACGTATTTATTAACATCACCGATGTCCTTGCCGACGCCATCGATAAGAGCCTCGGCAACATTACCGTTGGTGGCATAATGTAAGCAAGTTCTACCCGCCTTGGTTTTAGTCCAGACGTCGGCTCTGTGAGATATTAGGAGCTGAACCACGTCTGAATGTCCGTTCTGAGAGGCTAATATTAAGGCTGATATTCCTTCTTGTCCAAAGTGTTGACATATTTAGTCACATCATCCGAACTCTCTCCTAGGCTGTCAATGAGCGCCAGAGCTACATTCTTGCTTCTGGCATAGTGCAAGCTCGTTCTGCCCAGTTTGTTTCGTGCACACGCGTCAGAACCGTGCGACACAAGAATCTCTACGATGTCGGAACACCCTTGGGTGGAGGCTATGACCATGGCCGAAATACCATCATTGTCCAGGGTATTGACGTATTTGAAAATTTCCTTATTGTCCCCTGCAAAACTGTCTAGAATGGCCTTGGTTAGATCCATGTTTCCTGGGTAATGTAAAGTAGTTCTGCCTCTCTCATCACGTGCCCAGACATTAGCCCCGTGCAATACGAGGATCTCAGCAACTGCCAAACGACCCTGTTTTGAGGCTAAAATCATCGCCGAGATACCCTCGTGATCCAGAATGTTGACAAGTTTACTAACCTCATCTTTGTTACCTCTTAGGCCACCGATGAGTGCATGAACGACATCACCGTTACCGGCATAATGCAAGCTAGTTCTTCCCCTCTTATCCAGTGCCCAGACGTGAGCCCAATATGAAATTAGTATCAACACCACATCGGAATACCCAGCTTTACTGGCTACACACAAGGCTGAAATGCCTTCACGGTCTTGTATGTTAACATATTTCACAACTTCTTCCTTGTCGTCTCCAAAACTTTCAATGAGAATCTGAGCCAGGGTACTGTTTCGGGCATAATGCAAGCTGGTCCTACCTTCATTGTCTAATTCGCTAACTTTAGCTCCATACGAGACAAGGAGTCTGACCACATCAGTATTTCCCTCTATCAATGCAAGATTCAACGCAGATTTGTCCTCTACATTCGTTGCATCCAAAAATTTCTTTAATTCATTTTGATCCTTCCCTACGTTCTCAAGAAGCGCTTCAGCCACACATGTACTACTTGTGTCTATCGCCAAATGTAAACTAGTCCTTCCACTTTTGACATCTCGTGGCCAAACATCTGCACCCTGTGACACCAGAAACATGACTATCTCAGAATGACCATACTTTGACGCTAGCCACATTGGTGATTTACCGTCAATATCCAATGAATTAATCAATTTATCAACTGCTCCTCTCTTTTGCTCAACGCTCTCAATAAAAGCCTGAACTGAAGACAGTCTTCCATGACAACATGCCGTGTGAAGACAAAGTCGGTTACGATAATCACAAATCCATATGTTTGCCCCGTACGAAATTAGAGCCTCAACAATCTCGCCATTCATGGCTGCATGCAGTGCAGATTGACCACTTTCATTTACAGAATTGACATACCTGCGGAAACTTTTGATCTTATTCTTCAATGATGATATCGCAAGTTTACTTCTAGTTTCTACGAGTGCCCGGACAACTAGTAAGTGCCCGAACAACGCGGCAATGTGCAGAGGGACGTTCTTGTGTGTGTCTCTGGCTCTCTTGTCGGCTCCTCGGGATAGGAGCAGTTCCACAAACTCAACATGCCCAAAGTGTGACGCTGTATGTAGCAGAGATTCGCAATGTTCATCGTTATCTTGATCATGCGTGTGGTGCGTGCACCCCCTAACACGCAATCCTTTTTCTAAAAAGAGAGTGAATAAATTTATAAATTTATTCATGAACATCATCTTTAATATGTCTCCATTTTGTATTAATGTTTCTGAGATGGCTAGATTTCCGAAGTCAGCATTGCTCCCTAAGAGGAACTCTAATGCGTCCCATGATCTTGTCTCGAACGCGTACTCGAGTGGGGTCCATTTCAAGGCGGCGTCTATCATGTTTACTGTGGCTCCCTTCTCCAACAAGAGCTCTACCATATGTCGCGGTCTCGGGCCTATGAATCTCTCATCGTGGGAATGATAGCCGAAACTTGGATTCAGATGGTGAAATCCCATGGCGGCTGCGAGGTGAAGGGGTGTTCGGCACCCTCCGTCCAAGGAGTTTACATCAACCCCTTCCTCACCCAACAACTTCTCCACAAGCAGCATGTCCATATCTAGAACCGCCTTGTGTAGCTTGTGACCTTTGACCAAGATGCGATCCAGCATGCTGCGAATGACTTTGTAATTCGGTTGAAATAGATTGTTTCTCAGAAACTCAGTGTTTAAATGAAAGTTGTCTGAAAACCAAACCCCAGAAAAATATTCCACGAATATCTGGTGGATAAAGTTTGGTTTGTTATTAACCATGCGAACGATCATCCCTGAACGATACTTAGCAGCTGCGTCCATGATCTGAACAAGTTCATCAGCTTGAGTGACAGTAGATTCATGAGTCACCAAACATTGCATGTCTTTATTCGGAATCAATAAATTCAAAGCAGATTGCGTATGATATTCAAAGAATTTCTTTTTCGAATCGTCCATGTTTAAATTCGTGTTTCCGTTTCTGAAAAAGGTAATGCATTTTTCGTCAACGAATCGTTCAATGAGATTCAACAGGTCCAGAGACTCCGGAAACTCGTAATTTTCAGGATCTGTTAGATGATTTTGGAAAACTCCAGCCAATATCATTATCTGTAACGGAGTCCCAAATAACCGATTTTCTGGATTAATTGAATTCATGGAATGTATCAGTTTCGCGATAAAGTGTTCCAGTTGTATACCCGTCATTGGCGAGGATATCTGAGACCAGAGTTGGCGGAAACACGTTTGTTTTTCTTCTTCTGAGAAATCCACTATGTTATACGCGAGAGTTGATAAGTGTTCCTCGAGAATATCTTGAATACAGCGACGAGACGTGACCACCACCTTTTTGACTGCTGTATTCAATATGCTCATCAAAAGGGCACAGACTTCCTCTTTGAATCTTGGACAGATTTCATCAATTGAGTCCAGCAACACAATTATGTTTCCTGTCTGTTCAAGACTATCTCGCAGCAAAGCTTGTTCAAACGGCTTATCAATACCCAAAGCAGACGTTAAAAACTCCAACGCACTTAATTGCAGTGATCGATTGAATAGTTCAATATGGTCGCGCAAGTTAATACAAATGACCCAGTTAGAAGGATTTGTGGTTTTTGCAACTTGAGCCAGAACAGGAATTAAGGTAGATTTTCCCCATTCCTGGGTCTCCTACTAAGAGACACACTCTACTGTCAGTGTCCAAGACACTTTCTGACTGAATGATAGTTTCTCTTGAAGAATCAATAAATTGTTTGACTCTATTAATGCTTCCATTCGATCTCACCCACTTCATAGTGTTCTGTTCGACGTGAATCCAGTGCACATTGGAGTGGTTTTGGCACAACTCGTTGTATTCTTCACCAGCATTGACGGGGTCAAGTACCACAAACATCGACTTATTAGGATCACTACTCGAAGAGTTACGCGCTGTTCCAAGATAATCACAAGCTGCAATCACTTTTTCTTTTGAAGTTACTAATTCTTGCAACTCTTGGACGTTTACACCACTCACAGCAAACTCGCCTGTTAACATCTCGGATTTTAAAATCTCCTTTTTTAAATGAGTGTGTATTTTCAATCGACGCGGTATGACGTGTGGGATTGGATTCGGTAGTTTTTCTCCAATGGAAATGAGACTCGATATGAATCCCTCAGAAAGCAGTGATTTCCAAAAATGAAGATCGCCTTCATAATATAGAGAGTGCAGATTATTTTTTTGGTCCTGGAAAATAACTTCTTTTTCAAAGATCTTTTGTTGAGAAGCTTCATCCAGATCACTGAGGTTGAACGTAAATTCGATTACTTTTAGTTTATCTTTACTGATACTTTCTTTCAGATGATCTACAAGTGGACAAACCAGTGGCGAAGCAAAAATTACTTTCTTTTGCGGATTCTCCCGCAGAATGTCAGTGATATTCATGCTCAGCCCTCTAAGCATTTCTTTGCGGTTATTTCCACGAGAATCGTTTACAACCACCAGCCAATCTTTCTTCCCATCTTTCCATTCCGGCACCAAAGTGTTTTGATGTTTCAAGAGGTTTTCTAGACTTATAAATATATATGCCAATCTCTCAGTTTTCAGGAATTGCAACACCCTTGTGGCACATAGTCCAACGGCCATTGTAGTTTCAGTGGTGATATGCACGAGTGAAGAACCATCGAATAAGCTTGTGTTGTAACAACTATTTTCATTGAAACCAAGTTCAAACGTGCACAGCTCCGTTTGTTTCGTCAACTCAGCCTCGGAACTAAGTTGGTCGATCGCTCTCTGTAAGATATCACTGGTCTCGTCCAGGACGTCCTTACTATCTCGCCACCATTGCTTGAACAGTCCCTCGAAGATGCGGTAGATCGCTCCAGCGTCGTTGACCGCTCCACCGCAAGCTACCACCAGTTCCTTCCTGATGACGTCATCTAGCTCACTCTCGGTCGGCTGGCCGGTGAAGACGGTCAGCTTCTCCAGGAAGTCGTTTACGTCATCTCCTGTATCGTTTCCTTCCTCCAAGAACGAGAAAACGTCTTCATTTGTTTCTCTTGTGAACTTAAAGACCAACTCATTTTCATTATTGGACATCAATAACTCTTCAAGGTATCCACTCTTCACTGATTCACCTTCTAGTTTATCCTGACATAATTTTCTTCTCGTCAATTTTTCATCTACTTTTAAGTTTGTGTACATTACGAATCGAAATAAGTCAAATGAACCCCCAAAAAGCCCAACCTTTTGTTCAGCTAATTTATTTGTCTTTATTTCTTTGTAAGCTTTAAGACCCTTTAGTACGGAAAAACCTCCCTTTGAACACGTGAACGAATCTACATTCAACACCGACTGTTCCTTATGTTTAAGTTTAATGATTGATGTGTACCAATTGTGTGGGTCGTCAATGCATAACGACCGGTAGACGATGTCACCGATCCCTCCTGCTTCCGTCACGTTGGCCCCTAGTTGAAAGCGGGAGATGCGACGGTTGGTCGTACTGCGCAAGAACAACAGCGCTGCCACCTTCACTCTGTACAACTCTCCCGGCGTCGTGGCACAGCTCTGATTGTCCATATTGTTCTTCTTTGACGACATCTTCACGTGCAGCAAGGTTCTAAACACAATCGAAAACAATATACCAAACTCTAATATTAATAATGTACGGGTCCTGGTGGTTTTTACAATATGAAGGATACAAAACTGTTATATAGTATAACAAAAATTTTCAATTCATAATGAAATATATTAATTATTACAAAACTTAACCATTTTGGCACTATTGGCCTGATGTCACCCGCCATGGAGAAGCGAAATCTGGACCCCAAGTCTTGAAATGTGAGATCGACTTTGTTTTCGTTTTCTACTCATCTTCCCACGAACTCAAGACTCGGGGTCCTGGTTTTTAGAAATAACCCAAATAAACTTTTACAAAGACTCGTTTACAATGTGTACGAATGGATGGTTTTTTGGTTGGTTTAGATTGGTTGGATGGGTTGCTTATGTGGATTTTGACGTGTGTTTTACAGCAGTTATTAGGCAAAGAACACTAAAATCAATATTCGGGCCAAAATAATAACTGCAAAGGTCCCTCAATTTGTTTTGTTCTAAAGGGTGTTGTAAGTCCGTAAAAAAATGTATGAGTTAATTTATGCAACCAGCCTATAGGATCAGTTTATTATTGTCCGCTTCTTTAATAATTGATTCAATACATCAGTTTGATCAGAAGGGTGTTGGATGTCAATGAAAATTGTATTTAATTTTTTTTCGCAAATAGCCCATTGCACAGGATCGGTTTTTTTTGCCGTTCCTTAATAATGATAAAATATGTGTTTGATCTAACGGATGTTGGAAGTCAGTGAAAATTTGTATTTATGAAATTTACGCAGATTACCTATTGCATAGGATAAGTTTATTATTGTGTGTATCCTTTATAATTGATGAAAAGTTATCAGTTTGTCTCGTTATTTTTTAGCATTATTTTGACCACATAATATCACAGTATAGTACATGAGCACTTACATTCTAAAGAACACGTAATATTGAAGATTATCTACACTAGGTATAAGTACATGTTTATACAAGACAACAGATGTAACCCTCCCGCCTTGCACTTCCTCCCCTCGACCCCACAAAAACAAGATAAGTCAAGGGCCATTTTAAAATTTAGATTAAAGATACACACCTTGTGTGACTTTTGATTTAACTTTTAACATTATACAACGTTATCAATATGAGAATCTGAACTCTAAATAAAAATCACGTTGCTGAAATTATAAAATGATCCATTATTTGGTAATTTTAAAATAGTTAAAAAAGTAGAGTTTTGATATTGTCATAACATTTGTATGACTAACCTCCTTGACAATGCAATATATTATGGCGGTGTAGTGTTTCATGTTTTGTGTTTGTTTTGATCTAATTGTGGATTGGAAATAAATTACAGATGGCACCTTTAAAAATAAATAGACAAATAAATTTGAAGCATTTTGATGATAAGTTATATACTTAAAAAAAAAAATACTTATATGTATTAATATTATGTTATTACAATTTGTAATATGTAATATATATGTTATGTTATAACAATATCGTCAATAAAGATAAAATTTATGTACGAATAACCAAT
Source organism: Sweltsa coloradensis (assembly GCA_024449915.1). NCBI lineage: Eukaryota > Metazoa > Arthropoda > Insecta > Plecoptera > Chloroperlidae > Sweltsa > Sweltsa coloradensis. The sequence goes on from JAMZAV010000383.1 coordinate 426,518, forward strand.
TTGCTTGAATCTTAAAACTAGTGTTACGCCTAATACCAAGAAATGCATTTTACTTCACTGTTTGCTATCCCGTGAATAAAATTATTATGTTTTCACAATCATGGAACAGTGTTAAACAATTAACAACAATACTTTTACGTACCGAACTCAAAATCTGTCGGAAAAAATATTTTTTCCCTTAATTTGTGTATTTATCTGAAACAGCAAAAAGCACCAAAAGTGTGAAACAATAAATAATGTATAGTGTTATTGTTGTGATAAATATGAAGCTATTTATTTTGTTAAGGCACACCCCTTCATTGTTTATGAAAAAAGTACATAACACCTATTTGTGTATCTCAATTAGAAGAATGATTTGATTGTTTTTGGAATGAAACAACACCAACAAACACGTTAAACGTAAACAATACCCAAACATGAACAAAAAACAAAAAAACATTTGTATTTAGTGAATATTAGACATTTCGCGGAAAAAATATGTCACGGTGATGAACGTTATTGAAGGTATTCGGAAGACGGTGAGATAGTTTGTAAGTGGGAAGTCTATAGTGTGGTCTGATCGAGGTCGACAAGTATTTAGGAAATTAACATTTATTAGTGAAAGATTGCAGACCTATTGCCGGCTTCTTCTACATATTCTTTGATGTGTGAATTTTTGTATAATCATGGAAAAGTTATGCCCCCCCCCTGTCCGTCACTTGCCAAAAGTTAATTAATACACTTGTAATTAGTATATTATGCACTATACTGGGTCTAGCCTATGGGGAAAGCTCCAAGCCAGCCGACTGAAATAGTAATAATAAATGCTCACGCCGGTATACTTTCAGAAAACAACCATGACAAACGGTTAAGATAACGCCTTTGAAGTATTGAACATATTATGCAAAGAAGTTTTGCCTACAAATAGTTCTAGATACATATGCGTGTTTATTTTTTTATTTGGATGGTCGGGAAACACTCCCGTAGGTGAGATTGTTAACATTTGATACAATTTTATTCAGAAATTACAAAATCCACATATTTAAAATTGTATTATATATTAACATATTATGGATGTGTTATGCATGCTGTTGACAGATTTTAAAAAACTGTTTTCTTAACCACAGTTGTTGCTATAGGTAAATTTAAAAACAAAAATGTATTGTTTAAATTATTATCTTTTGTTGAATATTCTTGGAAACTTACTGTTGAACGAAAAAGAATATTTTTAATACTTGTCAATATTTTTTCTCCTAAACGCACCAATATAATATTATCTCAGTGCACAAAATACATTTTCAGTTTCGCAAATATGCTCGAGTCACACTAATAAAATAAAGGCTGGGTAGCAAACATTAAAAGCTTGTTCCTATCTACCAAACTTTTTATTTTTATTTTTAATTATCTATTTATTTATTCAATTATCGTCTATCCTATTCAGTTCAGACAACTTACCAGCGAGTGTTAATCTTCAGCTTTTACTTTGTTATACAAATTTTCCTTCTCGAATGTTCGCTCCATGATTATTCGTCTTCCCCACGTGAATTTCAGTCAATATAGTTTGTAAAAATCAGCAAACGAAATATTCATAATCACAATGCAGCCTCCTCATGTATGTTTACAAAAGTGAAATGAAACAGGAAGGCTATTTAAATAATGAGACAGCCGTTGTTTCCTGTGAGTGTCTGATAACAAGTCGCTGGTTAACCGCAGAACGGAAGGACAGAGGCTAACAGTAAAACTGCAACCTTAATTCGGTGTGTTCAAGTTCAAATTGATCTAAACTAGGCCGCTTCGTGATCGCTTTTTTAGTCGCGTCGATGGATGAGCTTTCTTGAAAGTTTTTAGTTTGCATGGGCTCTCTTTACTATTTCAAGTGCTTTTGAACGATTGAGGTGATTGTTGTCATGTATCTAGTTAGTTGTTATTTATTTAACCATAAACAAAACTCAATTTAAACTTTGATTGCTAAGATTTGGCTACTACTTGTTCAATCTTCCTTCAAGGCATCATCACCATAACCTTAATGGCCATCGTAAAATTATGAAGTAAGCGCCCACTTTGGTCAGATCTGCATATCACGATAATATGATTAAATCGAAAATAAAATCTAAACAGCGACATGGAAATATTTCTTTGATTATACAAAACGTACAGATCTTCAGAGCCTATCGAGCGTCCCCTCGAATTTTCATCAAGCATCGCATAACTGTTTGCCTGTAGGGAGCAAATCAAAACAGCAGATTTAAACAAACACAAACAAACAGGGAATTTTTGTTTTTTGGGGGGGCATGTCAGTGCAATTGCAAGTCTGTCGCGGTCGCTCATCCATTAGGAAGAGATGTACGTTAGCCATGCGTTTACGTCTGAGATTCTGCTGGAATTTCGCTGTCGATAGCCCGCCACGCTAGAAACTATTTTTCGACGAAGTTGTTTTCCAAGGACAATTTAGTTAGCTTGGTAGTATATTATAAGGTTGATTGTGAATAAGGGGCTAAAACGTAATATGTTTATGTGGGTTTTTCTCAAACAAATTTCTTGACAATAGGGCTCAATCTTTTTTTTACACGTATATGATTATTTTAACGTTGTTAGTTGTGTGGCTTAATACTATTTAGAGTGCTTTTTGAACCGCCACTGGTGATCTTGTACAAGTTTTTTTTTCTGGGGTTTACCAAAACCCATTTTAAACCGTCTATAGTCTGGCAAACTTTTTATGGCATACTCTATTCGTCTGAAAAAAAATTGAAAATGCAAATTTAAGTGTTTACATGCGTATCTTTTCTTATATAATGTCATATATACGGGATTATTCAAAATTGGAAGTGAAGATTTAAACAGATTTTGAAATAAGGATAAACATTAAAATTGCCTTCAGAAATCAATTCTCTCTGGTGTAGGAGTAAAACTGTTCAAAATTATATTTTTGGAGAGGGCCCCCTGACACCAAGGTCGCCAAAAACATTCTGTATCAGTTTTGATGAAGAGCATTTAAAGTTCAAGGCCTCGGAGGTCATGTTCGGTTTTTATCGTGAGACTTGAGACACACACATTCGAACGAACGGACATATAAGTGAGGAGCTTTGCTTCCTTATTTTACATGTGCATTTTATAAACTTATTATTATTATTGGATGAGCATAGCAAATACTATCTTGGCCTCCACAATGGTAAATTTAAGATCGATTTGGCCTTTAACAAAGAAGTTCAGTCATAGTTTATAAGAGTGATGGGATGTCACGGAAGAAAATATCATAGGTTAGATTTGTTCAGTTTTTTTTATTAAAATAGGAACATTTAATTATAAAATGAAAACAACTATTACAAACTAGAAAACAATTAATGATGAAATGACTGGAGTGATGAAGATGGCGAAGATGCACGCTGGTGATTGTTAGTGGTGTTTGTGCGAGTGTGAGTGCTTGAGATAGATATGCTTGTAGACCGGGTAGTGAACCGGGTAGGGCTTGGGCACCGGGTAGGGTATCCTCTTCTCGACCGTCACCGGGTACGGCTTCTCAACGGTGTAGGGTACCCGCTTCTCGACGTAGACCTTGTAGGGTTTCTCGACGGGCACGTTGATGTGTTTGATGACTTCCACCTCGACTCGCTCGGGCACTGGGATGTGAACGGTGTAGGGCTGGGGGACGGGGACTTGTACGGGCTGGGGGTAGGGGACATGGACGGCAGTGGGCACCTTGATGCGGATCAGCTTGACGATGGGGGAGTGAAACTTGGGGGCGTGGTGTTCGTACTGGTGGCCGCTCTCTTGGATCTCGAAGCCACCGCCTTCGTGGCCGCCGTAGTCACCGCCCCCTTCACTTTCGAAGCCGCCCCCGAGACCCTCGTAGCCGCCTCCTCCTTGACTCTCGTAACCACCACCCTCGGCTCCACCCCCGCCGCCGCCACCTTCGCCGCCGCCTCCGCTGAAGTCACCGTAGCTACCACAGTGGACAGCGCCGAACAAGGCCAGAGCCACAATCGCCAACTGGAAACAAAGTTCAATTATTATTTAGTTTTATTCTATATTTTATATTTATTTATATATATTTTTTACATTTTGATATTTATTTATAGTATATACTAATAAAACGTCTGGATTCACTTAAAGTCAATATAGGCTACTTGAAACTCCAAGAACGCCCCATATATCATCCAAAATTAGAGGGAAAATAACAAAATGTTTATCATCGATCACAAGTAAATCAAGGGGTCTAGTTGTATCTATACTATATCCAACCCAGTCCTTGATTTACTTCTGGTCGAGGGTATACATAGGCCAACACATTGTTGAGGTAAAATGAATATATATTTTATATGAACCCATTTAAACTCGGTTATTTCTAATTTATATTAAATCCAAATTATACGTGAAGTCCGTGAAACATATGGGAATATGACGTAATGCATTTAAATTTGTTTCTCTATTGTTTTGAGTAGAGCTACATAATACAGCATAAACGTGCAGCCTTATTTCAACAATAACACAAATAAAACATACAAATATCAACAATTTTAAACATGAATAGAATAATTATTATCTAGATTCGTTATTGATGTTGAATGTAAATTCTATTGTGCAGGGAGCGAAAATGCTGAAAAAATACTGTGACTTGTTGGAGTTTGGACTATTTGTTATTGATTTTTTTTTTTTTGTATAGTATTTCTACCATCATAATTATCATTGTTGTAGAAATAGTGAAAAAATTATATTTATTTGAATACAATTAATTGCAGTAAAATTGTTCGCCATTGTATACGATGACTTATATTTAAAGCCAGGTACATCAATGTCCAGTTAAAGTGGCAAGTAATAACTTAACTACTAGGTAACTTGTTATCACTGGGCAAACACCATTATTAAGGTTACCTGACATACATTCTAATTAGACATTGATATACCGGGCCTTAATCACCTTGTAGTATAAACCAAACTTGATCAGAATGTGTGGTGTTTGGAATCGAGCCAGCGACCTCTTGAGCTAGTCTTTAACGTACAATGAGTTTGCTTATTTGGCTCGAATAACGGTTTCTATTAATAATATACATTATAACGTATGATTTTATTTTATACTATAATATACCATTATTATAAAAATGTGTAAGCAAATTGAGGTTTGTTGGATTGTTGCATTTGTGTCGTTAAACAGCAAAAATACTTGGTTATACATTATTTGAGCATAAATCTACTAGTATATTGAGTAAATAAATAGAATTTTATTGAATTGTAAAAAAGTTTAAAATTAGATTAATTTTAAAAAAATCAGAAGAATATAATAATTATTTTGGAAATGCTGTGTGTTCGTGGTGTTTCATATAGTTATGGGTGTGGGTAAATGCCATATGATAATTTGTTTATACATATTAAGAGTTTCTAAAATATTTATTAATAAATTTGACTTTGTATTTAAATAGCTGAAAGGACACAAACTAAAAAATATTGTTTTGTTGTATAACATTAATTGTAGAATATTTCCTTTATATAACATTGACATTGAAATAGAAATTGAAATATGTCTGCTCGAATCCCGCACAACGAATGGAAGTAATAACCTATAATTCACTTGTCTAAAACATAATAATTAGTCGCTACACAGACCGAGAATAACAACGCTCGCGATAATTAGTTCTGATTGGATCTTGACAGTGATGAAAGTTCCAGGGCGTTGAACTAGATCGTCCGTTCTCTTATTGTTGCTTTAGATTTAGAATGTTGTCGTGCTAAGTGAATGGAACAACGCCTTCCGTGTTCAGAGGCGATACATTATATTATGGAGAACGTTCACTGATTTCTTGAGATTAGATTATTGAATTTCTTGTAGAAAACATGCCCAGCATGACTATCTTATCAGCCCGGAACCACAAAGAGGAGTTTAATAGAAACGGAGTTAATTTTAGAAGTTGCCCGTACTTACCTTCCATTTCGGTATCCACAAAAGAGACTTAAGCATTTTTTAAAATTATTTTACTCTAAAATTCGACCTCTCATATATAATACGAGTTAAATTTTTTAACCTTAACTTGGTAAAGAGGGCCCTGGTGTCAATCTAAGTATTTTTGAGTCAAGGGAGTTGTGACGACAATGCCCAATGACTGTTATGAGGACTTATTCGCATAATCACTGAAGAAATACTTAGAACACATTTTAGTTATAGTGTTGCCGGTGGTGGGTTTCGAACTCAGGACACTTAAGCTATACATGTCGGTATCTTGTGATCTAATTGAACTTATTAGCTTTTGAGAAAGAAACACTCGTTTTGGTACGTGTTCAAAGTATAATGATGTATAGAATGGATTTTTGTGATAATAAAATGTGAAATTATTATATTTTGTAACTCATGATCTACACAAGGAAACACTACTTTCTTCAGTTTATTTTTTACGGCCGTGTTTTTTTTTTTTTAAAGTTAATATACTCGCGTCTGTTTACAAAGTATCCATACTCAAAATGTGCTAATTGATATGATTATTTCAAACCCTCGACTTTACAAATTTGGGTAGACCTCGCGTGCTTTACAGCTGACCCACATGTATTTAACTAACCAATCACATTATTCACAATTATTGGTAAGGGGCCTTAATTTTCAGTCTGAATATTATGGCAATGTAGGCCTTGTAGGCTCCATACGTGTAAAGTGTGCAAGCGGCTTATATCATATTATGGCAAATAAATCAGTGCTCGCTAATCGAGACTGAGTGGGATATAAAAACTTCTAACAATTGAGTCGACGGAATCGAGCCTTGAACGCAAGAATTAACTATAAATTGTTTGCCGGTGAAATGGATAAGTGGAAAATGCGTTTTGGACTATAGTACTATATACCAGTCAAATATATTTTAAGTTATTACGGATGCAATATGTATTACTAAAACAAATGAATATTCTATACATTATTTCTTTTTTTTGTATGATCATTTAAATTGAATTGATTTTCGTTTAATCTCGATTATATCATTAAAAATTAAGTTGCAATGAAACCACATACACAAGGTTTGCATAAATAAATGTTACACAATCGAGAGGTTTAAATATAAAACTGATATCAATTTATGAAGTCAAAATGTAATTTTACAAATCTTATCAATGGGTTGACGCAATTAACAATTTCGATTGAACATTAGGCTAATTATCTTGTGTAATATACAACAATACCTAAATTATTAATTCATCAGATATTACTTCACATTTTATGATTGAATCACTAACATTCCAAGTTTACACATATTGTGTAGAATGTTGTATGTAGCATAGTAGGCCTACGTTTGTTTATTATAAACATAACTCAATGCACTAATTTGCCCAATAATTGAATTGCGAAAAGTGTATACCAAAGCTTCTAACACTTTCCTACTTATTGTAAAATTCAAACAAATAAACATAAAAGTATCAGAAAATTTAGTTATTCATGTATTCTCTTAGAACAAATATCCATTTATCTATTGTTTTAAAATATACATTTTTCGTACTATACTATTTATTTCAAGAAATTTTTGGGATAGTATAAAAAAAGTTTAGTTAAAGCTTCACATAATGTAATATGGTTTACCTATTTTCGTTTGATGTTATACACCAAAGTGTGTGTTGCAACGTTTATATATTATGTCGGTGGATAATCACAAATATATTAGTTGATAGTTGATTGTGGAGAATAACTAGTGGAGTAGTTGATAGTCAATTTACGAGGGAATAGGACACATTTGTCAGTTAGTAAATAGCTATTCGCTTTACCAAGAAGCATCTGACGTATATGAAAATTTGCGTAGTGTTCAGTTAAGCATACATGGACAGTCATACAGCCACAGATTTAAAAAAATTGTCTTAATCAACCATTAAAAATATTCCGAAAAAATAAATTTTGGACTTCTTAAAATCAAAATCCGAAAAACTAATTTGTTTTATAAATTATTTTTTAACAAATTTTAGAAATGTGTTACTTTCATGACATCTGTTCAAAGTTTCAAATACCTGTGGTGTCAGTCAGCCGAGCGAACAGTAATTTGCCTAAAACTTTTGTCTTATACTCTCTTAACTAATAGACAAGTTGAAGTAAGTAACAAGTAGGTGTTAGTCGAGTTGTGAGTCAATTATTTCTAGTATACGCGTTGATAGTGGATAATAACTAATGGTCTAGTTGCTATAGTGTGTAGTCCCTCCAGCACACCGCTCGAGCACTTACCGTGATCTTCATGCTGTTAATGTGAATGATGAGTGGGTGAAATGAAGCCGGTTGTTGCGAAGCCCAAGACTGAATGATTGGTCTTGATCTTGGGTTCTTCTTATAATGCCTTGACTTTCACTACCAGCCCGACTGGCCCAGCCCGGGCTAAGCGGTCATTTCACTTACCGACATTCTTCACAGTTAGAATGTAATCCAGTTACGAGCGCATCGCATCGCCAGCACCGGACATGCTCGCTGCTGCATAAACACTTCCAGGTGAAAAAAATCCCGTTTGTCTATTTTTTTAAACCAACAGTTTAGGCAGCTGCATAGGACTCGTTTCGTGGCTGTTCTTGCAGTCAAGAAGAAATTTAATAAAAACATGTATACGAAATTACGTATTAATTAGCTATTTTTTAAATTTATTATATTTTACAAAATGTTTTTGTGGTGAAGTCCTTTAATGTAGGAAGTTGTCAATAAAGCATACACGGACAGCCCTACAGCCATAGATTTTTTAAAATTGTGTCTTATCAACCAGAAAAAATCCCGAATACAGTCAGTTTTGGAATTTTTAACAAAATCGAAATTCGTGAAAACTAATTTATTTTGTACAATTTTTTTTTGAACACATTTTAGAAATGTAGATATGTTCACTTTCATGACATCTATTACAAGCAGTAGTTATTGACTTGGATTTAATTTTAAATCACACATTTTGTGTGTGAAAATAAAGATATTTGTTTGTTTATTTTTTTCTTTGTGGCCACATAAGAACAGGACACAGTGTCCCACAAGTGCAATTTTCCAAATATTACATAGGATAACAAAACAATACACAACGCTACACAATACAATACATACAGTGTTGGCTCGAGCGTTAAGCGATGATTCGGGAGGTCCCAGGTTCAAATCCCGTCGAGACTGGCAATCGCAATCCTAAATGAAGTTTGCTCTATGATATTTTCCGTCCTCTTACACAGTCCTCGGACATCCCTTCTCAATTGTCCTATCCACAACATAACTTAGGTAGACACTTTCAGAGGGGCTTAAATTGCACTCTGAACAGGCTTCCCACAAAAATTATTAATATCAAATTTGTTTCATAAAGATGACTATGTAAAAATAATATAAACATGAATGTATTTGTGTGGTGTTATGTATGTTAGAGTGTATGATTGTGTGAGTGAGTGTGTAAGTGTAAATATAACTTGTGTGTGTATGCATGAGTAATTGTTATTTTTGTTTTTATAAATATCTGTTAATGACCTTGTGTAAAGATAAAAAAAATGTATGATTTATATTAAGTATAATTTTCACGTTTTAAAAGTTTCTTGTGCTTTTACTGTGTAGTCCAGTTCAAATTAGAGTTTGTTACCAACTTTCTAAAATTAAATCCGTACACTATTAAATATAACATGTACTTTAAATACTATAAATTAACTAATACGGTTTCCATGCAAGAGCGCGTATGCGTCTGCGTGAGAAAGAGTGGTGAATAACATTATTCATAACGATCTTTTATTGTAAATATGAGACTTGTAGAACAGGTAGAGTGATTATTAAAATGAAATTATTGGACATACACTGTGACAGACACTCGACTAGTGTCGAAATATCACCATTAAAAAAAAGTATTTCTTACAAGAACAGTGTATATCCAATAATTTCATTTTAATGATCTTTTATTATTTATATATGAACTGATCATCAGTGCTGTCGAGCACGTAGAGTCGAATTGATAGAGGTAGCCCAGAGAATATACGTGAGATACATTCCGGTAGTCGCTGGTTCGATAACAGCCACACACAAACGTCCTCCTGACTTAATGTTTTGAAGCACATTTTAATAATATTACAACAACGATGTACAATATGACAATATTTTCTGATAACATATTCAAATTGTATTTTAAAAATTGTAATATTCCGTAAATATTGAGATAAGATTAAGAATTAACAAAATAAAAAACAATATTTCGAATACGAGATGATAGTAAATATGAATTAATTAAAAAACTATCGCAGTACATATAGATTTAACTCAATTATACTTTGACGAGTCATACAAAAAAAAAAGGTTAATTTTTCGGTATCAAGCTTTTAAAGTCCCCCAAAATACTAAAATAGTAACATTTAGAAAAAAAAGAAAAATTTTACGAAGAAGGTTTAATGTTTATTTATCTTGGTGAAATCGCATGGCTTAGTGCATAAATCTAATTTGAAATGTTCCAATCCAAAAGGTGTGGAAAAAGCAATCAAAAGAAAGCAAACAGAATGAAAATTTAACAATCTCATTAATTTCAAAAAAGGCTAACATGCTAAATTTTTAAAGCACAAAAACGTTTCACATAGGAAAAAGATAAGAAAAAAACATCTTTCCCGCCAAGCGTAGAAAATAACTGTTTTATTTAAAATTAATGAGCTAAGTCAAATCCCAAATTTTCCAAATTGCCCCGAAAAGAAAAGAAAACTAGATTGAAATAATCAGAAAAAATTACAATTTTTTAGTGTATCTTAGAACCTAGATCTGTGAAATGAATTAAATGGTACTCCAATGGGTTAAATTTGTGTGGTTACTCGTCAGCTGTGGTTCCCAATGCTGTTTATAGATATCCGTTCTAAATTTGTCTTTCCTGCTTCTACTGGTTACAGGAAATTGCGAAACAATCATTTCTTCACGTAGTATTTACTGTTTTCATTGACTGATTGTTTTTAGTTAAACGTCTCAGTTATTGCAATATTGCTATTCGAGAAGATGAGTTGTGTGACGAGATTGAGGAGTTCCAGCAGTCGAACCCTCGTCCTCCTATAGTGTACGTCGTCACACGCCTCGGATAAGCTACGTAATCGTAGAGCCACCGTGGTCGATATGTATGATTATCTTGATCGTAAGAATTAACAAATTTAATTTAATTAACCATTGTTCATTCATTTCGAATTATGGTGAGCATTGATAGTTTAATTTTACTTATCCGGAAATTTCCAATTTAATAAAAGTAATTTCGATACAAGTTAAATATAAAATATTCATTCATTAATTTTGAATATACATGTATATATATTTTTTCATATAGCAGATAACAGATAAGGTTAAGAATTTTTTGTATCATCAATGTCTACATTAAAGTCCCCCAAAAATACAGTAAAATGTCATGAGTTGAGTTGAGAATGTTCCTGACATCTATTTTTTTTCTATTGGTCAAAACAAACACAAACAAAACTTCGTAAGTAACATTTTTGGATGAGCGAAGCTAAGACTTCAATTTAACTGACCCTCCAATGTTTTTTTTTGTCTTTTTGTCTGGTTTTTCGCGCTCTACCGGGAAAACGGTATAATGCGATCTTGTTGAAAACTAGAGGGGACCTGCCACGTTTTTGGGTACAATTGAAGAAATATTTCTCATGAATATCGTACTTAACGATTTTTTTCGATTTTTAAGTGCAATATTTTCGTGACATTTGGGCCGATTCTGACCAAACGGTGGGGCTACAACGTTCATATTTTACATGTACATTAAGGTAATGGTGATTTAGTACCCTTTAAAAGAAAAAGTTGGAAAATTTGGCGAGAATACATAGAAATAAAGGTTTTAATATCAGTTTTTTGAGGTGTACAATAATAATTAACAATAACTAAGGCAACTTGACAACAATCACCTACAACGTACAAAAAGCAAGTCTTCGGGCATACTGATATTTAACATGCTATTAATTGGTACTAATAATTTATTTAAAAAAATCCTAATTTAACAAAAATGATTGTGCAATGGAACTTGAAAAAGTAACGAGATCCCACGCAAACTAAAAACTTACAAAAAAAACATCAACGCGACTAAAAAAAGCGTTCGTGAAGCGGCCTAGTTTAACATCGATGCTTTTATTTGTACTATGCGTGCCTCTTGAATAATTTGCAAAATGTCACTTTCGATGTTTTGTAGTTTATGTGTGAATAAAACTTAAACTAAAAAACCTCGTGACATTTTGCAAATTATTTAAAGGGTTATTCACCCGCTAAACTCAAAAAAATATATTTCATTCAGGCTTGGTGGTTATGAATTTAAAAATTAACAATTATTGTCACAATTATGCCTCCAAATTGACCTCCGAAAATTGACATTTTGGGATTACGAGCTTGGTCCCAATCGGCACAAAGCTCGCCCGTACCATAGAATAACGTTGGACCGAAATTTACGGCCCCTGGCTACTGATGTTTGACCAAAAATATTGGATATTACTGGTACTCTACAGGCTTTAAATGAATTCTTTTATATTTTGTTTTGTGATTTGGGCAAGTGTTCGGTCAATATGCTGATTACCAAGAAGGGGTGTGATAAATGCATTTTTGCGTGTTGAGTGTAATATTTGTGCACAGTTTCAAGACACGATTTATAATAAAGGGCCACTTAGATTGGAATGATGCTCTAGTTGAACGAGTGAGCGTAGCGAACGTAGTGATTTCCATTCGACTTAAACGGCCCTAATTGTTTTTCTGCGTGCGTGCGTGTGTGTGTGTGTGTGTGTGTACGTTGAAAATCAGCCGAATCGCTGAACAGATTGCGCTGAAATTTTAAACAGACATCCGGTACGATTTATTGAGAACTGCTAACAAAATCAGCAAGATTCATGCGATTAAACTACAAGAAATGATAAACTGAAAAATAGACTTCAATGTTAGAAATTATTTAACGATCATGTTTTAGATTTTGAAAATATATTTTGTTGTGTTCCCTGGCGTGTAATGCCGTGCCATGCAAGGTCTGTCGAATGTTGGACGTCAAGTTTACCCAAATTCCGTCGTAGATTGAGTAAACCTTGCAATATTTTCAAGTATCGTACTGGCTATGTTACATAGTAGCCCTTTGCACAGATGATGGACTTCACTGCGTTATATGCATTTCAAAACATTTTAGTTATTTTTTAATACAATTCTAGAAATTACAAAATCTTTCCGACCAGGGGATTGACCCCACGTTCTCCCACATTTCGGCTACTAGGCGCTTTAGCCAACTAGACTGGAAACGCCAAAGTCGTAGTTAGACGGTGGAGCGATCATGTGGTGAGTACCGACCCGGGACATTTGATTAGTTGATAATTATATTCGTATATAAATAATAGGTATTGGTGGAAATCACTGTGCCGGAGGTTGCTGTTGTTGGCGTCTTACTGAATATTCCTGTGACTGCGGTTTGCTTTAATGGTGATTGTTGGTCCGGGAGTTGTGTAAAAGTTTAGGCCATAGTTTAGGCAAAATGCTCACTGTAGCCTATGATAGGCTATAGGGAGGCCTAGGTCAGGAAGAAAAGAATGTTACGGTACTCAACATGGCTCACTACTCGTCACACGATTTGGCGTTTCCCTAGTATCTATGTGGAACAAAAAAGAAGCGGGTTAAAGTCGATTTAAGAAATTTCTCAAAACGCCAATTTTCGATATTTTCTGGATATATTTTTTAAATCGTGTAAATTCGTGTATAATTCTTTAAACGGTCATTTTAGTGCAGTATTTTGCTAAAGATTATGTGGTAAAAAATAATATTTTGCTGTAATAGCCCCTTTAAGAGGCACGCATAGTACAAACTAAAAGCATAGATGTTTTAAAAAATGTTACTTACGACGTTTTGTAGTTTAAGGTGACGATATGCACAACGCTCAGAGTGAGCGCAATGTCGAGCAGATCGAACCAACTCCAAATATAAGAAAAAAATAAATTGCTTGTCAAACACTGCGACTGAAGATGAGTCAGATATGCAATATTGAGTAATATGCAACTTTCATTCTTGTGTTTGATTTATTGACTAAAACATCTCCAAAAACCCCACCCCCAAAAAATATAAAAAATGAAATTACAGAAAATAAGGAGATTCGATAACATTTTCATAGGTCCTTTTTTCATTTTTAACGTCCTTTTTATGTTTTAAGGTGCTATTTGCCTGCCTATTTGTCACTTTCAAAGGTCTTAAACATCCGAGCCTTAGTCATGAGGTAGGTACATATTAAACACATGTAAATTTTCCAAGAATAACAGTGTAAACATTGTCTGCAAATAGAAGAGGTGGCGATGCCTAACGTTGGGGGAATTCGGGGGGTAACGGGCTCAAATCCCGCCTGGCAGTCCTGACTGAAAGTTTTCCCGATATTTTCTTGGGGGAGAGACTGGGAACGTATTGGCAAAGGATTGATCCTCTTAATTTTTTTCGTTTTCCGGCACGATTTCAAATTTTATTACGTCTAACGGTAAAAATCGTTTAAGTTAAGCAACTATAGAAAACCATTTGCCCTTATAATTACTTTAGATAAAGTTTTGAAGATACAACACACAAAAAACAAATGCTCAAAATTTAATTTTGTACTAGATGACTTGATTCGGACCATTTGAATGTAATTGTTGATTTTGAAGTTATGTCCTGTTAAAAAAAAATCTAAAATTAATCTGCTATTTTATTAAGTCCCACTTTCACTCTGCCAACTCTTCACACATCTTTACTGCATTCTTTACAAATCATATTAAGCCGGGATTCACCTTAAACAGCCCTTGGACATTAATCCCTTTACAATTGTCCAAACTCCAAAATACCTACTTTTAATTTATGTGTAGGTTTCCCAGGTGAATGTTTATCACGCGGATTTTTTTAATTTGTAATTTTTATACATGAAAATGTTGGAATGCAAGTGTAGAGCCGGTAATAATTATCAATGAAAAAGCAATCCGCAAATTGACTTCTGATCAAATAATATCGGTACACTTTTTTACTTCTTCGCTTGAACGATCAATGACTTGAGAGTAGAGGTGTTCTTACCATAAAATAATAAACCTGTGTAACTAGGTTAACGGTTTAGCCGCGGTCGCTTAGCCGGTTCCCACTCGAACACCGAAGTTAACGAGAGCTAGTCTAACGGCTTCGTTCTCCTTTACGTCTGCTCGGCAGTCTGGGTTAGTGGAGGAACCTATTTGACTGTCAAGGTAACACCGTCCATTCGAAAACATAGGCTCATACTGTGCTTAAACATAAGCCGTTGGTCCCTTGGTACTTTCGAAAGGAGAGGCTAGGCTACGTGCCGTACCGGGTGTCCCTCTCCTTCCATTCACCCTTCATCCTCATCTATCACCAGTTCACCACTCATCGTCTCGAATAGCCTTATCAATCAATCAATCAATCAATCAACCTGTGTAACTAACATAAGATTTAATAAACGAGCTAATTACTAACACACAATAATGATTAATGGCTTTAATTAGACAAACCTTTTCCTTAGTCCTGGAAACACTTCCAACACCTATGATGGTTGAGATAAGAGAGACCCAAATCATTTCCTGTCGTGACTGGTAACAGTTACCTTGATTTGGGCTACCTGTGCTGGTGGCTACAACCCATTGGCTAATTTGAAATAGGTGCCACATAGCTGGCCAAATTAGGGTTTTCACCTGGTTCCAGACATTTGCCGGCCGTCACTTGAAAGTACTAATGCAAGGTGATCAAAGTGTGTTATTACATTGTGACGTAGATCCTGAAAACTGCAGTGAATTGCAACTCGGACGTCTAGTTTAAGAGATGGAATAATTAACACTAAGTATTGATTTAACATTACAGTTTACAATACATAAACCAATATCTATCCATATTAATCAATATTGTTATATTTGACTGATGAATTGATGACTATGTGGTTATCAATCATTGTTCACTAAATGATGATTAGTTTGCTAATATTATATATTTATAATCAATACCCAATCAATAAGAATTAAAATGAATCACAGTTTTCATTACACTTGGTATATCATGTTAAATATTATTGCGGATGAAATTATAAATGAAAGTTAATTGAAACGAATGCGCACTAAACTCGTATCTTCCACTCGTAATCGTTAATCTTATTAAACCAGCATCACAATCACTTTACATTCTCATTGCGCGGTCTTGCGTGATGAATCGCACAACTTCATGAACAAACATAATATTAAGGTTTAAATCAGACGAGCTGCATTTCTTTTTGTATTGTAATGAAAACATTAATTTTGTACGCACCTATTTACTTTTTGTATACATGTTTTATGTGTTGCCTTTTTGCCAATATATTTTAAAATGTTACCATGGGCTCAACGAGGGGTGGGGAATAAGGGAGGAAATTACAACCCTAAATTTTAGCAAATAATTATCCAAATTCATCTTTTACCGCCCTGTTTTATATTGTCATTTAAATTAATAAATTAAAATGTATTTCCGAGAATGACAGAGCGAGATTGCGTCAGTCATCTGTCCCATAGTGCGTGTATACAGTCACACCCTTATACTATATCTTTAAAGGGCCGATTCCACAAAAGGATTTTAATGTTTAGATTAGCTAACTTCTAGTTGTTTTTTTAATTGAGCTTGTTGAAAGTTGGCGGAACATCTCTTCTACCTAACAGGCAGCTAACTAAATATAGCTGGAGCTTATAGTTTGGGGGAACCGTCCTAACTACATTAAATTACTTTTTAATATTCTATCCCGTACAGTTCAAATACTTTGTCTATTTAATGCGGTTGAATTTTGAACTCATAATTGTGTCAACAATATGACGTGAAAAGCGATGCTTGTTTCCACGTCAAAATTTGACCTACGTTTAGCGAAGCTTATCCCTGTGTGAACAGTTTGTATTTAATTAGCTTGATAATGACTGGAATTAAAATAAAATATAAATTAACTAATTAAACATTAATTTTTTGAGCCACTGAACTGCGATGGCTATTACGCGTAGCAATCGTGTATATGAAACAAATCGAGTCTAGATCTCAATGGTGCATTGATAGAACTGCAAGATTTAGACAGATTTATTGTAAATTGTTTGCTAAATGATTCGAGAATTTTCTGTACCTAGCTGTAAAATGGATTTAATATTTCGTAATAAATACTTTTTATAGTAAAAGATTAAATTATAATCACATAATACACGCTATTCATATAATGTACTCCTACTGTATTAATAGGGTTATTACATTTATAATTTGGCAAACCAAAATGATTTGGCATATTAAAACATTGTATCTTTTTATCTTTTAAAATGCTGACGAGATTACTTAATGAAGTTATAACATACTTTCCATACTTCTTATGTTTTAACATTTCAATTCGCGGTTTCCGTTTTCCTGTATTTATCACACTAAACATGTTTTTCCCACTCCGCGGTTTTCCGCCAGTATAAGTGGCCAATAGTTTAATGTTTTGTTTCTTGCCTTGATACTGGGATACCCAGCTTCGAGACCATGTTATGGTTAAA
Source organism: Sweltsa coloradensis (assembly GCA_024449915.1). Taxonomy (NCBI): domain Eukaryota; kingdom Metazoa; phylum Arthropoda; class Insecta; order Plecoptera; family Chloroperlidae; genus Sweltsa; species Sweltsa coloradensis. The sequence goes on from JAMZAV010000383.1 coordinate 443,915, forward strand.
CACTTGAATTGACCTATGAATCATAGCCAAGGACATAGTGAAAAGATAAATGTCATCTGTGGCGTTGCATTTTGGTATTGTTCAATACCAACAATAAACGACGAAGTTAAAAAAACATTAAACATTGTTTTTCCTATTCATTTCAGCATCTATATCTTTCCACGTATTGCACTGTAACAAGGCCTTGACTATAAAATTATTGTGGTACAATTTCCTCTTTCCTGTCATGACTGCGCAACCTAAAAAATGATAAACAAACATTTATTACCTTCAAACTTCAAAGGTCAGTTCAATAACACTCTCTTCAAATATTACATAATAAATTATTCTAACTAAACGGGTATGTATCTGATGACTCACCACTTGTGTTTGGACTAAGTTATATATCTCTAGACCAAAGTATGTTCTATGCACACAAAAATTATGTTGATGGTTGCTGACGCCATTACCCGTCATGCAATAGTACCGACAGTGTTGGCTCAAGCGCTTGACTCTGATTCGGAAACTCTCGAATCCCGTCGTGACCGGCAATCCTGACTGAAGGTTTTATCCGACGTTTTTCGCAGTCGTTAAAGCGAATGCGAGGGATTTAGCCTTCGGACATCCCTTCACAAATTGTCCTAACCACAATATACCTTGTTCACTTGAAGAGGGGTATGCGTGTCACCCGTTATAATTTTATTGTGATAATAATAATTCGATTAAAATAAATCTCACCTGCGTGAAATATTTTCAACACCGACTTTCCCAACCAAGTACCACACAAAGTGTGAACATTTCATTTCAACGTGTTGATAATCCAGGCCACCCCTTATTTGTCACGATTCCTATACACTCGTTACAGTTTTTCAATAACAGTATTTGCGTCAATTATTCAAATAATTTATATGTTTAGATTTATCTGTCCTCATTACAGAATTATATGACGTTTGAGTGCATAATGAAATAGTCGCCTTTTAATCAAGACTTCCAATAAACACAAGAGAAACCTGATGTCATTTCCAGGCCTGGGTTGGATTTTGCCTCTTCTGGATTGAATTTAGTTCTGAAATAATGCTGATTTTTCTTACGATATGTCACATATAGTGAAATTGTTTTGTCTATCCTGCGCAGTGATTCTAACTGGGAACGCGCTTTGTGATTGGGGGAAACAATCTATGTCTGTACATAGATATTAACAATTTATTTTGCAGTGTAGTCAACTTGGATTGAACCAGATTTTAACTATATGACAACTCATATATTTTCATGATACGCAATTAATTTATATGGCGTTCAATATTTGTGTTGCTTTATTGTTAATTGTATTATTTCCCTCCGATTCCTGTCTGCTCCTGACCTAGCCATTAAAACCTTGACAACCCAACAAACTTATCAAAATTTTGATCTCGTTGCAGTAACTGCGGATATCCTCTGCAACCGTCATGAATTTCCAGTAATACACAAAGGATTATGATTTGTCATCAACGAAATTCCGACGTAGCTGTATTGCCACGGGCTAAATAGTGCATGACAGAAACATGTTGTATACTAGCACAAAATGCGCAGGATGCCACCAAATGATACTTGTAAATGCTACCGATTTCTAGAAACTAATAAAGATCATTGATAAAATATGTTTTAATACAAAATGTTGTCAACCATATTTCCGATTATGTAATCCGCATCTACTCGATGCGCAACAATTTCGTATAAAAGGTGGGGTGCCCACCACAGTAAGCATACTTCGTCATCATAACCTGAAGTCTACCATGGGTAACTATAAGATGTATTGTCTGCTGCTGGTTGCTGTGTTGGCAGTGATCGCCGCTCCTCTAGGTAAATAGAACTCATTCTGTAAAGTTTTTACAATTAATTCACTTTCCTAGACCGAAACTAACAAATGTTTCGATATTATACTTAAACTTACACTGGGACCAGAGAAGCAAAATTATAGAGGCGCAGTATCTTAATCAACAGATTGGCAAAGCAGGATGTAAAAATATATTTCCTCCAGTATTCAAATCTCCTTGCTGTATATGTGCTGGGTTGTCAGAAATATTTTTTTCTGGATAGTAACTCTGCCTCCTGACCACAAATCATATTAAAAAGATTCAAGATTCAAGATGTTTATTAGCCATAGATATATACACGTATATAACCATCCCTGCTAAAGGGCAGTGTAAAAAAGTATCGTGCCAATGGTTTGTTGATTTTTTCTTCGAGAGACGAGAAAGCGCGATAAAATTGAGATTTTATAATTGAGATAATTTCAGATAGGAGAATGTATTTGAAAGTTACTAATTCACATATTATATTGTTGTATTACGTTGATTTCGGAACAATTTTTGAAGTCGCGTTGTGGGATGTGAGTTTTTAACTGAATTTTGTTTTGTCGCTGTAAAAAAAAACACGTCAAGTTGATTAATTCATCTCTATCGATATGCCACTACACCAAACAAAGCTGTACAAAATTTCCATTTTGCTTTTTGCAAGTTTTCTTACCTACGGAAAAAAGTCGTTGGTATCAATAAATACGTAATCAGCATTTAACGGCAGATGTTTAAGAATATCGTAAATATAGCAGTTCATTTTCCTAAGAGAGGTAAGTTGGCGTTGAATTACTTTCAAATCTACTTTTTCGTCTTCGTCATCAATGCTTTCCCATGCTTACTTAAATTGTTGCCTATATCAGTAACAACGGGAATTGCTTTTTTGACACAGCAGGTATGTCATGTGAGTTGATAGGCATACACAAACAACTAGCATTATTACTATTTCTCTTTTCAGCTAAGGCCCAGGATTCTAGAATCGTTGGAGGTGTATCAGTGGCCATAAATAATTACCCTTATCAGGCAAGTTGAACTATTTCTATCGATTGTAAAACTAAGATAATGTTAACGATAATTTCTTTGCTACGTATTATGTATTAGATCTCACATGTCGAGTATTTGGTTACACTATTTCGGTTTAAACTTTAATAAGCTACAAAGTCTTCACGATGTTTTGGTATAAACCAAGAAATCGGGTATATAAATAGGACACCATAGACCCTAATATAAGAAATATACACAATATGTGGATTGTAACTACAAATAAAATGTAGCAACTTAAAAATCTAATCTTATGTCTCTGTTTGAAGTCAGCAAATTTGTCTAGTATAAAGTTTTCTATGAGCACTAAACTAATTTAACTTAAGAAAACATGCTGATACGCTGCCGTCTACAGTTTCTTTAGTAAAACTAAACAATCATTTCTTGTGCACTTTAAATATGCATGTTCTAAAATCATTTTATGGAAAATCTATTATATATACAACATATTATTAAATGACTTACTGTACCGTCCCAATAAATACTATTTTCCGTACTATTAAAAGAATCCACATTAATGGAAAGTTGGTGCAAGGTTGACTTATGCACTAAGTGTTTAACTAAGTTTAATAATGAACTCTTCTAACTTAATCACAAGTATATATTTTTTAAGTATCATAATACATTGCATGGAAATTAGAACAATTGTATACATATTTCGCTATATTTAATATCACATTGTTGGATGGTTTATAAAATTATGGATTATTTAAGGATTATGATTGATTGATGAAAACTTCTGCACGAGAATCGGAATTCTAATCCGGAATATTTGTAGCCCACAAGAACAACCAACCAGAAATCAATAAAGTTTTACTCAAAATTGTAATACAAAAATAGAAAATTACACGCATGATTCTTTGTTTAGTTGTCGTACCGCTGTAATGGCAGTCACTTCTGCGGCGCTGCAATCATCAGCAAGAATTGGGCTGTGACCGCTGGCCACTGCATCATTTACAACCCTGCATTCACCACACTCAAGGCGGGAAGCGCCAGTCGAACGAGTGGAGGTATCGTCCACACTATCATCCTGACTTACCGCCACCCTCAATACAATGCAATCTCCAAGACTCGCAGGCCGCTCAAGTTTGAACAACTTACTGTTCGCCATGTCTAGTGTATGCGACTCATGCTTCATACAACAGTAGATCGCGAGAGTTAAGTTTAATGCAGAAGGCCAGTTCGATACGCCAAATCAGAAGTTTTAACTTCTGATCTGACTAGTCCATCATTCTGTCTAGTTGTAACGTGACTTGACCCGTCCTAGCAACCAAGCAATAATAAATTCTGAGTGTTATGAGCTTTGTTGATCTGCGTTGATGCGGTGTTAGCACTGTCCATACCACAGATTGCTTTATTTCATATTAAAAATATCGATTCTTGGTTGGTTATCGCTCACTCGTCGATTACGTCGGGGCCTACAGGATTGGCTTGGTCGCTCTGATTTACTGTCCCCCACTGAAAATCAGTTATATAACTGAGTGGGTAGACTCTAAAATTAATACTATTTATTTATTTATTTGGTTTGGGGTGCGTCAACCGTTGGGTAAAAATGCGTTAACTTAGCTAAGGGGATGTAGGGAGGACAGACCCGTGCTGGACTCGTCCAGCTACTGGCAAGGGGAATGAAGGGGGGCGGGGTTTCTCAAGACGTTCTCTTTGTCATCATATTTTGTGATGTAATCGACATATTTGCCGTCGGGGAGAGGTTGAAATAGTCATCGACAACCACTTTTGGTCTATTGATAAACTAGTCAATGCGTGTAGCGATAGTTATGAGGTTATGAGGTATTGTGCTCAATGCAATTAAAATTTATTCAGTCCATATTCATGTTCTGAAGCCCAGAGATTTCCCTTGTTCCTTGCAGATTTGTTTATTAATGTTTGTGTCCATAAAATCGAAGTCATAAGCACCCTGGTGTATTGGCCTCGGACAATATGAGATGTGATTACAGGCCTCAATAAAATATGACAGGATATAAGGATGTACGGGCACGAAAATACGTTTACCAGAATATATATAAAACAGTAAAATTATGTTGAGAAAGAACATATAGCTTACATTTTTTTGAGAATACCAAACAAATTATTTTCCGTCTCCACATGCTCCCATGTGAATTTTATAAACCATTATGTAAACCGTACTCGAAAGAGGTATTTTATGGTCGGTGACACACCTGTGGCCAAAACATTTCATTGTTAAATGTGATTCTTGAATTTCTTAAGATCTACGATATTTTGCGCTTACCGATATATAATAAAAATAATAGATAATAATATAATATAATAAATAATATAATATATAATATCGATGTCTTTTTGGTATTACGGTTTATACAGATTCTGGAAAAAAGGTTTTTCAAACCCACACAGCATTTCAGTCTTCTATATGCTTCAGGTTAATCTTAGGAAGTAAATTCACGTCATTAGTCATATTGAAGAAAATCTGGATTTTTTTTAAAGTTTTTTAACTTATGATTTGGACTTAAGTCCATCAGTTCTTGTGGAGTTTGTAAACGGTGACTTTGGAGCCGTCCTATAGCAACGAAGCACATAATAAATTCAGAGTTGTGCTGAATCGGCCTTGTTGATTCTGGCGTTGATTCGCGGGTGTTCGCACTGTCCATACCACTGATTGCTATATTTCCTATTTAAAATAACGATCTTATGGTTGGTTATCGCTCACTCGCCGATTGCGTCGGGGCCTACAAGGTTGGCTTAGTCACTTCGATTTAAAGTCCCCCACTGAAAATCAGTTATATAACTGAGTGGGTAGACTATAAATACAATTTATTTATAACTTTCATTATATACGATACAGCATACGGTTTTAGTGTAGCTCTGATCTTGAAATTTAACTATGTTTTGATAGGTGACAGTTCCCTTCAACTTCGCGGTCATTGGTATCGCTTCCATCGCTCTTCCGGCTGCGAATGCTGCTGTTGCTGATGGAGCAATTGCTACTGCTAGTGGCTGGGGATACACAGTGGTAAGTATTAAGTAAAGACTTAGTCCATCAGCGTCAACTTGAACGTTAATGCCAACTGGAAAGTTGAACATTATAGTTGACGGTTGAAGCATTCCCGCAATAGCCAACTTCAATATTCAACACATCCCATAACTCTAATCTTATGATTGAGTTATTCAATGGACTTGCCATCACATGAACAAAAAAACCTTAAATACACCCTTGCGGAACTCCAGATTGAACTGAACCCTGCGGAATACCATTAGAGTCCTGCGTTTGTCAACAGGGTGGTGGTTCGATTCTTCCCGTCGCTCTCCAGGCTGTGAACGTAACAATAGTGAACCAGACTGTATGTGCAAAAGTCTGGAAAGGTGGTCAACGAAACATTACTTCTGCAATGATATGTGCTGGTGGCTCCCCCACTGGAGGAACTGGCTCATGCAATGTAAGCTGTTTTTTACTCTTCCTAATTTTTGGCAAAACTTATTTTAGTTTGATTTTGATCGTCTAATAAATTAAGATTCTATTTTCTATTTTAAGTAAGGGGTAAGGAGTACAGTGGGTGAACGCTCTCTGCCCTGAAACTCACGTATACCGCTGGTCAGAGCAGATGTAGGGTTCGAAAGCTAGTGTAACGGCTTCGTTCTCCTCGACGTCTTCCTTCTGTTCATACTTCATCCTCATTTATCACCACTCATCGTCTCGATTAGCCAAAGTGCATTAATATGAGACGTTATGCAATATCCAATCAATCCAATCTATTTTCTTTTATGAGATCTGTTTTTCTACTTTTTCTTTTTTCGCATTTTAAAATTTGGTTAATTTTACTTTATTTCACTTTAACATTGTTAACATCCAATTTTAATGTTTTCAAAATTGTTTTCTTACCATACGTTGGTGGTGTAATATAACTATTCCAATCTTAGTTTAACTACAGTTTATTATTTTATATGTTTTTTATGGTTATTTTTATTTAGTTGTCTTTCTTTGAAAATCAGCTTTCATAATTCAATAAGGAAGATGTAAGTTAATTATATAATTAAATCTTCAACATTATATTTGGCATTACCTTGGTCACATATTTGAAGTATTTTACATAGTACATACAATAAAATTTAAGCTTTGCCGATATCCTGTCCATTTAAGTGTTCTGCCATCGTCTTAGATAAACAATAGTATCTCTTGTACAAACCAGGAATATGTATACATGTATTTGGTTTAAAGGCGCGTCAACCGTCATGCCATAATGCGTCTCTCTAGCTTAGGGGATATATATATATAATGTGAGACAAATTACCCATGCTGTACAGATCCAGCCATAGGAAAGGCTAGGAAAGTAGTGTGGAGTTTCCTACGCCGTTGTCGGCGTCTGAAATTCAAAATGTGTTTCTATATCTAAAATAATGATGATGTTTGGACGGAATAACAACCCAAATACACATATTTCTAAATATTTTTTATTACCTCAGAATTAAGAAATTCAAATCATTTCAAAAGAAATCTTATTACAGAATGAGTTGAATCTAATTCACTGGAACTGCAATTTTGTGTCCAAGGCGAATAATTTTCTAAATATTATTGATCAGGAAATTTGACACGTCTTTCATATTTAGCCATTAAATTTCGTTAGTTCATAACTTTTTATGTGAAATAAAGGTAACTTTTTATAACTAAAACTTTATTTTTTGAACTTTTGATGTAAAAATTATAATTTTTTGCTACCATCGTTCGTCCGTCGTCTGTCGTCCCTTCTGCCACCACTATTCCCTTTACACCACAATCGAGTCTCCTCCTCGCTGTTCCACATCTTTCCTTACTCTGAACTGCCATCGTTGTCGTGGTTTGCCCCTTAGCCTCCTACCTGTAATTACCAATTCCATCATTTTCCTCGGCAATCTCATTTTTTCCAGTTCGAAACACTTTAATCTCGTCACACTCTAAACCGCCTTCTAACATACTGACGTTTAAATATACTGACGTTTATTGTGAAAATTATATTTTTTAAAAGTCAATCTTACACCATAAATTTTAGTGAATCGTTCTTATGCTATAAGCCTTTGTCTGTATGCCTGTTCAGTTTCGCTGCAAACAAGATACAAATCGCAGCATAAGGTCCATCAAAGAATACGTTTTATTTTCCAGGGAGACTCAGGTGGCCCGTTGGTTTCTGGTTGTAAGCTGGTTGGTATTGTGTCCTGGGGTTCCCCCTGTGCCAAACCCAACATCCCTGATGTCTACGCCAGGGTCGCTTACAAACCACTGCGAGACTGGATCACGACCATCACCATGATCTGATAGCCAGTGATGTATGTTTGATAACGTTAGTAATTTTGTAGTTGTCAAACAGCATAATATCAGTTAATAAAAAAATATATTATGCAATTGGTGTTTTTTATTTTAGTCACTTCACTATAATGGGCACCAATAAAACAAACGGAGTTTTTTTGGGGACCATTTAAAATATCGATGGTGAAGACCATACCTATCTGCATCGCCAAATGAATGTTGTTTTGATACGTTATCGAATTTTTGTATGTTGTCAACAGCTTAACATTAAAAAATTTATATATTACTCAATTCTTTTTTTATTTTATCATTTATAATGCTCCAGAAACAAAGGTTTTTTTGGGACGTATTTTAATATATGTATCACTACACTTTATGTTCCAACATCGTTTAGTTGGGTAAAGGAGTGCCACCTAAATCTTGGGCATCACCGAATCAGCACTGGCCTGCCAAGCTCGGCACCTCATCTTCTTCCTCATTTTCTTGTCGTAACACCAACTCTCTCCACTTTTTCCTGTCCTCCCACCATCTTTCTCTCTCTTCAACTACTTCCCACTCCTCTCCTCTCTCCTCCACATCTGCCTGTACTTGATCTTGCCATCTATCTCGAGGTCTTCCCACTCTTCTCCTATCATTCTTTAGCTCAAAAGCTTGTCTTGGGATTCTATTCTTCTCCATTCTTCTCATAAGTCCATACCATCGTAGTTGCTCCTTTCCCATCTTGAACTTGAGGCTCTCTACTCCTACTTTCTTCCTTATCATACTACTTCGTATCTTGTCCAACTTTGTCACACCTGCCACACTGCGCATGAACTTCATCTCAGCTGCCTCTATAGCACTTTCTTCTTTCAGCCCATTGGCCAAGTTACCGCACCATATGTTATAATTTATATATTAATTTATATTAATTAATCTATATAGACCTATACGTTATAATTTATAAATAAATAAAATAAATTTATATTTGGAGTCTACCCACTCAATCATAAAACTGATTTTCAGTGGGAAACAGTAAACCAAAGCGACCCAGCCAACCCTGTAGGCCCCGACGCAATCGACGAGTGATCGATAACCAACCAAAGATCGATATTTTTTAATAGGACATATAGCAATCAGTGGTATGGACAGTGCGAACACCCGCGGATACAACTTTGAATTTATTATATTTATGTGTTTTGTTGCTAGAACGGCTTCAAAGTCACCGTTTACAAATTCTTAATAATACAAGAACTGATGAACTTAAATCAGAAGTTGAGAAACGTTTGACTTTCGCGGGAATCGAACCCTGGACCATCTGCATTGGAAGCAGAGACGCTAACCACAAGACCAACGAGCCACACAACAGGGAGTTTACTTATTTCTTCGGTTTTTGTGTGGGGGGGGGGGGGGGAAATGGTGTAAACATACCGGTTATCTGAGTTAAACATCAGACCAACGAATTAAAAAAATTCAGTTGACCAGCGATATTGACCAAACGGGTGGAACTTCAACATTTCAAAAAAGCTTCTGAAACTAAAATGTATCAGTCCAACAAGCTCTGGAGTTGCTTAGAACAAAGCGAAAGACCTTGTTTCACTTCTATGCTAGCTCATCCCACCCCTCTACTCACACTCGCATAATGTCTGGTCTTTGTCGGCGAACCTAGTGGACTGGAATCCAAGTTAAGACGAGTGAGTCACACATGACATTCTGAGCTTACAATTGTTTTGATTTTGAAGAAAATATTGCTTTTCAGGAAAAAAATGATGAATAGATATTTCATTCAAGATTTTTGCATCGTGAACTATTAACAGCTTTATGCAACATTATCACATTTTTAACCAATCAACCAATCAATCTATTTCGAACCCATTTTCTAAATTGGAAGCCGGGTAAGGGGTGGGAGGTTCCCACCACAATCTTGGCTAACCGGGTTTACTGTCCAAGCCTGACGCTTCACCCACCTCGTATTTTCTTCCTCTTCACTGTCTTCTCCCTCAGGGACCTCCACCAGTTATTGCGATATTTTACATTTCTTCCCAACATCTTTACTGGGTAATCCTTTCCCAAGCTGCATTTCTCATTGAAACATTATTTATTAAACATTCTTGGTTTTATAAACGGCCACATCGTTTCTAACAGGGGCGCCTGCAGACTGACTGTCCGTCGCCCAGGCCAAGCAAATCAGGCTAATCAACATTGCCATAACATAATATAATATTTTAACACATCACGCACTCACGCACGGTGCATTTTGTCATAATTTTATGATCGTTGGTAATTTAAATAATAACACGGGCTATAGGTTTACCGGTTTATACCGGAAATCGGTTTAACCGGTTTATTTTGAAAATCGGTACTGGCGCACTGGTATTATACCAACAATCGTATACATGGAAACATCGAAAACCGGCGTGCTGACCAAAAATCGGTTTATTCCGAAAACCTGTTTATAACGAAAACTGGTACACCGCTTTAATTCGGTATACCGGTTGAAACTGACAACCAATTTATAGCAAAAACCGGTATTCCGGTTAATACCGATAACCGGTGTACCGGATTATACTAAAAATCTATATACCGGTTAACAGCAGTTTGTAAACCGGTTTGGCGATATACAAAAAAACGGTTATTTAACCAGTATACCGCATTACGGAACAGGCCTAAGTCTGCTGTCTTTGGATCCGGGTATTATAGTGATGGGTGACTGGCAGAACTTAAAGGAATTGTCTTGATTTGCATAACAGGCTTCTCAGAAAGTACCTGCATTCAATTTCAGGCAAATAAAAAAAAAATTAGGTCGCTAAGTCATATAGTACTTGCATAAAAACAGATTTGCTAAAGCTCTGCGGAGCGCGTGGGCCGCCTATAGTGACGTCACTGTACGGCCACCGCCAGGCTGCATAGCATAGAGCTTGCTGCATACATCCCGCGCGGGTACGATCTGTTGGAGAACCATGGACAGTCCCAATAAACTCACAAGTCACAACCTAAATCACTAAATTAAAGATGTTCTTATGTATATAAATTATTCAACACAACTTGGAGTCCTAGTTTATATACAGCGAGTTCAATAAATTACAATACTTGGAAATAATTAGAACTAGGAGTTAGCAGAACACAGACTTCACTCAAAGTAACGCATTGGCACTCAAACCTCGCACGAAATGTCAAATAAAATCACTATCACAAATTATATAAACACACTAATATGTCTCAACCTAAATCACAAAATTACAATGTTCTGCACTGGCCACAATCTGAGGAACTTGCCTTTGCAATCTAAAATGCCCCTTCATAACATCGTGTCTTGAAACTGTGCCCAAATATACCCTCAAACACGCAAAAATATGCATTCCAAAATCACACCCCATCTTGGTAATCAGCATATTTTGACCGAACTACTTGCCCAAATTACAAAACAAAATATAGAGAATTTACAGAAAAGGCTGTCGAGTACGTCAATAATGGCCAATATTTTTTTGGATCAAAATCCTCCAAGGTCACGGGGCATAAAGATCGTCCCCATGTTATTTCTTATGGGAGATTTTTGCCGATGGGACCTAGCTCGAAAAATGTCATGTTTGACAATTTTTTGGGAGGTCATGCTGGCCCCAATAATTTTTCTGTTAATTGCTAAATTCATTACTAGTTAGCCTGAATGAAATATATTTTTTGAGTTTAGCGGTTAAATACCCCTTTAAGCTCAATATTAATGCTCTACCTCTAATGTTCATTCAATGAGTCTTGTCATATTTAGTTAATTGTAAGTATTTTTTCGCCTTTGCTAACCTAGTTGTTTGTGGTTAGAATGTTTAGTATTTTTATGAAATGTAGGGTAATCGTCGCGATAAACCTGGTAGAAATTGCCTTATTGGATGAGCGAAGCGAAGACTTCAATTTCACTGACCCCCAAAAAATTTAGCTCGGGTGTTTTTTTTGTTTTTTTCTCTGTCTGTTTGTTCGCTCGATTCCGGGCAAACGGCATATGCGATCTTAATGAAAATTGAAGGGGACCTTCGTTTTCTCTGAACTTAGAGGTGTATTGTTTTTGGGTACAATCGAAGAAATATTTCTCATAAATATCGTACTTTTACGATTTTTTTCGATTTTTAATGCGATATTTTCGTGACATTTGGTCCAATTCTGATCAAACGGGTGGGGCTACAACGTTCATATTATACATGGACATTAAGGTTATGGTGATGTAGTACCTTTTGAAAGAAAAAGTTGAAAAAGTTAGCCAGAATCTATAGAAATAAAGCTTTTAATATACGTTTTTTGACTTTTTGTGCGATATTTTCGTGCCATTTGGGCCAATTCTGACCAAACGGGTGGGTACAACGTTCATATTGTATATTTACATTAAGATTATAGTGATGAAGTACCTTTTGAAAGAAAAAGTTGAAAAAGTTAGCCAGAATCCATAGAAATAAAGCTTTTATAAATAAAGTTTTTTGCGTAAAATAATTACAAATTGACAAGAAACAATAGAAACTTGACAACAATCACCTACAATGCGTAGGCAGCAAAACAAAGCAATTGCAAAAGTAAAAATTTCCCACGCAAACTAAAAACTTAAAAAAGCTCATCCATCAACGCGGCGGGACTTTAGCGTTTTCCTAGTTAAATAAACCTAATCTTGACGAATTAAATTGAGTGGTGAAAGGGTTGAATGCAAACCACCCGCTTCGCCCCCCTCAATGTTCCATTGAATATTGAATCGTCTCGATGATCCTAAGCCTTTCAGAGGCGCGTGTTACCTAACATTATTACTACGATACAATAACAATTTAAGACTCTATTGTTCACACCTTTGACATTGACGATCCATATCGAATTTGATTACAATATTGCTCGTGTTGGGGTGATAAAATTCAAATAGCCTATAAACAGGGAGTTTACAGTCTACGGGATCCAGGGAGATATTTTGAATCTACTCTCCAACTACTTGTCAGGTCGATTGCAAAGCGTTGTTATTGATGACGGAAAATCTTCACCTGAATCTGTTACATCTGGAGTGCCCAGGGGTCGATTCTGGGACCGTTAATGTTCACATTATTTGTTAATGACGTTCCGTCATGTTTTAAAACTTGCAAATGTTTAATGTATGCTGATGACCTGAAAGTGTACAAACGCATCAACAATATTGAGGACTGCGAGTCTCTCCAAACGGAGCTTGATGCATTTTCTACGTGGTATAAGTCATGGAAGCTTAACCTAAATGTGGCTAAGTGTAATTTTATTACGTTTACTACTAAAAGGAAAGGTAATATTGACTTCATTTACCAGCTTGATAACTCTCCGCTAATGAAGGTGAATACTATCCGTGATTTAGGTGTACAACTGTCTAGTGATCTCTCATACAATAATCACCTACAGCTTATCATCCCGAAGGCCCTTAAAATGCTCGGCTTTGTGAAAAGGAATTGCACAAAAGACTTTTCCATTAGCACTTTCAGGAAGCTTTTTGTGGCTTTAATAAGACCTCAAATTGACTATGCAAGTGTCATATGGAACCCTCATCACATTACCAAAATTCGTAGCATTGAACGTATCCAGCAGAAGTTCGTTAAGCATGTCTGCTACAAGACCAATGTTACTTATCATAGATGCAACTATTCAACTTTATGCAAGAATTTAAATCTTGCATCACTCGAAAATCGTCGCCAGCATACAGATCTAATATTTCTGTATAAGCTTCTGCACAATTATTTTGACTCTCAGCTTCTTCATGCAGTACATTTTCACGTTCCTGCAAGACTAACACGAAACCTTCAGACTTTCCATCTTCCCAGAAGCAGACTAGACATTTTTAGTAATTCACCAATAAACCGGATCCAACATACGTATAACCAATTAGTTGTCATCCATCCTGATCTTGACATTAATCACCTAAACTTTCAATGTTTTAAAAACTTTTTCTTCAAAATATGTTCTTGAGGTTTATAACTTTTGTAATCGTCATAGTTTATTTTATTTTTTTGCATTTCGTTTAGTATAATGTTCTTTTGTGCACGTGTCGAGTTGTTTTTAGATGTTGTTTGATTTTTTGATATCATTTTTATTTTTTGTGCTATACTACGTATATCACGCACGTTCAAAGCGCCATGGTTGAAATCGCCTTGGTTCCAGTCGATTGCAGACAGTGATATATGCGTTGAATTTGTCTCGAAGCGCTTCCGTTCAACTCGCTTTTAGAATCGACTTGGAGGGAACCAAATCACCTTGACCATACGTGGAATAAACTTAAAAAGCGACTTCGTGCGGCTTCGTGCAGCTTCGCGATATCATCGTGTTGTGCGTGCGCATCCACAGCCATATGCATATTTCCGTTTTGGAACACACCGCCAACTCATGTTAATGTCGAACGTCGCCTAGCGGAAATCCAGTGGACCTTGTCTGCAACCGATCTGCAACCGACTTGAAGAACGCGCTTTGTAGTGGCGTGATATATGGGCGGATCCCAAATCGAATTCGTTTGAAGGCGATTTCAACCAAGGCGCTTTGGCGTGCGTGATATACGTAGTCAATGATTGTAAATTTGTACATTTTTACATACAGATGGCGGTGCTCGCCTCAACAACAAACACAACTCCACAGCCACTTAAATCGTCAGATAAGCCAACTAGGTGAAGTATCTTTGTGGCAGGGAAATGATTTTTCCCTTTTTTGATGACTTTTAATGGGCACTTAAGAGGAAGGGGTAGTCGCGAAATTAAAACCACACGAAATTACAGTTTTTCTGTTATATCTCGAGAACGATGCAAAATATCTAAAAACTGATTGCAGACAAACCCTGTGGTTTTGGGACAACTATAGCCTGTACGAAAAAAAATTGTAAAGTGAAGGTAATGAAGTTTTTTATTTGATATATTTAATTAATTATATTCATATCCCTAAGAACAAAGTACGTCTGGGCCTTGTAAGGGCCAACATATGGCGGTAGGTACTAGTTTTTGGCAGTCACTCCACGTATGGTCCATGCGCCTGGGCCTCGTACGAGACGCATCCGGCCAGCCAGATGAAACTGTATCTGACAGGAAGTTTAGGACTCATCATGGGGTAAATAATGATATGCATACATATTTATTCAAAATTTCATAAAAAACTGTCAACGATATATTTCATATTTTGTTTTTTCTTGCGAGGGGTGTGGGCGAGTGTATACTTACATGAAACATGGAGACTTAGTGGCTCCATGCACCGATATGAATCCCCCTTTTTGCTGGGGGTGCGTACGTACTGCATGTGTTACCATTAGTATGAAGACCAAATTTTGTGGCAAGGGCTGAGTGGTTAAACCTTACCTTCTTGTAATTACTTCTGCGTGCGTTCTGCATACACTACCATTAGTATGAAGACAAGTTATTTCTGGCAAGAACTGCATGAGTCCTTCTGTACGACTTCTGCTCATGGCTTCGCGCTGTGTGCCTGTAGGAATCATCCTCTTGCTATAACGGTGCGTGCGTACTGCAAGTATTACCATAAGTATGAAGACACGATCCTCCTGACAAGGGCTGAGTGGTTGAACATTACCTTCAGTTCGACTTCTGCTCCAGGCTTTGCCTATATGAATCCATCTTCTTGCTCTAGGGGAGAGTGCGTACTGCGATTTAACCTTGAGTATTTTTACACTTTCTGGCAACAGATTGTAGAATAGCTATATACATTACCATTTACCTTCAGGATGACTACCGCTTGCCCGCTCTGGCTGGGCCTATTGAATCCGTTCTGGGCTTTCGTGCCATTTGGCCGATTTGACCAAACGGGTGGGGCTACAACGTTCATATTAAACAAAGACAAGTATATATAATACCATTTGAAAGAAAAAGTTGTAAAAGTTAGCCAGAATCCATAGAAATAAAGCTTTTAATATAAGTTTTTTAAGGTTTAGGTGCGATATTTTCGTGCCATTTGGGCCGATTGTGACCAAACGGGTGGGGCTACAACGTTCATATTAAACATGGACATTAAGGTTATGGTGATGTAGTACCTTTTGAAACAAAAAGTTGAAAAAGTTAGCCAGAATCCATAGAAATAAAGCTTTTAATATAAGTTTTTTATACGGTAAATAATATCAAGTGGCAAGAAACAATTGAAACTTGACAACAATCACCTACAATGCATAGGCAGCAAAGCAAAGCACTTGCAAAAGTAAAGATATCCCACGCAAACCAAAAACTTAAAAAAAGCTCATCCATCAACGCGGCGGGACTTTAGCGTTTTCCTAGTTATATAACATTGTTTAGTAAAATTCTTCAAATTTAACGTTATTTCTGGGTTTCAGAAATCATACAAATACAAAAATTTGTAAAAAGAAAAAAAAACGGCAGCCAAGTTCTCATTCAAAAGTCTTTGGCTGTGAATGTAGTGAGATATAGAATTTTGCCCGGTAGAGAGCGAACAAACAGACAGAAAAACAAAAAAAACAAACAAAAAACACCAGAGGTATTTTTTTTTCGGGGGTCAGTGAAATTGAAGTCTTCGCTTCGCTCATCCAAATATATTCAGGAACCCCTTAGATCAAGAAAAGTTACTCATTGGAATTTTATGTGATGTATCCAAAACTTTTGATTTCACGTTACATGGCACTAGTTAAACTACTTTCAGACAATACATTCAAATAATCATACCCAACTTACACAAAAAACAACAAATTATACACACAAAAAACTTACCCCAAAAACCAATACAATGCCTGCAGAAGAAAAAAGAAATTGTTTACATGATGATTTAAATGTAAATGTTGAATAATATTCTTAGATCACAGATATTTATTTTATTTATTTATTTATTTAACGTCTATCCTATTCAGTTATAAAAACTGATTTACAAAGGAGGACAACAAAATAAATCTAATTACATAGATGCAGAAAAACAATAAACTACATTTTCGTAAATATTTGAAATAGTAGCATTACAACAACATTGCATTTAAACACAACAATTTTGGTAACAAATAAAAAATATATATTACATGCATTTAATGAATGAATCAAATATAAAAAAAGGGTGTAGAATGAAAAAAAAAAGAAAAAGGAAAAAAAAGAAAGAAAGAAAAAAGAAAAAAAAAAAAGAAAGAAAAAAAACATTAAAAAAGAAAAAAAAGGAAAAAACTGATTGATTAGACAATCTCACTCAAACGAATATGAAAAATATAAAAACCTTTAGTATTTCCAAAATGCACACAAATAAAATTCCATCAACACATTACCAATATAAAACAGAAAAAAGCTACATTAACAAAACGTAACATGCTGCAGTAGGGCGGGGGTGGGGGAGGAGTGTGAAAACAAGTGTCTTCTCCGGCCATCCTTCGAAAACGGATACACGAGTGGTTTGAGGGCGACCCCAACATGTGCCACCGTGTAAGTGCCCCATTAGTGACGGGGAGAATACATTAAACGGACCTGTCAGGGGGCTAGTTACGAAATCGTATAGAGTTCGGGAATACGCGAGCGGTAAGGCTATTCCACATTTTACCCTCGGTATGAGCAGATAGGTATTTGTACTCGAACGAACTGCAGGTTGATTGATTTGTAATGCTTAAAGTCTCTACAGTAAGGCTATTCAAGACGATGAGTAGTGATAGATGAGGATGAAATATATATAGAAAAGAGGCGGGGAAACCCGGTACCGGTACGTACCCTACTCCTTTCAAAAAAGTACCAAGGAGACCAACGGTTACGTCCCATCCGAATGGATGGTGTAACCTTGACAGTCACATAGGTTCCTCCACTAACCCGGACTACCGAGCAGACGTCGAGAAGGACGAAGCCGTTACACTAGCTGTATAACTCTCCTTCTGCTCTGACCAGCGATATACGTGTGTCTCATGGCACAGCGTTCACCCCAATGACATTCAATTAATATGCTAGACTCTCAGTATGGCCGTGGGGAGCGTGCTTATTAGAAGCCATCGTGAAAAGCCGTATCAATGATTGTACATTTGTACATATTTACATACAGATGGCGGTGCTCGCCTTAACAACAAACACAACTCCACAGCCACTTAAATCGTCAGATAAGCCAACTAGCTGAAGTATCTATGTGGCAGGGAAATGATTTTCCCCTTTTATGATGACTTTTAATGGGCACTTAAGAGGATGGGATAGTCGCGAAATTAAAACCACGCGAAATTACAGTTTTTCTGTGATATCTCGAGAACGATGCAAAATATCTAAAAACTGATTGCAGACAGCCCTGTGGATTTGGGAGAAACTATAGCATGTACGAAAAAAATTTGTAAAGTGATGGTAATTTAGTTTTTATTTGATATATTTAATAATTATATTCATATCTTTCACAAACAGCACCGATTATTATATTTGAATATTTTTCTTGCATTGTATTGCTCTAACAAAACCACAGGGCTGTCTGCAATCAGTTTTTAGATAATATGTTACATCGCTTTCGAGATATCATGAAAAAAACTGTAATTTTGCGTGGTTTAAATTTCGCTACTAAAGGGGGATCCATGGACTCTATTAAAATTTTCCTAAATATAAGTTTAACGAAACATCGGACATAGTTTATCAATTATGAGCATCTGACATTGCCAAAACTATTTATAATTTATTTTTCGGTTGATTGGTACGCCCAATATAGACGATTATAGTGAAATTTTTTACGTATACACGGCACAGCTTTCTGCTCATAATTTTTATGTTAGAAGGCCAATTTTTGTTTCTATTTGTAACACATATCCTGACTTTAAACTGTATATTTTGGAATTTGTTTCTTGTTAATATCTTACACGGTACGATTTTTTTCACTTCCGCCGGTACAAAGTTAGTGTTTGTACCGGCGGAAGTAAAAAATCGTACCGTGCAAGATATATACAAGAAACAAATTCAACATTTACAGTTTATAGTCAGGGGTATGTGTTACAAATAGAAACAAAAATTAGCCGTCTAACACAAAAATTATGAGCAGAAAGCTGTGCCGTGTATACGTCAAAATTTCACTATAATCGTCTATATTGGGCGTACCGCTCAACCGAAAAATAAATCAAAAATAGTTTTGGCAATGTCAGATGATCATAATTGATAAACTATGTCCAATGTTTCGTTAAACAAATATTTAGGAAAATTTAAATTGGTCCATGGATCCCCCTGATAGGAGAAGGTATGTCATTGGATCACTTACTCTCCCTGAACATGTCCGAGTTTGAACCGGCTAAGCTACCGCGACTAAACCGCTGGCCACACACACTCATCCATCAACGCGACTGCAAATTACCTTCGCTAAAGCCTATAAAAATTACTGACTATTGTATTGCTAAATAACTTGGAATTGTTTGCATCAAGTCACGAAGCTGTATAACGTATGATGTGGTACCAACGTCATCGACTCATGAGTATCAACCACGCTATAAATACCAAGTTCTGGAGTTTCGGAGGCCCTTCCAATCTTCAGCAGGTATCGAGCACGCGTCGTCATCTCAACTTGTACGGTGGTCCACCTTCTGGACAAGCAAAGGTATAAATAACTGTACCAATCGCGCGCCTCAGATCTTAACCAATGTTGCTAACCCAGAACTGCGATCCTGGATCACGACCGTCACCGGGATCTAAGCATCGATAACAAGATAATTTTTGCTATTTGATAACATTGCTATTGTACCGCCTCTGGCCGATAATTTGAAAGTCAAAGAAACATGTCTGAAAAGTTTGCTGAATGAAAGAAGGCCTTTAAAATAACAGAAAAAAAATTGTGAATTTTTTTGGAAAATTATATTTAGATTTTTGGACAAAAGTGTGAACTACAAGACTAGTTCAAAATTAAATTTTGAGAATCGGGTTTCTGGACATAGTTTCTAAACACCTTTAGCTATAACTTGACTATAGCTTAAATAGTTTTCTGAAAATAACAGTTGGTGTACGAATTTTTTTGTCAAACGGTACAAATACGAGTTTTGTACCGTTTGACAAAAAAAATTCGTACACCAACTGTTATTTACAGAAAACTATTTAAGCTATAGTCAAGTTATAGCTAAAGGTGTTTAGAAACTATGTCCAGAAAACCCGATTCTCAAAATTTAATTTTGAACTAGTCTTGTAGTTCACACTTTTGTCCAAAAATCTAAATATAATTTCCAAAAGTGAGGTTATGTCCCGCCCAAAAAAATTCACAATTTTTTTTCTGTTATTTTAAAGGCTTTCTTTCATTCAGCAAACTTTTCACACATGTTTCTTTGACTTTCAAATTATCGGCCAGAGGCGGTACACAGTCTGTTATAAAAAATAAACAAATATGTTATTAAATGATGTGGTTCATTTTAATTAATACCATTGACGTAAATTTTACAAATAGACTAGTTCCTCAAATCAACTCCTATAATATTATTTAATAAGTCGTTTTTTTTGTTGCATTTTTGGTCTACTTTACCTACTCATAAATTGCACAGTAAGATTATGTACTACTATTATTGTACTCTGTTACCATTTACCAAGTTTCAAATAATGCTTGTTGTTGAATTATTTTTAGGATGACTGGAGTAAGCTTGTCGTAAAACAAAAAAACTCTTCCGTTAAAAAAATAGTTAGCATGTTTAGTTTGTGTTTGCTAGGTATTTAATTTTTTAACGTCTACACCTATTTACCACAATACTATCATTACCAATACCTTGCCAACTTCATGACGTTCTTTAAGCATCGGATAGGTTTCTTAGAATATTTCAAGTGGTGGAACTAGAATGTTCGGGAACAACGAAATAAAATCGAATGACGAATTGTCTCTGGACGAACCTTCCACTTAGTGTTTAGTGAATGGTTATTATGTCCCCGCTTAGACCCAAGATGTTGCATATGTTTACTGCACCACACACAGAATCGTCACCCAGCAGAAGAAAGAAGATTGAAGATAGTTCCTCCACTAATAGAAAAGTGGGATCGTTTGTGAGTTGTTCCTCAACTCTATATTAATATGAAGAAAAAATGAGTTAACGAGATGTATGTGACAGATGTAAGAGTAGAGTGGATAGATTGTTTATTTGTCATGAGTTTTGTACATTGTACACCCCTTTTGTTTATTTGTTTAACGTCTATCCAATTAAGAAACTAATTTACAAAAGAGGAGATTGTCAAAATAATGCTATTATTTGGCTATGCCTAGTGACTACTGATTGGTTATTCAATACTTCACAAATAAGATACAAACATATAAAAATACATTAATAATTGCTTTAATTCCACATAAAATGTACATGTATATACATGGTATATTTTTTAGACAATACCACCGGTGCTGTTCCTGCTTTTAGTAGGTTTATGAAAGAATCTAAATTAATTAAAAACACAATAAGATAAAAATAAGATATAAATATATACATATAAAGTCTAATACAAAAGTTACATTGGCATTATTCACAATTTTAGTATTGATAACATGACTAAACTGTCATAGGCATGTGTAACTTAATGCATTTGACACAACAAACAGAATACACAAATTGTACATGTTATAATACATGCAGCATTATATAATTTAAACAGATCACATAGATAACAATGTGGATTAAATTAGGTAGGCCTACCAGTGTAGGTCTAGGTTTCATTTTTTAAATTATTTTATTGAATATTTCAACCTAAGATTGAATATTATAAAGATTGTATAATTATCATCATTATCTGTTGCCAAGTCCAACTCTGTGTTGGGTTGGCATTGAAGATAGGCCTCTCCTTCTTCTTATGTCCAGCCTCTACTTTTCTCTTTCCACCACATTAAATAAAAATAAATACCTACAAAAAATCCTCTAAATTCATGGTTTTTAAATCGTAAAGAAACTCGAATTGACATTCATATAAGAAAAAAGAAATCTCTTTATAACGAGTTTGTTTTTTGCGGTCTGGGTTTCAAATTCATTAATTTAATTAAAATGTTTAAAATGTTTAGTATTGTAGTCTCGATTAGCCAAGTTGCATAAATATGAGACGTAAAGCAATATCCAATCAATCAGTTATCATAAATTGTTATAATTTCAGTTAAATTATACCCCAGAGTTGTCCTTGATCCAGCTTCGAAGATTGGAAACACGAGTATATATCCCAGGGAATGTGGGTTCTGCGCATTTATATCCGTGAGAAGTGATGCCGATAAGTGTTGGGGTGCCTGATAGCACGGCCACCAGTGGGCCGCCGGAGTCATTCTGGTAACAGAATCCATGTTTAGTACACTCATACAACGTACATGAAGAATTAAATAAATACATTCGTATTAGAGTCTACCCACTCAGTCACATAACAGATTTCCAACAGGAGACAATCATTTAAAGCAGACCAAGCCAACCCTGTAGGCACCGATACCATCGACGAGCGAACAATAACCAACAGTAAAGGACCGTCATTTTTAAATAGGAAATACCGATCAATCAAGCTGGCACGATTACACCCGCGGACGGCTCCAAAGTTACAATTCACACATATAGTGCAGAAGCGCCTGGAATCGAACTCCGGACCGTCTGCATTGGAAGGAGAGCCTCTAGCCACAAACCAACAATTCACACAAAAGTACATAATGTACACAATTAGTGTGACGTACAATATGTCGGCCACCCCATGGCAATAAGCAAACCCCCAGTTTTGGCACTAAACACGGTCCCATCCTATACTAACAAATTTGTAATGTTTTCGACGGTCTCTCAAAGGTATCTTTGAATTGTTCAAAGTCGTGTTTTTTTCTCGATAACCTTAACCCTACTTGTACCAATGCTTGGACTTGATTGAATAATGCTCGTTAACATAAAATCACATAACATGCTTTAAGTGAAATTAAAAATTAAAAAACAAGAACTGACTATTTGTTCGATTAATTAAATTCTTTACAAACTTTTAACGAAATATTAAAATAGAAAATAATGAACGTTCACAAATTACACATTTCTTGTTGTATGTACTGCTAACGCAAAGAATATAATATGTAATAATTCGATTCAGGATCAAAGTTTAAATATAACAGTTTCCCATGCAAACGATATGTCAAGTATAGTTGTGGACTAAATTTATTAACGAATTATTTAAAAACCGCTTAATAGATAATATCTCCTAATTTTCCGCTCAAACCGCGTCATACAGCAGCTTATAAAATATCCCCAGTGCTATAAATTTCTTTACAAATTACATTTCAGAAACAATTGTTGTTAACAATGCACTATGCTATATTTTATGCACATATTATTCATTAAGAAATTGATTATAACGTCTAAATATAATAAAAAACATAAATACATAACATGAATCACAGAAGAAACCAACTTTGTTTAAAATACGCTTGTAAAAGTGAAATAATCAGCGAAAGCAAAGAGCTTGATAATTCAATAAACTATTGGTTGATTTGCAACCAAAATATGAAATTGGATCAGTTATTCTTGCGATTTCTCATAATTCTTCAAACAAGTTTCAACTTACTGTTATAAACAATAAATAATATATATAAATTAATAAATTAATAAAAAGTATTAACGTATTTAGATTAACCTTAAAGGGGTATTCACCCGCTAAACTAAAAAAATATATTAAATTCAGGCTATAACTGGCTATGAATTTAGCAAATAACGGAAAAATTATTGGGTCCACAAAAACCCGAAACAAATTGCCTAACTTGGTATTTTTCGAGAATTCAGGAAATATCTCCCATAAGAAATAATATGGGGACGATTTTTATGCCCCGTGACCTTGGAGGATTTTCATCCAAACGTTATTGCCATTATTGTCGTACTCGACAGTCTTTTTCTGTAAATTCTCTATATTATTTTGTTTTGTAATTTGGGCAAGTGGTTTGGTCAAAATAGGTTGCTAAACAAGATGGGGTGTGATTTTAGAATGCATATTTTTGCGTGTTTGAGAGTTTATTTGTGAACAGTTTCAAGACACGATGTTATGAAGGATAATTTTAGATTGGCACGATGCTCTAGTATCTATGTTGAACAAAAAAGAAGCAGGTTAAATCCAATTTAAGAAATTTCCCAAAACACCAATTTTTCTAAATTTCTGGATCTAAAAGTTGAAACATTTGTGTAGAATTACAGTATCAAGATATAATTTTTTAAACGGTCATTTTAGTGTAGTTTTATGCTATATATTAGGTGGTAAAAAATGACTTTTTGAGGTAATTGCGCCTTTAATTACCTGGCAAGAGTCCTTCCCTCCTCGAGAATAACCAGCGCAGATCATCGTATCTGTGATTTTATAATTGGCGCTGCATGTTTCCTGACTCATCACAGGAACCGTCACAAACCTGAGTATTTTCGGGAATACATAAACCTCGAACTAGATTGAAACAAACAATTCATGAGTTTAGTCGGGATCACGGTGCTACATATCACCGTGGTCGGGATGCGTGAAGATTACTAGATTAACACAAACTATTAAAGAGAAACATAGTGGGCATTCGATAGCATCTTTCTTTTCTTGATTATATTGTTTCAACAAATTTTGGGATCTTACAAAGGATATAATGAGAGTTGCAAATCTAGACAACAATTTCAAATATAGGATAGCTTTGATATTGACTTCCTTATTATCTGATAAAAATAAAAAACAATCAGTTTATCTAAAAAAAAAAAAAAACTCCGACTGACATTCGAAACGTTTTGATTTTTTTTTGGTCGAGCCATTACATCATTCTTAAGTCTTGAATGTGTTATGACTTACTGATTGCCTATAACAATTTTGTAGGTAGCACTAGTAAGATCTACAGCTAATTTGTCTATTTGCTATTTTGTCTTATGATACTGGTACGAATAAAGAAAAATGCATCGAATTGCCAGAATGTGTCATCATTGAAATCTTGCTATTAATTGGATGAGCGAAGCGAAGACTTCAATTTCACCGACCCCCAAAAAATTTAGCTCGGGTTTTTTTTTTTTTTTTTTTTTTTTTTTTCGTTTTTACCGTCTGTTTGTTCGCTCTCTACGGCAAACGTATATGCGATCTTGCTGAAAATTTGACACGACTTCGTTTCTCTGAACTAGAATTGCTACATTTTGGGTACAATCGAAGAAATATTTCTCATGAATATCGCACTTTTACGATTTTTTTTTCGTTTTTAGTGCGATATTTTCGTGCCATTTGGGCCAATTCTGACCAACGGGTGGGGCTTCAACGTTAATATTTCACATGGACATTAAGGTAATGGTGATGTATTGCTTTCTGAAAGAAAAAGTTGAAAAAGTTAGCCAGAATCGAGAAAAATAAAGCTTTTAATATACGTTTTTTGACTTTTTGTGCGATATTTTCGTGCCATTTGGCCAATTCTGACCAAACGGGTGGGGCTACAACGTTCATATTATACATGGACATTAAGGTTATGGTTATGTAGTACCTTTTGAAAGAAAAAGTGGAAAAATTTAGCCAGAATCCATAGAAATAAAGCTTTTAATACAAGTTTTTTACGGTAAATAAAACCAATTGACAAGAAACAAAGAAACTTGACAACATTCACCTACAATGCGTAGGCAGCAAAACAAAGCACTTGCAAAAGTAAAGATATCCCACGCAAACTAAAACCTTTAAAAAGCTCATCCATCAACGCGGCGGGACTTTAGCGTTTTCCTAGTATTTATACATGGATGAACAAGAAAACTACATTATGGTGATACATTCAATTTTAGTGGCAACAAAATGAATTAAAACTCGAAATTAAATATTACTCACATTCATTACTCCCCAGCCACTGGCCGTAGCCATAATACCATCTGGCACAACTGCTGTCTCGTCAGGCAGGGCAATTTTCTGAATGGTGGAACTATAGACAAGGGGAGTTGCCATCTGCAAAGAGAATAAAGTAAGAGTGTACTCCGTTTCAACAATGTATTTTCAAATACATAAAATATATTAAATAAGGCTCTTTAAATCGTGAGCAGTATGCCTCTGTCTACACCCATCCCTCATCTACATGCTACTCTTGGATACCCGATGGTACATGAACATATCACCAAATTAACAAAAAGGTTTTACACTGATTAGACAGCACCATCATCTTGAAGCTCGTGCCCAAAGTCTTTTCATCCCCACCTTATTCGACTTCTATCGTCGCCCATTTTCATATTTCGCTAGTGTGAGGAAAGTGAAGAAACGCATCATCGACAGGACCCACAAACTATCTAGGGGCCCGAGCCGAGCTGTAAATCATGCCCACAAATCGAAGTACTTGATTGTAGTGCATTGTACATCTATCACGACAGAATGTCTGTCATCTCTATATTCTCAATGCATCATAACCCACTCTGCCAACATGGCAAAACGCGTTTTTTCTCCCCTGGTAATAAATCATCCTACATTTGAGGGTTTCAGACCCGGTATTGTATATGTAAACAAGAACACATGTCGTTCATTGCATAATGCTCAGCTCAGCTCAGCAAGATTATAATATAAGAATGATAATTCTGAATAGTTTGGGGTGTCGGATTATATATTCGAAGTTTATGGCAGAGGTTTCGGAAAACCTGAGACGAAACGATAGTACATACAAATTATTAGTGGTGCGGGTACCCGTAATTTGGAGTCTGGTCGGTTGTTTGGTGGCCGCCCGTTGATCAAAAGAAGGAATCACATTTCCGGGTAGCATAATATTATATGTTTGAGACTTGAGAGGATGGTGGAGTATTACATACATTATTGGTGGAGGTGCCGGTCCAGATAATTTGTATGTTTGGCATTTAGTCCTAAACAAAGTGCCATTTAATAAAAATACATCAGACATTAGGTAATGTATTGAAAAAAATTAAAAAATAAGATTATTTTCAGTTAAAATTAAGTATCAATATCATTATAACGGGCATCTTTTCGCTATCCAACACGACCCGAAAACCTGCAACAGTTATAGTTCACCATACTCGTATCCGACCCAACTGTCAGAACCTCTACCTTCACAGTCCTGATAATAATACATACTTAAGTATATTACGTGCTGAAGGCTACAAAATTTTAAATGATTATAATTAATAAAAGTATATTATTCGATGAATGCGGCAAAGTTTTGACTGTAAATTAATTATTGAACAGACACAAAAATATTTTAATTAGAAATGTAACTTGAGTTTGCATGAAGTATAAAATATAAATATATATAATATATAAAATAGATAAATAAATAACTAAATTCGTATTTAGAGTCTACCCACTCAATCATATAACTGATTTTCAGTGAGGGACAGTAAACCAAAGAGACCAAGTAGACCATGTAGGCCCCGACGCAATCAACGAGTGAGTGGTAACCAACCAAAGATCGACATTTGTTAATAGGAAATAGCAAACAGTGGTATGGACAGTGCAAACACCCGCGAATTAACGTCAGAATCAACAAGGCCGATTCAGAACAAATTTAAATTTATTATGTGCCTCGTTGCTAGGACGGCTCCAAAGTCACCGTTTACAAATTCCTTGTACAAGAACTGATAGACGTAAGTCCAAATCAGAAGTCAATAAACTTCCGACATTAGAGGGAATCGAACCCTGTGCCTTCTACATTAGAAGCAGAGATGCTAACCACAAGACCAACGAGCTACACAAAAGACCAACGATCCACACTTAAGACCAACGAGCCACACAATATTATAATATCCCAAATATTTCAGACCTCATGTATATTTTTTGGATGAGCGAAGCGAAGACTTCAATTTCACTGACCACCCAAAAAATTTAGCTCCAATGTTTTTTTTTTTTTTTTTGTATTTTTGTCTGTTTGTTAGCAGGATTCCGGGCAAACGGCACAAGCGATCTTGATGAAAATTTGAGGGGACCTTCGAAATCTCTGAACTTAGAGGTGTATTGTTTTTGGGTACAATCGAAGAAATATTTCTCATGAATATCGTACTTTTACGATTTTTTTCAATTTTTAGTGCGATATTTTCGTGACATTTGGGCCGATTCTGACCAAACGGGTGGGGCTACAATGTTCATATTATACATGGACATTAAGGTAATGGTGATGTTGTACCTTTTGAAAGAAAAAGTTGGAAAAGTAACCCAGAATCCATAAAATAAAGCTTTTAATATAAGTTTTTTACGGTTTAGTGCGATATTTTCGTGACATTTGGGCCGATTCTGACCAAACGAGTGGGGCTTCAATGTTCATATTATACATGGACATTAAGGTAATGGTGATGTAGTACCTTTGAAAGAAAAAATTGGAAAAGTAACCCAGAACCCATAGAATAAAGCTTTTAATATAAGTTTTTTACGGGTTAGTACGATATTTTCGTGCCATTTGGGCCGATTATGACCAAACGGGTGGGGCTACAATGTTCATATTATACATGGACATTAAGGTTATGGTGATGTAGTACCTTTTGAAAGAAAAAGTTGGAAAAGTTAGCCAGAATCCATAGAAATAAAGATTTTAATGTAAGTTTTTTACGGTAAATGATAACATTTGACAAGTAACAATAGAAACTTGACAACAATCACCTACAATGCATAGGCAGCAAAGCAAAACAAATGAAAAAGTAAAGATATCCCACGCAAACTAAAAACTTAAAAAAAGCTCATCCATCAACGCGGCGGGACTTTAGCGTTTTCCTAGTGTAAAAAAATGCATCATTACCCATCGATATTCGAACGAAATCTAATCATATTTGAATATTTCTAATTCCCTGTGTTAAAAACGGACCACATCTTAACTAATATTATACTACTTATATGCCTATATCATTAAAAATCAAAATGTTATCATGAATTGTTGTTTCTCGATTTGGTTAGTCGGGGAAACACTCCCGTAGATGGAATTGATAATATTGCATATAAAGTTGTTTAGTTATTTTATTTAGTTATTTAACGTCTATCCTTTTCATTTAAAAAACTGATTTAAAAAGGTGGACAACTAAATAAATCTACTAACATTGATGCAGATACAGCAATGATTAAACAGTTAAGTAAATATTTAAAAGACTTATATAACAAAAACAATAGTGACAGTCTCGATGGTCCAGTTGGCAAAGGCGCCTACCTGGAATGTGGGAGACTCGGGTTCGAACCCCGATCGGGATGGATTTTGTAACTTCTAAACTGTATTAAATATTGTAAATTGTTGTGTTTAAGATGGAGCTCTTAGACGATTCGTATCCGGTGTAAGACACGTGACAAAATTAGTGATTTACAAAAAAAATCTATATAATTATTGTATAGAACAATAAAATTATATAAATACCTCGAGTAGTGAGATATCGGAGTGTAAAGAAGAGCTGTTGTATTTTGGGTGAATAATGATCTGTGATAATTTCTTGACCACACCTCCTTGTGTTCTGTCGCTACTACCCGCTCTAAGAAAAGTGTCTTGAAGCATCATTTCAACAGGGTAGATATAACAGTGAGCTGCTGACACCGCCCACGTTTGGCTTATTATTGCAGCACCGCAGTAGTTTATCGAGTCGATGTGCCAATGCAACTGTATGGAAAGAAAATTTTGGTTTAATTATTTTGGTTGATTAATGTCCAATATTTGGGGGTACCGTACCTGTTATTTATGTCACTAGGTATCAATAATTGTTACCTATTTATTCTTTTATGGACATGCTGAGTTACTCCATGTGCTATGATGAGAAGTAGTTAGTGACCATTAAAACATAAAAATGCAGTTTTGATGCTGTTAAAAGTTCACATGTTCTTTCTCCAAAAATAACCCTTCAAATTTGACTTTGTAAATTCTCCACATTATTTGTGAATGAAGCCGTAGCATTACCCCATGATAATTTACCCTACCTTATTAAATATTCCGCTAATGCATAATATACCGTTACCAAATCGCCAGTACTGACGGTTTAAAGAACACAAATACTGTACAAGGTAGACCTTAATTTGCTACTTTACTTTTTTATGTGTATATCCCATTTAAAATTTGCCATCAATTATCACTCTTAGATAAATGTGTTCGAATGTATTATCTAAACACTTTTGGCACCCGCACAAGTCATCACTCGACACACAACCCTTCCGGAAGTTTCTGTGTAAGCAGGCATAATCATGGAAAATAATGTTTAAGTTTTGTTCACTAGTATAAGGAGAATGAATATGCATGACCTTTTTGTTTTTCTAATTGATAGTTAGACTATTAACATGTGACCATCTAAAGTATTCAAAAAGTCAATTTGGAGTATTTTGTTTACAATTTCGAAAACTATGAATATCCACAATAACAGTGTTGTCTGAACAAAGAAAAATATAACAATCTTTGACAACAATTAACATGTAATTTACACGAACAAGATAAAATAAAGGACCTAAAATGGAACCTTGGGGCACACCAGATGAACTTTAGTTTAATTTACTAAAATAATGTTGATTTTTAATAGTCACACGTCTTTCAGACAAATAATTCTCAATAAATCTAATGGTGGCCCTCGCATTTCAATTATTTAAAGAGCTTTCAGCAATTTACTATGAAATAAGGTGTCAAACGCCTTAGAGAAATCTATTTAATTTACCCCCACATGTTGATTTTGTATTCAATGCATTGGAAACAAGGTCCGAAAAATCCTCCAGAAGACTCCCTGTGCTTTTGTTATTTTGTAAACCATATTGACGTCGATTTATTATATTAAAATTTGTCATATAGGAAATCAGTTCATCAGCTACAAACCATTTCATGATTTTTGCAATAGACTGCAGTATCGAAATCGGTCTGTAATCATTTAAAATGCCATGCGATTACTGCTCTTGTAAATCGGCCTGAAAATTAATATATTTTTATTTTATACAATCTGCGTGGTATCATCCTGTATTCAAATATTTATATGTGCAATGATTGGACTTATCTAAACAGTAATTAATTTTATGTCCCTAATGCTAGTCTTATCAATGCCCGGACCTTTATTACTGTTTAGATTGCGTATAATATCACTTATTTTTTAGTTGTAGCTTTTTTAAAGTACATAGATTGTAAGGCATTATCATCACTAACAGTCGCCGTCTCTATTGCACAATCACGTTTTATAGCCTCCACCTCACCCGAAAAAGAATGAACAAAACCATCAACTATGTTATCAGCGTCAAAGCTCTTCTCCATAAATTTCGATATGACATCGTCTGCAGAGTAGTTTTGTTTCTTACCAATAACACAATAGTTTTCCACGTTCTTTTTCACCTAGCAAATCGCTTTATCAAGTTCTTTTTATAGTATTTCTCAGTTGCATATACGATCAGACTTGAGATAAAAAAAATTGAAGACTGAAACAGAATAGAAGAATGATTAAGAAAATGTGTGTGAAGCATCACGATGGCCAGGCGATTTGGTACGCGACTTAGATGATAACGCAACTATAATACGATACAACGCAAACATAATACGATATAACGCAACCATAATACAATATAACGCAACCATAATACAGTATAACGCAACCATAATCTAGGTGCCCGTTAGGGCGCCGCAGCCAAGCCGCGGTGCGCTACACACTCAAGCACCTTATACACCAAGCAGAGTTGGGGTGATTTCGAGGTGTTACCCAGCCGTCATGTAACGTGATGTGAACTTGAAAACTATCACAATCGAGGGGATTTAGGTACCTGACAACACATGCCAAATTTTATTGGGGTACGACCATTCCTTCTTGGTGAAAAAATGGCTTGAAACATGCTCAAAATCACTTTAAGGATGTTAGCTACTCCTACTACTGCTACTACTGCTACTTACATCTAATACGTCGGCCCGCGATTCTGACCAGACGGGTGGGACTACAATGTTCATATTTTACATGGACATTAAGGTTATAGTATTATAGTCTCTTTTGAAAAAAAAAGTTGAAAAAGTTTGTTGGAAGGCTTCCAAATAAAGGTTTTAAAATAAGCCTTATACAATCAACAAGTAACCATAGTTACTTGACACTTGTTGACGGTATAAGCAGAGTACGGCGGGAAAGTGCGATACGTAAACAAATGGCGGACATTTTAAATTTTGCTTCTATGTGTGAAATGAGAAAAGTTGTCATTATACTCTCATAAAACAAATCAGAAACCGTCCCTGACCTAGGCCCAGATGTAGAAAATTATTTATAATACAACAGTGTAGGTCTAAAGTTCCATTAGGCTATAGGACTAGATAAAATTATTACTTACATTACATGTTTGGCAAGCCTAGCCAACCCTAGGCCAGCACAACATAGTTCTGTCACACAATACACACAAACACAATGTCGAAGCAAGGTGTCAAAATAATATGCGCTTGCTCATCTGTTTGTTTACATAATTGCAACAATCAAATCATTTCACGCAACTCGTCTTTCGATTGGCCCGCGTTTATGAAGGCACTGCCATCTAGAATAAATATAGAACTTTTTCGAGCTCTTTGCTATACGCATATCTTTTTAAAGTGTCAAACGAAAACGACTTCGTTTTCAAATTGCGTTTTCAACAGTCATCTCCCACGAACTCAAGAATTGGGGTCCAGTCCTTATACCGTCGTTATACCATGGTTATACCACCTATACCCAGGATGTACATGAATCCGGGTCTAGATATTTTACATCCTATATTGTTATTGCTAATACCATAGAAATTAAATCAACTTTGATAAAATTATTATATTTTAACATATAATTTTGTAATGGAACTTGAAAAAGTAATGAGATCACACACATAACAAAAACTTGTAGAAATACAGCCAAACCTTACACACTCAAAAGAAATGAGATCTAAAAAAGGGCCAAGCTCATCTACCCTTCCACATTTGCGCATTCTTAATTCATAAACGTACAGTGTCCCATAACAGCATCCTCGAAAAGCTTGGCAAAATAAAATTTGCATGTTTATTACGTTTTAATTAATTAGAAAAAAGAACTTGGATGAACTATTTCGTTTAAATTAATAATCGCAAATTCTATTTTGCCAAGCTTTTCGAGGATGCTGTTATGGGACACTGTACGTTTATGAATTAAGAATGCGCAAATGTGGAAGGGTAGATGAGCTTGGCCCTTTTTTTAGATCTCATTTCTTTTGAGTGTGTAAGGTTTGGCTGTATTTCTACAAGTTTTTGTTATGTGTGTTACAATATAACGCAACCATAATACAATAAAACAAAAACAGAGGTGTTTATAACTTGAACAAATCATTGAATATATAAATCCTGCAAATCCGGTATTATGGCTAAGTTATTTTTCAAAGTTTACTTACCAGGTATGGGAAGTTTGTAATGTTTGTCTCTTCTCCGCCAACGATCCTCCACTCCGCATGCGGAGAATCTACAAGAAATAATTTCATATTTTGTGAACATGCCCATGAGCTTATCATAATCTTGACATATGATGCATTTTATTATTTTGTAGCTTATGTCACTGCAATGGCGGAACTAGGCGCCCACAGGGCCCGCAACTACGGGCGGGCCCAGGCCCGTTTAGGGGCCCCGTTAAAAAAAATAGTAAAAAAACAGTATTTCACCCTGTTTGGAAAATATTGTATTTGTTTTCGTTGCTAAAATGACTGTTTTGTGAATCTAGCGGTTTGAAGGTGAAATCTAGTGGATATTTAGGAACTTTTAGCATCCACAACACAACTCACAAAAACAACATTATTTTGGCATTGCATTCGCCCCCGTACTTGGTTCTTATAAAGCCCCCCGGGATGAAAAGCCTGAATACAACACTGAGCCTATTGTGTGTATCTGTTAGGGGGGGGGGGGGCATAGAAATTTTGCGCGGGCGAACGTTCCAAACGAAGTTCCGCTACTGTGTCACTGCATCACATGTTTTACATTAAGATTCAAGACAATCATTCATATGCTTTTCCTTATTTCAAAATAAATTTTCATTTAGTTTGGTGGAGCTCCAGTGATTGAACTATTTCCATAACACAAAAGTTGCCAAATGCTGACTATGATTTCTAACATGCCTTGAATATCTTGTTGTTTGGTGGAAGAACCTCTTTTTAAACTAGCTATTTGCTATAATATTATGATACGGGACGAGTCCGGCGGTGTACCGGAAATTAATTGTCACTGATTTTCTGGAAATTGCGGGATCTGACTCTAAAGTACTCGGTACGGGTCAAGGGGCGCCCAAAAATCTACCGGCCCCTTCAAGAGGCGCTTCACGGCCTCCGCGCATCGGTTGGCGGCAGGTTGCGCTGCTGCGACTTGTCAGTCAGTATAGTTTTAGATATTTAGATTTTTAATTTAGGATTCCAAACAAATGTTACATACAATTACATTGAATTGTGTAATCGTATTTTTTTTGCACACATCAGATCAAAATATGAAATTCAAAATATAGATCTACCGTATAACATAATAATATAACAAAGTGGATTAAATAAGAACTGATTCATGTAATTACTAATTGAATTATTTAGTTGAGAAAATCGTACTCTAATTGAGATTGATTGTATTGAAATTAAATTATAGAAAATTTCATCTTCAAAGTACTCGTCTATAGAATAATAGGCCTCTTTCCTTAGTATGTCTGTCAGGCTGATTCTGAATTTGCCAATATCATTAAAATTAGTGTTTAAGGGAGTTTATTCTAAAGTTTATAGGTAAGTGATATGGTATGAGTTATGTTGGTTGATGTTTGTTCTTTGTTGAGTGAAATTAATATTTTTACTGTATCTAGTATTGTGGAGATGTATGTCTGAATTTAATATTGGCTCGGGTCCATTAATTGATTATTTTTTATTTAAAATTCTGCTTCTTAAATGTAGAGACAATCTTAAGTCAAAATTCCACGTTTATGAAATGGTCTTTACAGTGTGGCTTAGAGTGATCTTTGTTTACAAGTCCACACATAGCTCTAAGGTCACACTTTTGAATCTTAAATAGTTTGCCAGCTTCCTGGGAATGACCCCAGGATTCTATACCATACCGCAGTACACTGAAACTCAAACTAGGCGTGATGTACTAATTAAGCAGTATTCATATATTATTTGTTGAAGCCTCTATTATTCTAATTGCAAAGCAGGCAGAATTTTGAGAGCTAGTTTAGAATTGCTAATCCTAGGAAGTCGAGGTATTCAGCTGATTTCAGAGTATTGCCATCAGAATGGTTTGATAAGTCTGTGATTCGGTTTACATATTTGGTTGATTGGATGGTAAAGAATTGGATGCAATTTGTTTTTTCTGCATTAAAAACTAGTTTATTGTTTTTGAACCATAAGTTATCCTTGCTCCAACGAAAGAATGCAGATGCTTTGAAGTGGTGGGGGTGAATGGGCGGTAAATGGAATGTCGTATTTGTGTATGAAAGAGAAATATCTTTTACCAACGCAAGCGAAAATTATCGGTGCTAGATCACAGAGTTTCTACGTGTGCTAGATCCTCGCTGAGCTAGCGTGAATAGAGTTGACAATGTTGTTATGTTGGGAAAACAATTTCGAGCTATCTGCATTCTTTCGTTGGGACCACTATAGCTTCCGTTAAATAATTTGCAGCATTACTGATTAGTTTAGGTGTCGAGGGTTCTTTGACAAGTATGGTTTTATCATATGAAAATAATTATTTATTTTCTACCACATGTGGAAAGTTATTTACATAGATAAAAGGAAAGCTAGAGGGCCTATTATAGATCCTTGCGGGACTCCACATGGTATGTTAGAGGGCTTAGAGGGATGGGTATAACTAACTGGTTACTCACATTGTAAGTGACTTCAGTGCTTTGTGTTCGATTTGTAAAGTATGACCTCATTAGATTAAGGGTAGTGCCACGTATTCCGCAAAATTCTAGTTTGCTAAGCAGGGTTTTGTGATCAAAGCAGTTGAATGCCTTTGATAAATCACAGAAAATACCCAAATTATCTTCTTTTTTATCCAATGCATCGGCTACAGATTGAATAAAATTACCAATAGTATCACTAGTTTAGCGATTTTTACGAAAGCCATTTTGCCTTTCTGACAAACATGTTGCGTTTTTCTAAAAACTGAGTGATGCTATCAACTAATATTTGACAAGGATTTTTTAGAATGCTGGGAGAAGAGAGATGGGACGATAGTTTACTGCATCTTGTTTGTTCCCCTTTTTTCATATACAGGTATGATTTTGCTAACTTTTAATCTGTCTGGAAAAGCTACTTTTTCTATACAACAGTTAAATATTCGGGTCTGCAATTTGGCTTTTGCATTTTTTAATTGGGTCACTGGAACATCATCCATCCCACTAGAGGTCTTGTTTTTACGAGCATTTACAGTTTAAATTATGTCTGACAGATTAAGTTGACCAAAAAATATTGAGTAATTATTTAATTTGTTTATTTTTGAAGATTTGGAGGATGATTGGCTCATTACCAGTTATTCCACTGGTAAGTGTGGAGCCAATTGTTCGCAAAAAACGAATATTATCAGTCAGCTACTTGGGGTTGATCTTTAAGTACTTCATTTCCTGCTAGCACAAGGATTTATCCTATGTTTTGGGCTCTTTTGTTAGTCTGATACTTTATAACATTCCAAGTGGTTTTTTAACTTTATTTTGCTGTTTCGGATCGTGTTCCTAAAATGTATATTTTGGCCATTTTGATTGTTCTTTCATATTGTTTTACATCTTGTAGTGCTGATCTAACTGTTAACACAACAGTGACTTTTTAGGACCAATTAGGCTTTTTAAGATTTGCACTCGATGTCTTAATTCCTTTTGTAATCCAGCTGTTTTTTGTGATTATGTTTTATTTTCATACGGGTTATCGGGAAGTGGGAAGTGGGAAGTGGGAATTAAAAAGTGCTAAGAATGTATCATGGAATAAATTAAATTGATCATTTGGGCTATTATTAGTATGGAAGATTGGTTCCCAATTGGTTACTTCCATATGTTCATTAAATTTCCTCATCTATCTTTGCCGGTTCGGGTGTATATCCATTTGGAGTGAATGAATGGAAATTATTTGTGCAAAATGGTCAGCTACATTGTTTTGAATTACCTTTGAGGTAAAGAGGCAGGGATCAATATCGGTTGCAATGTTATCAATGATTGACTCAGTCTTATGGTGGGGGTCAATGCGTGTTGTCCACTTAATGGTAAGAATGGTTAAATCTCTCCAGAAGGGAGGTTAATTTTGTATTATTTTGGCTTTGCTTTGATATATCGAAATTGAAGTCTCCTTGGATAATTAAACGAGGGAGCGGAGCGACTGAGTGTTTCCATTCAACTCAAACGGCTCTCATTCTGTGATTCTGTGTGTCTGTCTGTCTGTCTGTCGAAAATCAGCCGAACCGCTGAACAGATTGCGCTGAAATTTTAAACAGACATCCGGTACGAGTTTACTGGGAACTGCTAACAAAATCAGCTAGATCCATTGCGATTTAAGCCTACAATAAATAAAAATGTGATTTAAAAAATATCGATAGCATTTGTTTAGTAGTAACTAGCGGGACGAGATCTACCTGGCTGGCATGGCTTAGTGGTAAGCATTTAGCCTACCGCACGGAGGGTTGGGATTCGATGCCCATTAGTTAGAATTTTTTTTATATTTTTACACCCACATATTATTTTTGAGGGGTGTTAAATGGGAAATAAAAATTAGGTGATTTTGTTTTACCTTGGAAATTTGTTATAATGTTTCACGCTAATACGTTTCGAACACGATTCGCATTTTGAATGTTCAATTTAAATAACTATGGAAATGCCAAAGTCGTTGTTAAACGAGTGAGTGAGCCAAGTGTTGAGTACCCGGGAACATCCCCTTTCCGCCCATATACCCAAGGCTGGATCGAGCCCAGTATGGGGAATGATACCGGGTACTATACACATGGTGCTCACTCACTCGTTTAACAACGACTTTGGCGTTTCCCTAGTAGTGGCATGATTTTAACCCAATTTCCTATACCGACCCGGACAAAATTAGGAGAAAGCTGATTTTTTCAGGATCATTCAAAAATATTGATTTATGATAAATACTTCGGGTCCGCCAAAATCCGCCTTGTGCGTTAGCGGCCATCTTGGAAAATGGCGGCGATTACAGTTTTTTCACTAAAACTCAATTTGTGAATGCTGTATAAAACTTACAATTAAATGAAACACGTCTATTTAAAGCTAACTTTATGGACAATTGATATACATAGCAAGTTTAATGTTATATATTATACTGAAGCCATAATAGGTATGAATCCGATCGAGATTGTAATATATTTTCGAAATTAATTGTATTTTACTGTTTTGTGGCTAAAATAGTTACATTTTTCATATTTATCTTCCTATAAAACATGACGTACATATTGTGCTGAGTACACCTGCAAAATTGTATTTACGTACGTTAAAAAATGACTTACATACGAATTATTGTGCACGTGCGTGTGACGCGGCGGCTGCCGCCTCTGACGATGCATGTGGAGCTCGGCGCGCAGCATGGCTTACTAGTAACTGTAGTGAGTGACTCATGTGATGCATGTACGTAACAACCACTGTTTTGTATATCCAGCTAGGCCTTAGTTACATTTACAACAACAAAACTATACGTCTGTGTCTTGTGAAGTGTATCTGATGATGATTTTAATAATTATTTATTTTCGTCTTATATTATCAAGTCTGAATATTGCCACTTTTTTTGCTGTAAGTATGCACTTACATTGTGTTATACGTTTCAATGTTGTCTCAGTGATGGGCCCAAGTATTTGAAAAGCACTATAATATGTAACAATTACTATTAAATTTCGTTTATATACACTTAATTCAGTCATTTGTACAGCCCGCGATGATTGCTCTCAACGACTTCGATCAAGTCGTGGCGAATACGATTTTAAAGTTAATACGATTTTAAAGTTAACTATTCCCCACGCTGCACACCAATTCATCTTCTCCATCACGAACATCCAATTCCCACTTTTAAAGAAACATATACAAACTTTCCCGATCGTTCTACGAATCATTAACATCAAACAACCACCCTGAAGTCCGCCGACAACGTCTTTTCCACCCCCTACTGTCTGATATGTACAACCGCCCCATGGGCCATTGCGACTACCAGAATATCCCTTTAAATCACAAAAACGCACATGGAGCAGAACTCCGGCAGCCTCACAAGGTGGGCCATCATCCATAGCCAAAAAGAGGCGGGTCTAGGGGCTCGGTCTTACCTATAGTAAGCTACATCTGTAGCCGAATGGTCTTTCCTAGCTATGACTGGGTACCGAACCCGTCTTTTACAATGGCTCAGCCCTATCAGCTTCATGCTACGAAGACACATCTTTTACCAACAGCTGAATGACAGCTAAGCCCAAAGGCCCCCCCCTCCCACATCAATTTTGCCATTCATAGGCGTAAGAGGTTCTCCCTCTGGACACATAATTCTACTTTTAAGGGTAAATATACCCGTTACTGAGTTTATTGCACTCAAACTGAACTGAACTGAAAGTTAACTATCTGTTCTGTGGGCTAGACTGCTAGTGATAGTCATGAAAAAAAAACAGTCTGAAGATCACAGAAACATCATACACTTTGTTGTCAACTAAACTAAAGAAATACACCATGTACCCGAATCGTAATGATGAGTGAGGTTTTATAGTTTTAGCAAGAGTGAATAGTTTATTGAAGAAGATAGAAGATCGCTATCATCACCAATGATATTTACAATGTTCTAAAGTTGAAAACAATGATGTTCCTCGCAGGTGTGCTGACCCGGGTACAGCGTAGGCTTTTCAATCGCTCCTGCAATTTCATGCCTGATAATCTTATATTAAAGTTTTCTTTGTCAGAATTATGAAGTAAATTGTGTGAATTTTGTGAAAGTACGAATTTATACCTTGTCAAATATCTATAAAGGGAACTAATTGCGCCTTTCAAGACAATATTGCAGTGACAATTGCCAGGAAATAGTATCATTGTATGTCTTCAATCTTCAGGATACATGCAATAAAAGGTATCATAACAATTGGTAATCTAGTAGAGAAGAACTATGTACATGACGAACGCTTACGGATTGTAGAAGCTGCCACAGCCATTTGTATATGAAGGAATTCAGTAACAAACAAATATATGTAAATTTAAATATGAGACTTGAGACTTGAGAATGGCACTACCAAATTGACATGTACCTCCTTCTCTTCAGTCTCTTATGGACGGTATAATTAAGGAGGGTTGGGGTGGGGGTGGGGGGAATTACTACATATACTACAGATTGTAATAGTATCGCCATCCATGGAGCATGCAATCTGCAACGAGACCTCGTTTTATTTTATCTTCCATTTAGGTTGGACTTGCTGTCTATTTACGTCAAATTTTAGGTTCGAAACCCCTTATTGATATTGTATCCAACATAGGATTATGTGCCTCATATCACAAAAAAATTGGTAGATTCGAATTCTCTGCTCTTCAACATGGTGCACTAAATGTAGACTCAGACGCATTTGTGCAAACTTTGTGTGACAAAGCTGACATTAATATTCGCAGTTCGCACGTTGAATTGTCATGGAACATTTCGTTGTATGGAAATATCAAGTGTATTAACACCTGGGAGAATGTAAACATGGACTACTACATTCATCGTATCTTAGATCCTCCTTCTGTCTCAGTCAAAGAAGAGATCGGGAAAGTGCCTTTAAAGGTATACCATAGTACAAACAACCCTGGGCTCCGCCAAATGATGAGAGACATCAACAAGTGGAAATTAATGTTGAGGATCAAGTCCATTTTGCATTAGTATAGGATTCTCTGTGCATCAGTGGTACATGGCTTCAAGCAAATTCAAATCCTGCATTACATAGATGCATGACCAATGCTATGTAAGGATTTGCGTCATATGAAACCAGCAAATTTATTATGAACCCTACAGATCTCAGTACCATCTCTACAGCTCTACATTTTCCATGGATCAGGGCCATCAACAGAAACACTGCTTTGTAACATTTGACCAACCGTTGTTTATTACGGCGACAGATGTAGTGGCTTTCTCGGGAAATGAATGTTGTCGTCAGTAGTTGTACGACTTGGAAAATTTTATCTGTTGATGTCGTACTCGTACTAAGGAGCAGTTGGCTATGGGAGGGAGTGGACTCGATGAACTTTTGAGTAGAATTTATTTCCAAAGTGACTGTTGTTGTGGTTTTGTGTTGTGAAAGTGTGCACTTGTTGTGTGTTGTGCCACATGTTACATGGTCATGCACATGCACGTGCTTTGCGAGCACATTTTCTCACACAAGTCGACATGGTAACTGTGCTTCTAAACAGTAGGACGTAGGAGAGGCTCAGAGTCCCCACAATAGATTCCTCGTAATCGAAGTGTCACCAGAGGATGTATAGAAGTATATGGATGGATATATGGATCTATATGGAGTTAAAAGCCAAATTGTTGGAGCCAAGTTTGACTTGGTTGGGCATGAGGCTGGGACATGAGCTTCTGCCTACATTGGGGATGGACACTCGTTAATAAACACTCCGGCTAATTCCAACATTAAAAACTACTCCCATGCTCTCCCCTTGCTTGTGGCTGGTTCTGACCTGCACAAGCCTGTCCACCCCGCGTATCCCCACGTCACCCCTTACGTTCCACCCCTTACGTTCCGCCCTTTTGGAAAATATATAGTTAAAACTAACTAATAAACTACATTAACACAGGAGGCGCAATATGACATAACGGTTGACGCGCCCTTAAACCTAATAAACATCAAACATCCTGCACGACATCATCTACTGTCCTTGATCTCGTGCTCGCGTAAAATTGATTGTAGTGGCAAATGTGGATATCGTCGTGGTGGACTGTATTTAAGAAATTTGTCAACAATTAAGATGAATATCATGTATTAACAGTGCTTATGCTGGAGAACCGTCTGACGAAGAATTTGAACCCGATGAAGGTAATAACGTCACCCAACGGTAATAATGAAGTATACGAAATGTCAGCTGAACTAATCATTAGTGAAAATAAGTTTATTTTGAATAAACTTATCATATTCAGTCGAAGATCTCTCAGCACATTTGTGCACATTAATGACGCTACTTTTGTGTTATTATTTTATTAATATGCACTTATATATTTTATTATTAGTATATTCTGTACAGTTTGTATGTCACGTTTTATAGAAAGATGAATATGAAATATGTTTCTATTTTAGCCGCAAAATATCATCATACAGTTATTTCTATATTATATTATAATATCGATCGGATTCATACCTCTTCAACAGGTATAATTTACAATAGTATTATTCTTTGTTGCGATTCAAAATGCAAAAAAGGCTGTAACTACTAATTTCTATAAATGTCCATAGCTTTACCTTTAAATTGATGTATTCATTAATTGTGAGTCACTCCTCAGTCTAGAAAGCCATGTGCGCCAGCTCACACGTCAAGGCGGCAGCCGCCGCGTCACGCCGACCATAATTCATGTGTCAGTCCTTTTACGTACAAAATACATTGCAGGTGCACTCAGCACAATAGTACTCATGTTTTATAGGAAGATAAATGAAATGTACTATTTTAGCACAAACATCAAAATACATATTTAAAATTTATATCCGACGATTCATACAATTGGCTCATATTAATAATTAATCCAGTGCTAAGTAACTTAATAGACGTGTTCATTTAATTGTAGATCAGCCCCAAATGAGTTAAGTGAACTGTAATTGCCCATTTACAGAGGCCGCTAACGCACTGCGTTTGGCGGACCGAAGTATGTTTTAACACTTTTAATGATCGAAAATCAGCTTTCTCCTAATTTGTCGGGTTCAAATCTAAAACATGCACTATATTAACAGAGCCAGATGAGTGTCTCCATTCATCAAACGCCTCATCCTGTGATTCTGTGTGCTGTCTGTCTGTACGTCAAAATCAGCCGAACGCTAAAAAGATGCGCTGAAATTTTAAACAGACATCGACGAGTTTACGGGAACTGTTAACAAAACATGTCCATTGCGATTTAAGCCTACAATAATAAAAATGTGATTTAAAAAATATCGATAGCATTTGTTTAGTAGCGCTAGCGGACAGATCTACTCTGTGGTAAGCACTTAGCTACGCACGAGGTGGGGTCGCCCTTGTTAGATTTTTTTATATTTAACACCCACATATTATTTTGACGGAGGTTAAATGGGAAATAAAATAGGTGATTTGTTTACCTGAAATTTGTTAATGTTTACGCTAATGTTCGAACACGATTCGCATTAGGGAAACGCCAAAGTGTTGTTAAACGAGTAGTGAGCCAGTGTTGAGTACCCGGACATCCCCTTTCGCCTATATACCCAAGGCTGGATCGACCCATATGGGAATGTACCGGGTACTATACACATGCGTCACTCATCCAGTTTTATAAAGTTGTCCTCTTTGTAAATCAATTTATAACTGTTAGGATAGACTTAAATAAATACAATAATTAATAAATTCTCTCATTCACCAGTCATGTTTTCGTTCCTAGCAGCT
The DNA here is from genome assembly GCA_024449915.1 of Sweltsa coloradensis. Classification (NCBI taxonomy): domain Eukaryota; kingdom Metazoa; phylum Arthropoda; class Insecta; order Plecoptera; family Chloroperlidae; genus Sweltsa; species Sweltsa coloradensis. The sequence continues at coordinate 487,260 of JAMZAV010000383.1, forward strand.
ATCTACACTGCCAACCAATCTGGCAGTCGTCCCAATGTTTATGACTGTTCTCGTACAACCTTCCCATCGGGACTTTTGTGAAATTGGCCGCCATTTAAAAAATGGTTGGATGTTTTAGTTAGAGAGACGCTTAGCGATTCTCCCCCATCCCCTCCCCCGCCCTCCTTCTAAAGCTGAACATCTGTGCAACGTGGCCGCGGCGAAGACTTATGAAAAACAAAAACTCTTAGGATGGTCGTAGAATAGTTTCCGAACGAAGCTCAAATCTGTGGTTGTTTTAAAGCGTAAATAAAGTACTTCATATTAACCAGCAATCTTCATCAAATATTGATAAACGAACACTCAATTTTGCTTGATAAAACGTAAATATAGTAAACGAGCCTCATATTACGAACAAATTTCATCTATTGATAACGAAACTCAATTTTGGCTGATAGAAACAAACGTAAATATAGTAAACGAGCCTCATATTACGGACAAACTTTCATAAAATTATTGATAACGAAACTCAATTTTCGCTTGATAGAAACGTAAATATAGTAAACGAGCCTCATATCGCAAACTTAAACTTTAATACACTCATATTTTCACTTGATAGAAACTAAATAAGTAACTACACTCATAACGAACAAATCTACACTAATAACAACTCAATTTCCTTATACAACTAATACTAGATAAACACCTAAACTAAACCTACATACACTACAACTAAACTACACTTCCTCACAACATACATACACTAACACTTACACTACACTACACTACACTACACTACACTACACTACACTACACTACACTACACTACACACACTACACTACACTACACTACACTACACTACACTACACTACACTACACTACACCACACCACACTTAAACTACAACTCAATATGACACTACACTACACTACACTACACTACACTACACTTTTAACTAGAATTCATTATGATTTGAAATTATTTTTTTAAACACTTTCTTTCCTATTATATATATATATATATATATATATATATAGCCTATATATATATATATATATATATATATATATGCACACTATTACACTGTTATTCTTCAATTTATCTGAATTATTTTTTCTTTACATTTATTCTTTTCAATTTCTACAATGATAATATTTCCATATCTAGGTTAATTTTTTTAAATGAGTGGCATTTAGAATGTGGAATATGTCGTAAACTAGCGAGTGTTAAAAACCTGGTATATCTACTAGAATATAAAAAAAAAAACACGGTGACTATTTCTTCTATCAATGTTATTGACAAACATGCAATAATCAAACATGAAAGCTAGTTAGGCGATCCCTACAGTTAGATTGATACCCATATGACCCTGGTAGGGTTTGGTGGATGAACTATCAAATTCTAACTCAGCCAAACATTCTTGTACAATAGTCGAACCAGTTTGGAATATCCGGCTGAAAATAAAATTTAATAAACCGGTTAAATTTGTCGTTGATTGATGATTAACTAGATTAATAGGATGTATAAATTTTATTTTTTATTTTATTATTATTATATTATATATATTATTAGTGTTTTATTTTATTAAAAGATTGTGTTTAAATGCTGTAGCAAGTATGTTTATTTACAATCTTTGAGCTTCAAAGAACATAATTGCTCAATTACTGGAATGGCTATAACTATAAAAGTGAAGTATATAAATCAACATTTTAAGGCTAAGTTGTAAACTTGTTTTTTAGGAGCAGCTCATAATATATTCTAATTTCTATGAAATGAAAACAAAGACAACCTTCTCATATTTATTAAAATGTAAGACATATATTAGCACAACTTATTTTCACATGTTTACATACAAAATTACAAATTTAAAACCGCATCTAGGAGTTCGTCTGAAGTAAAGTACCGCTTATTTTTAAAGCAACGCTTGCCTTCTTCATTACACTAAAATGTTAATAAACAAAATTGATTGTACATAATTAAACGAGTGAGCGCAGCGAACGGAGTGGTCTCCATTCATCTCAAACGGCGCTCATTCTGGAGTCTGCGTACGTGTGTGTGTTTACGTCGAAAATCAGCCAGAGGTACGAGCAGGTACGAGTTTACTGAGAACTGCTAACAAAATCAGCAAGATTCATTGCGATTTAAACCTACAAGAAATAATAAATTGAAAAATAGGCTTCCAATGTTAAGAAATTATTTTAACGACAATGGTTTAGATTTTGAAAATATATTTTTTGTTTGTTATTTGCTGGCCGTGAAATGCCGTGCCCACGGTGGATCGAATTTTGCACGCCCAAGGTATCCCCAAATTCCGCTCGGAGATTGAGTAAACCTTGCAATATTTACACGTATTTCGTACTGGCTATGTTTTCCATAGTATTGTCACAGATGATATACTACACTGCGTTATATGCATTTCAAAACATGTTTAATAATTTTTTAAATACAATCTAGAAATTACAAAATCTTTCCCGACCAGGGGATTGAACCCACGTGTCCCACATTTCGGCTTTAAGGGCGCTTTAGCCAACTAGACTTGGGAAACGCCAAAGTCGCTGTTAGACGAGTCAGCGAGTCATGTGTTGAGTACCCGGGAACAGTTGGATTTAAGTTTGATAATTATATACGTATAAATAATAGTTTTTTTAAGTTTAGTTGGTATACGGGCGCGTCAACTGTAAGGCCATAATGCTCCTCTCTAGCCTATGATAGGCTAGGAAGGCCTAAGGTAGGGGAAAGGAAAGTAATGTTTTACCGGGTACTCAACACATGAATCACTCACTCGTTTAACAACGACTTTGGCGTTTCCCTAGTAGTATTCGAATATATATTTCGTAACCTTATCCATTGTAGTATCAAGTTCATTGAAGAAAAAATAATGTCGCTTGTTGGTGGTCTATACAGAACAATAAGATTAATTTCCATATTTCCATTCCTCCATTTGAATATTGATACCCCTGTTATTTCTTTAATCCCTACAACAGCATATTTATTTATTTCGTGTATGGGTTCCAGTTTTATGTTTTCTGTATTGTTTGAAAAGATAGCTACACCTCCATGTTTTTTATTGTGTCTACAGAATGAATAATTAATTAGTGGGAAGTTTGTGATATTGACTTGTTTAATAGGTTTTCTAGAAGCCAGTGTTCCGATCACACAGAAATATGTTCCAATTAGGTGTTTGACATACTGTTGACATGACAATTCTAATAACAAAGGTTCTAAAAATGTTGTTATTTAATAATTTTCAAAGCATAGTGACTGATTTTATTTTTATCAACGTGTGCGTGTTCGTGTGCGTGTGGGTGTGCGACATAAAATGTAGTGCAGTGCAGCATTAATAAGGTAATATCTGGTACGAAAAGCTGTCCCAAGTGTTTAGTGCTTCTTACCAGGATCAGCAGCAGCAGCAGGTTCTGCTTGTGACCTCGTCTTCCCTGACGACACAGTGGCCACGTGACACAGCATAACCACCACCACCAACAGTCTCCACAGCAACTTCATCTGCAAACATGACAGAGTAGTCCACTAAACTCATAAGCTGATGTTCAAGGTTCTGATTTTCAAACCAACTCTGTCGGCGCCGACACCATCGAAGATCGAGCTAAGGTCAACAACCCAACAAGGGATCGGAATTTTAACTATGTTTGTTATATTTACATAATATTATAAACCTTGACCAAAGAACAACGTGCCTCTAATATCATGCCATATATGGCATGGCTTACGTAAAGTTCCCCTATTTAATTTTAATTTAATTGATATTTTGTATTATAAAATAATGCATGCCAGAGCAACAGAAAGAACATCTGCCCCGTAGTTCTTTTGTACTTCAAGTGAAGATTGTGTAGTTTTACTTATATTTAGTTTAAGCGTTATTTAGGGTTAGGGTGCAGTATACTTTATTTACATTAAATTTTTATATTTTGAATTATAGGGAGGAGCTACTTAAAATAAAAAGTTAAAGTTCACTTTACGCTACATAATTATGGAATTCAAAGTGAACTTCTTAATTGGATTAAATCATTTTTGAAGGGCAGATCTCAGCGTGTAGTGCATGATGGAGCCTCATCATCATTAATTGACGTTACTTCTGGAGTTCCGCAGGGATCGGTTCTTGGTCCTTTGTTTTTTACAATCTTTATGATAGACCTACCTGATGTTGTAACGTCAAGTATTCTACAATATGCTGACGATACAACTCTGTACAGAAACATATCTACTTCAGAAGACGCAAAGGCTCTACAAAATGACCTAAACAATATCCAAGTTTGGTGTCAAAACAACCAAATGTCAATTAATGTTAGCAAGTCACAGTTACTTCGAATCACGAGATCAAGAACTGGACACATAAACATCGTGTATAGCATAAATGGAGATATAATACCGTGTTGCCAAAAAGTCAAACTACTTGGAATAATTGTTACTTGTGATCTGCGGTGGAATCTACATTGTGAGTATGTGCGTAACAGAGCGTCTAAAACTTTAGGATTTGTGTCGCGCTCTCTAAAGGGTGGCAAGCCAAGAACCCTTCGCACCGCATACTTAGCGCTGGTTAGGCCAATTATCACTCATGGCCTACCAGCGTGGCATCCAACAACAAAGGACAACATGAGCAAGTTGGAAAGAATTCAAAATCGTGCCACCAGACATATTATGGGTTACAAAGAACCAAGTGCCTCTACACGTCGTGGTCAATGTCGCCTTTCCACCATTGAACAACTCATGAAGCAAGTGGACGTTTTGTTCTTCAAAAAGATGTTGACTGGCTGTGTAGACCTTGACCCATTCCATCGGGTGTCTTGGAATCTTCGCGATTCAAGACGTAACCAGGCCCAGTCCATCACGCCACCATTTGCCCGAACCACCGCGTACATAAGTGGGTTCTACTGCCGATCTGCCAAAATTTGGAACTACTCCCTGTCCGAAGAAACACAAGGTCTTGCCATGTCTGCTTTTAAGAGAGTTGTTAAGTCTTCAACATTATGATTGCTTTTTTGATATTATGAATTCATTGAATTGTTATTGTTTTGTTAATTTGTCTCTTCTATGTTTGTCTTTTATCTCTATGTTCTATGTTTTATAAGTTCTTGTTTATTATCACAGTTTGTTGTGTAGAGGCTGGCAGACACCTTGTGCTTGGGGCATACTGCCCTTTTCTGCCAACCTTCTTACTAAGCATATTAGTGGAAAATAAATAATAATATTAATAATTGTTATACGAATAAAATTATTTCTGTGTTTATTTTAATTTCATATAAATATAAAACTTTAAATGATTAACTATTTTTTTAAATTTCAGTTTTTTTTTTGTTCCATTATTTTTTACTAGATTTTATACATTATTATTCTTGCTTATATATTTATTTTAAATCTGTTTTACATGTAAGTTTATGCGGGTTAGATTGTATTTTTTCAATAAGATTAAATTTGTATTGATTAATTTGCAGTTCTATTAAATTTTATTAATCAAAGTAATTTGTAATAAGTGAATTTTATAGGGCCTGTCGGTGGACCACTTATTTAATTATTTGTTCATTTAAATACAACATTGCTGTCATTTTTCATTGGGGTATAGACTAATATAAATTTAAAAGCATATAAAACATAAAACATATGAAATCCAAAGATTTAATTTCAAAATATCGATATTGATCGCCAAGGGGGTTTCACATACACTTCTGCCATCAAGTAAAAGTTATTTACATCCCTTTAGTTTCTTCCATCAGTAGTTTCTTATAGCTCTCCTCTTGATACTTCATTATGTCCTTTCTTTCGTATCCACTTCTTTGTCATTGATCATCTGTTTATATATTTCTTTTGCCAGTCTTGTTGCCCCTTATTGTTTCTTTTGTTTTACGTTGATCATTAAAAAACATTGAAAATATTAAAAGTCAAAACTGAGAATTAAAAAAATTACTATAAAAGTGGAATTCAAACTTAATATAACGATACCTCAGGTACTCTTCAGTAGCTCTCACATGTTGGAAAGATAAATCACGATAAATTTTGTTGGCAAACGATAATTTTTTTTAAAGCTGATCCTCCCAGAAGTGTGTGAAAATTATATCACCGCCTTGACATCTCAAGAGATGTGAAAATTCGTTTTCCCCCATTATCTAACATCTCTATAAGCCTAAATAAAGTAGCCAACGCAACTTGGTGGAATTTCTGTAACTCTATTAGCATTCACAATAATTATTGCAAATTACAATGTATTATTTTTTAAATTAAGAGAGATGACCTTTTCACATTGTGTGATGAAATATGTTATTAAAACCATTTTCCTTTACACATTATTTTCAAATGCTTGAAACGTTGGTTGCATCTAAACAAAATGTTGCGTTATTTTACAACGTTCAGCAACAATATACTCTACAATTTTTTCTGAACAAACTATTTTTACAATTATTATTGCCATGTTTACTTTGGTTTATTTAATTAACAAAGATAAGCTATTCTGGCACTTCAGTATTTTAAAACAGTCGGCTTTATTGGGCATTCTCAAATGCTTAAAATGTTGGTTGCTATTAAACAAAATGTGGTATTATTGACAACGTTCAGCGAAAATATTCTCTACAACGTTTGGTCAACATATTATCGCTAGAATTGATAGGTTTTACCCCAGATTGTATTGTTGGTTGATAGTTTAGTATTTAACTTGCTTACATTTTCTAAAATAAACAATTTTATGTAATGATGACGTCCTTACGAAATTGGTATCACAACATGATAGTGAGATTAGAATATAGCAAATACGCAACCTTTGAAAGCTACTGTAAATAGTGATACCAAATCCTCGTGCGTAACATACCTTTGCTTGTCCAGAAGATTGACCACCGTAGAAGTTGAGACGATGAGCTCGATACCTGCTAAAGTCTAAAAGGGCATCCGAAACTCCAAAATAATGAGTCGATGACGTTGGTAACACACTTACGTAATACAATCTTGATACGAACTTGATGCTCATTAATCCTAGTTATTAAGCAATACAATAGTCAATTATTTTTTATAAGCTTTAGCGAACGTTATTTACAGTCGCGTTGATGGATGAGTGTGACTCACTGACGATCGCACGGACAGATTTATAAGTGGTGTTTATATAGGGAGCTTCGCGCCTCATTAGAATATTATTTTCAAATTTTGGTATTTAAAAAGATAATATTAAAATATCATTGAGCTCATATATTCTATATAATCACTTTTCAGTCCATCCATTCATTTTCAGGGTGCGGCAGCTGCCCTTATAAGTTTGCACCAGTTTATATATGTATCTGGTATGTATCCGTGCGCATTTTGCGCCCGGCGAATGGAACGAATAATTTATTTTATGCAGAAGATATGAACCAACAGCAATTAAGACTCTGCATGTGGTGTCTCTATAGACTAAAATATATTTATTGAAAATACCAACCTTGTATGTTGAATATAAATGCCCCAAAGTGTAAGTTTAATCAACTATTAAAAAATACTATTTTGGTAATCGCAATAGTTTTTTGACAAATGTCTGTTATCAATTTTACGTTATCACAATGAGTCATAAAATTGCACTGTGTGAATCTCTAGGCTAAATGGCACCAAATTTATTTTATATTTAGATATCAGTGGCGCACAGAACCCTTCAATAGGACATTAGCAAACCCTTAAAAACAATACCCACCTACCCACTACTCATTTAAATTTTCATAAAGGATTTTTTTAGGGATCTACTTCTATTCTAAGCAAATGCCAATTTATTTATTTCGGGAAAAAAGACAAAAAAAAGACAAACAAAAAATGAAACCAATAATCGGTCTCTGCAGCTAATGCTGTTGCCCCAAACACAGAATAACACTCAATTGTATAATATAATTATATTATTTGTACATTATTACATTGTTTACTGGGCCCTATATGCTTTGGTGCTAGGACGGCACCAAAGTATCATCTCACATAATAACCCAAGTATGTCGATGGACGTAAGTCCAGATCGAAAGTCTAAAATGTTCTGACTGAAATGGGATTCGTGTTTCATCATCGCTCGTCAATTTGACTTGGCTTACTTTTTGTCTAATTACGCAAATTGTCAAGTAAATATATATCATTTCTAGGTTGCTGGCGTGAATGTATTTTGGAATATATTTTATATTGACAGTATGCGTAAGTATGTCTAGAACCCAGATGTGTTCGTCGAAATGTGAATATTCATCATTATGAAATTTAACGCGTTTGGGAGTGTGATGAATCTATTCACAATTATTTTTAAGATTGTTTTACTATTTGTCTATGCATTAATGTTTGTACGTTGACAATCTTCCTCAAGATCTGGTGTGAATATAAGTAAAGAAAACTGTTGCACGACCAGTCACATTAAAAATCAAAACATTTAAAAGTGACATAATAAATAATTATGCAACATTTGTGCGTCAACATAAAACATATTTTACTTTATTTTCCTCACCAAAAGCATATTAAAATATTGCGTCAAATTATTAAAAATAAACAATCAATATTCCTCAAATCCAGTGTGATTATTCCATGAATATTTGGGCAGGAAATATAGCTAATTCCGAAAATATATTTTGGTATAAAAATACAACCTATAACTTGAAACAAAAGTTGTCACATAAATTAATACATAGTGCAATTTAGTAAAATCATTAAATGCAATTAAACAACAATAATTTAACGATGTAGTCTTCATGACCAGGTCTTTGGCTCTTCCAAACAAGTTGGGCTGTCATTGGTTAAAGTTGTAGTCTTAATTTGTAGCCATCCAGTAGATCCCACGCATGCTGTTGAAAGAAACGTAAGTATTAATACTTGGTGTAACAAAAATAACGCTCTTTGTACAAGCTCGAGATATATGGCCGATATTACTTTCCTTTTTTTTAAAAAAAATTTCAACTTAAATACATTTTTAGTGTTCAAAATTTCATTGATTGAAAAAGTTTGGTTAAATAATATATATTTACTATAAAAATGTTTTCTTTAATAATTATTATGAACGTGAATAAAACCAACAGTCGGTAAACTACTCGTTGTTGAGAATTAGAGAAAACTTATGCAATATAGTATTTACATTTTGTGCATATATATATACACAAGTATTTTCCTTATACTAACAACGACCAAAACTAAGTACAAGCCAAGCTCAAAATTAAAAGACAAACAATAATATATGCTAAAAATAAATAAATGATACGATATAGTTAGACGTGTGCGAGTACTTACGAAGTGCTGACGCCGTCTCCCATGTAGCCACTGGTAGCTGCGTCACACTTGCCTTGCTCAGCGTTGTCAACAGACGTGCACTTGTGAGCTGGGTACTGGTTGTGGTTCTTGATTGACGCAACGAACAAGTCTATAGACTTCCCGTGACTGCAAGCACCTGTAATATTATAAAATAAGTTTAGAAATCGCGCATCAAAATATATCCCCACTGAAAATCAGTTATATAACTGAGATGGGTAGACTCTTAATACATTTTTTTTTTATCTGCAAAAATACAGAAAATTGCAATTTAAAGAATGTAGTAATATCTCAAATCCATATTTTAAATGCTTCGAGTGCATCTTGGAAACATTTTAAAATTGAACCGACTTATTAATGTATTGTTTGGTTGTGTTTCTTCTACAATAGTAGAGTATAGTAAATAATCGTCAGGAAAAACTATACAATCATGCTATCAAATAGAATTCATTTAAAGTTTTAAAGCTACATACATTTTACTGGTGGGCATATGGTGATCACGTGTTTGTAGAATATCTTTTTTGAAAACACATTTATATTAATCTTCTTTAAGATTAATTATACATCTTTATCATGGCTTACGTTCAAATTCTTAATGCCCCTAATGAGCCACCACTAATTACACACTAATAAGTTTTTTTTTTTTTAATTTATATTATTTGAATATTAAATAATATGTATTGTTTTTTAATGGTTAAAATCACTAAAATCCTCTACCATTCCTTATATGTATGGCTTGAAATGCACTACCAATAAGTTTTTTTTTTAAAGATATGAACAACACAGCATAAGACTGTATCCAGGATTTGTCTGCTGCCATAAAGGAAGTTTCACCTGTAACGTCGGAGATGCCGCACCCCGGCTGGACGCTCACGCCACCATTAGGGTAGAAGTCAACATGGCCGCGGGTATCCATGAAGCCCAGCCAACCACCGCACGTGTGGATCACATCGACGAAGGCGGCGTCGCTCGGGTCTAGTCGGCCACTGTCGGGATCGTCCCCGAAGAGGGGCAGCGCAGTGTCCAGACCTAGGTTGATAACAATAATTTAGTTTTGGATAAAAATGAATTTTTATCTTGCATAATTGATAGAATTCCTAAACATTGAGGCAAAAGCGAGTGACACCATTTTTGAGTTAATAAAACAAATATGGGGTTTGGCATGTTGTAAGCCACATACAAATTCACTTAATTTATAAAAAAGGAGAAAAAGTAAAAAGTTCGACAACAAATTTAAAGCTTTTTAGAACCTTCAAAATAGAGTTTCAGATTGAAATGTATACAAGGGCGACGTCTGGACGACCCATAGCAACGCGTAACAGCCAAATTTTGCTTCTAACTAAAATTTCGCTCCTATTGTAAACCGACAGGTAATATTTTCAACGAAATATATCAAAGGTTTCTTTGAATTGTTCACAATCGCCTATTTAAAAATATAATTGCTGAAACCACGAATGATTGAAGTTTTATTTCCATCACAATATAGGCCTATGACAAAAGTTGCAAAATGTTTTGTTTGCATATTTTAACAGCTTAGACTAAGGAGGGACTTAGACAAATCAAATCATAGGTATCCGTCTACTAATACAATTTTATACCAATGCAATATCATTTTTGTGTTATTTTGTTGAAACAATGAGCTGTATTTAATTGGAGCAGGAGTCAACATTTTTTTGATTAGGGCCAAATTCTCAGTTACTATGGGCAACCAGTATTAAATATTGAGATGTATTTTGTTACCTGTTACTCTGGCCACGGTACCAGTTGCGTGGGCTCCAGCCATACCAGCCACGTGGGCTCCCAGGCTGTGTCCAATCAGGTGAGTGCGCGAGTTGGAAGAGCCGCCAGCGCTGTTCAAGAAGTTGACCATCTCCCCCACGTAGTTTCCAACCCCGACCACGTTGTCCTTGGCTTCGTTGTACCAGGGTGCGTTGGCGAGCACCCCCCAGTCCACGCCGATCACGTTGTACGAGCCGACGCTCAAGTAGGCTGGACAAATGCATAACAAAACTGAAGTTGGTAGAGGTGGAAACTTTTAAACAATGTTTAAAAATTAATTTAAAAAAAAATGTAAAAAAAATTAAAAAAATTAATTAATTAATTAAATTGATTTTTAATTAAAATTAAAAATTAATTTGTTGTTAAAATTAAAGTTACACTTCCAACACGACCCGTGATGGATTTTTTTATACGTAATCTTAGTAGGCCTACTTATTCACACTGCACACATCCACTCATTTCACAGCCATTAAGAAAAGTAATCAATTCGACACTTTTGCGTAAACATTTGTTGTCATTTATTATTTATTATTTTTGTTTATTATTTATTTATTTCGTTTATTTCTGTTTGACGATCAACAATTGGAATAGATCTGATGTTCTCCTGAAGACATCCATGGCAATAGCCAAAATAATTAAAGTAGGGGATAAATGATATTGTTGAACAATAAAATTTCACGTTAAAGAATAAAATACACGTCATTGACCAGTATATTATCAAGGTCTACTCTATTTTGTTATAATTTTGGATTATGTCTTTCCCATGGCTAGATGAATACAGGGGTGTGGTGAATAAGATTGCAGATGTACCTGTCCACTCGATTTTTTCACTATTGTAAGTTCTGAACTTACCCACAACTTTTAAAATAATATTACTATGCACCTTCATATTCGTTTCGTAGTAAACCCTTAAGCCATCTCATTACTCAAAAGAGCTTCCCAATAAGTGTTTCCCTGTAAGAGACTTGTCATCTGCTGCGCTCTGGCGTCAGTTGGAGTAACTTCTAATGCCAACTACGACAGCTCATTCGGTTATCTATAATACGGTGCTATGAAGTTCTCAAGGTACATTTGCGTCAAATAAAGTATTAGGTGTTTTTGGGGCGTCGTAATTAGATCACTTCTTTGTCACATCATTATGTTATGTAATAATTTGACATCAACGCGCATTTAAATAATAACGGTTACATTTTCTTCTTTTTTTAAATTTATTAAAATAATTTTATTCATTAAAAAATTTAATTTTTCAGGATAATATTTTGAAATAGAATAAACGAAATTAAAAATTATTTAATTAGGACTGCATAATGTTATATATTTATTATTTTTAGAAAACTGATTGTTACTAAGAAAAATAGTATAGCCATTTTTTTTAAATATGAATTTGTTCAAACATACTTTAGCCACAAGTCAAAATCTCGAATTAAAGGATGTATATTAATTCTTATCCTAAATAACACTTTGAAGAGGAAATGCTTTTAAAATACTTCTAGTTACATAAAAAAAAAACTCTTGTCTTTGTGAGTTTTGCAATACCCTTCGATCACTCGTACAAAGTAACGAACATAGTTTACTTTACTTTAAGTGCCATTATTGTTTACAAACACCACTTAATTTTAAATTTATGGTTATTAATTGAAGTTTATTATAACATACCATTCTTAATGTTTTGAATGACGTCGCTGTTAATGTCGTTAGTGAATCCGTGAATGACGAACTTCGTAGGGTTGTTGCCATTGTAAGGTGTCTGGCTGAGTCCGGTCGGGTCGCTGACGTAGATTCTCTGTCCAGCGCTCGGGTTCGTCCTATAAACAATGAGTTTTTGAGAAATGTTTACCTAATGAAATATTATTAATCGATAACGATGGTTTTGATTTAAAACACATTTTAGTTGTTAATAAACCAACATAAAGAATGTATGGAATTCATTACGGGAATTAAACAAATAATCTCAGCGGGGTACGCCGAAATTGATTTTGTTATTTCTGGATTGATTTCCAAATAATCAATTACACGTTATGGAGCCCAAGTATTAAATTGAGAAATACATCAAGGATGTTTCATAACGGTTTTCTTGGCTTTTTTCTATACGGTGTCGTTTTTTAAATTAAATATGATTTACACAAAATGTAATAGTATAAAATATATTACAACTTTACTTTGTAAATGCTGTTATTAGGGTACAAAATGAAATTAATCAAAATGAATTAGTAGAATTCAGACTTATTTTCAAAGTAAATATTGCTATCCAATTCAATAAAAACGTTATTATACTAGATTGGTACAAAAATATACTGTGGTATTTACTTGGTATAAAGGATGAAGTGCACATCTTTCCTATAGTCCACCCTCAGATCTGTCCTCCTGGGTCCCTTGAGAAGAGCAAGCTGTGGTTTACCACTGCCATCTCCCATCATCATCCACTCTACGTCATCATCATAGTAGTTCCTCTTGCCACCGACCCAGTTGAAGCCATTGTGCGACGCCCTTGTGTTCGCTGAAAGATACACAGAACAAAAATATTAAATTTAAATGTCTTAATAATGTACATTTTAACTCATTCAGACCATATTTAATTCCACAAAATTTAAAATAATATCATGATAGATTATACACTCACATAGGACCAAATATGAAAAAATCCAAAACAGATTATAATTTGTCAATTTTTAAGTAATTTTGGGAAAGTTTGGATTTAGAATAAAAGCGGCGTTTAATGTTAAAATGTGTTTTATAAGTGCATCTCTTAAACTAGATTTGTTTTGCATATTTTGGATTGTATATAATATATACCAGCAATACTGTTTAGAAATATATTAAATTTCAGGAAACCCCCCCAAAAAAACTTTTTTAGCTGTTTTCACAGATTTCTCATTTCAATCTTCTCTAAAAAAGGTACTATTCGTTCTATCAAAATGAGATACAAAATGTGAAATTTGAATTCCACAAATATTTAGACTTTTTACCAAATTGAAAAAACTGTTATTCAAAATGTCAAAAAAAGAAATCAAAATTGTTATGCCCATTATAATGGAGGCGTGGTCTAAATAAGTTTTAATACAATATGTGTAAGTAAATCCGTTTGGTTACCTGCAGCAGCGGATACTAGGACAGTGCAGAAACACACTAGGCCAAAGTAAGAGACCATAGCAAGACAGTGAGAGGAACAATTGCTTAGCAAACCAGATACTCAATATTTATATTATTGTTTTGTGTTATAATCTACGAACTTGATCAACATTTCAAGGTTAAACATCTTGAACATCTCGAATACATAATAGTGTAAGATAAAAAAATTATCAGTTGAAATGGCAATAGTACGCTTTTAAGTACCATTGCATTCTAATGAGAAAATGTTGATGAATTCGGTGATTAAATTTCAAGTGTTAGATGGTCGTGAACGATAATATTCCTTTATCATAAACTTTGCGATAGTATCTTTACCTCAATTCACAAACTCTTAAAAGTGCACGAAAACACTTATTAATCTCAAGTACGATTACGTTGGGTTTAGGGAAATCCCTAACACATCGGGTACGCCTCGTGTAGTAAAATATAATCATTAACATCTGAACATTCAAGTATTGACATCACTCGAGCAGAAATGACAATGATTCCGAATCAAGAGATCGCTGCACAATTATTTCTGATTAACAGGAGATTATCTTGACATCACCACTTGATGAACCAAGGTTGAGTGTTTACGGCAAAAAATAAAAATTCCACTGTATTTATTATTTGTTGTTGGTCATAAATCAATTGTTACACACGTTTAAAATATGTTATCACCTCAAGAATTTTCTGCTCTTTCTCGTGAACTAAATATTTTGTGCGCAAAACTTATAATTTTGTGTTGAAACTTTTAAAGCTTTGATCCAAAATTGAACAAAATGCGTATTAAAAGGTTTTAAAAGTTTTAAAAGTTTTAAATCAAAATTATACGTTTAACACTCAAAATAAGCAGAAAACTCTCAAAGTAATGACGTATTATTTTAAATGTGTGTCGATTGATTAATGACCACAAAAAATTTAATATAACAATCGGAATGTGTTAAGGGTGTAGAACGAACGACTGAAGTAGGCCTACCTATATAATATTATACCACCACTCTTTGTTCCAGCACCATTTAGTAGGGTGAATCGGTGTTTCCACCTATCGATATTGTGCATCACCAAATCAGCACCGGCCTGTCAAGCTTGGCACCTCATTTTCTTCCTCATTCTCTTATTCTCTTGTCCTACCTTTATAAATATTTGTTTTATTCAGTTATTAAGGCTATTCCAGAGCACTCTTACCGATATTTTGAAAGTCAACGGAAAATGGCTAAAAGTTGGTTGGATGAAAGATGAACTTGAATAAAAAAGGAAAAAAAATAACTTTTTTTTTGGACGGGACAAAAGCTCTATTTTAGCCAAAATATGAAAATTTTGGGTCATTACGGAAATGAATGTTTTAGATGCAATATTTAATTTTTAGCTATGATTTTTTTTTTATTGCTTCAACACACTTTTGTCTTTGGACTGAAAACAAGGGAAACTAATTTTATGAAATAACTTTTGATGAACGATTTTTTTCGTGTTCCGGTTCAAAACTCTTTTTTGTACCATGTGACAAAAAAAATCGTACATCGAACATTATTTCAAAAAATTCTTTTCCCTTATACTTAGTCCAGAGACAAAGGTGTGTTGAAGCAATAAAAAAAAATCATGGCTAAAAATTAAATGTTGCATCCAAAACATTCATTTCCGTAATGACCCAAAATTTGCATATAATGGCCAAAATAGAGCTTTTGTCCCGTCCAAAAAAAAGTTATTTTTTTTCCTTTTTTATTCAAGTTCATCTTTCATCTAACCAACTTTAAGCCATTTTCCGTTGACTTTCAAAATATCGGTAAGAGTGCTCTGGAATAGCCTTAAGCTTATTTAAATGTGTTTTAGTCTTTTCACCTTTCTTTTATTATCATTTTTTTACGTAAATTATTTATTAATTTATTTAACGTTTATCCTATTCAGTTAAAAACGGATTTTCAAAGGAGGTCGACAAATAAATAATAATAATAAACATTTTCACTCATTATTGGTATATGCCTACACCATCTAATAACATAAAATGTTGTCTTGAAGAATTTCTTTTGAGAATACCCCCCACCCGTTTGGGCATGAAACATAACTTATAATTCGACATAGACACTGTGACATGTCCTGAACCAAGTGCCATTTAACTCGCCTGCTCAAGCCTACAAACGTGATTATATTAAATAATAATTCATACTTCATCTTATCATTACAGGGGAAATGTATTACCGTTTGAAAAGTTTATACCTATATTAAAATCCATTGATATTTTTAACCAAGCTTTCAAGTCATATAGTGAAAACCAATGCCTAAAGACAATAAAATATATAGTATTCCCTTACATTAAATTATAGTAACAAATAATTATACGTGTAGGCGGGAAGGTTGCTATGAATTTACCACTTTCAAGCTTTTGTTAGTTTTTGGCAAGGATATAAAATTTGATTGTACAATACATTGATATAGGTGTTAGTTTCATATTCAACCTTAACTTATATTAAGATAAACGTTTAAAATAATTTAAACTAAATTTATTATTAAACATGAAGTATTAAAATCAGTCCAATTTGAGGAAATATAGGCTCAAAAATTAAACAAGTAGTTTCCTTGATTGGACCTAGACAATATGTTAAAAAACTATTGCAAAATTGAAGAAAATGATTTCGCAATCAATCATAACATTACGACTTTAGATTGACACCTATTATACTTACATTATGTTGAGAGAAGCGAAACATTCAAAAGAGTGAATAAAATGAAAAACATGTGCATGATTTGATTTTCCTTGATTCCTTATTCTTGTGTGTTCATTTAGTCAAATTTGGCCTATGCTGGAGGTTCATACTTCATACCGTGTTCCCTTTGAACACTCACAGCTGGAAGACTAATATATGATATAACTCATTTTTGTATTTTAAGCTAAAGTCCGTAGAATGAAATTAAAGTATAACGTGCAATTCTTTGTTTCGAGGGTTCATGGGCTATATTCCCTCCACCAGCAATTCTGAAATGAAGTATTTTTCAAGTATTTCTTCAGTAATTAAGGCAAATATTAGGATTGCGACCTCTTAAACAGTCCTCGGATATTTTTTCGGCGATAACCTCCTTAATAGAGAGTCACACCAGACAATAAATAAACTGGTGTGTATCTTACAGAGGCATTGTTACGAAGAATTGATTTTCGAGCCAGCGAGTGTGCGTTTGTGTGTCATGTATCGACATAAAATCTTAACACGACCTCAAATTGACACATTTTTGCTGACACAGATTGTGTTTGGTGACTTTGTGGTCAGGGAAGTGTGATAGCCCCACCAGAACTTCGTGTGTCTACATACACGGCACATTCCGGCAAGAGGAGTTGAACCCTGAAATTATACGTTGCATGATAACGATTAGCTTCGCTCCCTTAATGCGCACTCTCTTACCCGAGGTTCTTTGCATGTATTTAAAACAATATTATATCATAATCGCAAATTAAAATATGGTAAGGATACAGCCACAGGACGAAGTGGTTGCTTGTGATTTTAGTGCGGAATGTAGAAGGGAACATAAACTTTACATTATTAAAGATATCAATGCCTTCTAGTGTGTAAGCCTTGACGTTATTTTTACAGGTTTCTTTGTTTGCGTTTCATATTTATACAGAAAACTTCATAGTTATGTGCGATTGCTGCTGCTCCTTTTTTCATTGTATTTTTTCGTGATAGATTTGATTTGATTTGACGGATGTACCATTTGGTTTTGAATACAGAAATAACCAAAACGTACTGCGACTGGAAAATAAAATCATGTCTCCCATTTGCATGGTATTCAGGATAATAAATGGAATACGTTCAAAGAACGTACGATTTTGTATCACATTACAACAAATTTATTGTTTAGATAATTATGCCACATGACATTTAAACAGTTAATTGGAAATACATTGATTAACGTCAAAAGTATCACTTAAAAACTATGATATATTCTAAAATAATGTACAGAATTATTCTTACAATTATAATTTTAACCCACAATATGTTTTCATTTCCATTCATTGTATTTTTTTAAATTTTTTTTAAACAATAACTGTCTTCAAGAGCAGTCTTTGGATCTTCCAAAAATATTTTGCGGTTGTTAGTTCAAGTCGTTCTTTTAATTTGTAGCCATCCAGTATATCCCGCGCAAACTGTGAACATAAATTTGTCGTTTTAATTCTCGTGCCTGTGACGATAATAATATATTATAAACATATCAATAAGATTGTTTTTGAGAAAAAGCCACTATAGATTACAGGGCTTAGTGGGAAACATTTTTATAAGATTTGGTATTATAGTGAGATGCTAGAATGGTTACAAAATCAGCAAATTCATAATAAACTATCTTATTGATGGATTTTAAGCCATAGTTGTAACAGATTTTGTCTGAACAAGGATTTTAACTCCTACTCCTCTTGCAATAAAATCAAAGATGAACAGATTCAAAACCCAAATAATAACGTGAACATTTAAAAACCAAGGACTAGGTGACGTTTTCGTTAACAGATTTTATAGAATCGAAATTATCTTTTTGATAAGAGCGCATAATTTTTTTGAGAACCACAATGTGTTTTCAGGTATGGGAATGGGTCATGGAGGACGATACGGGTCATGGAAGACGATACGGGTCATGGAGGACGATATGGGTCATGGAGGACGATACTGTCATGAGGACGATACGGGTCATAGAGGACGATACGGGTCATAGAGGACGATACGGGTCATAGAGGACGATACGGGTCATGGAGGACGATACGGGTCATGGAGGACGATACGGGTCATGGAGGACGATACGGGTCATGGAGGACGATACGGGTCATGGAGGACGATACAGGTCATGGAGGACGATACGGGTCATGGAGGACGATACGGGTCATAGAGGATGATACAGGTCATGGAGGACGATACGGGTCATGGAGGATGATACGGGTCATGGAGGATGATACGGGTCATGGAGGACGATACGGGTCATGGAGGACGATACGGGTCATGGAGGATGATACGGGTCATGGAGGACGATACGGGTCATACAGGATGATACGGGTCATGGAGGACGATACGGGTCATGGAGGACGATACGGGTCATGAGGACGATACGGGTCATAGAGGACGATACGGGTCATAGAGGACGATACGGGTCATGGAGGATGATACGGGTCATGGAGGACGATACGGGTCATAGAGGACGATACGGGTCATGGAGGACGATACGGGTCATGGAGGACGATACGGGTCATAGAGGACGATCGGTCATAGGAGATACGGGTCATGGAGGATGATACGGGTCATAGAGGATGATACGGGTCATGGAGGAGGATACGGGTCATGGAGGACGATACGGGGCATGGAGGAGGATACGGGTCATGGAGGACGATACGGGTCATGGAGGACGATACGGGTCATGGAGGACGATACGGGTCATGGAGGACGATACGGGTCATGGAGGACGATACGGGTCATGGAGGACGATACGGGTCATGAGGACGATACGGGTCATGGAGGACGATACAGGTCATGGAGGACGATAGGGTCATGGAGGACGATACGGGTCATAGAGGATGATACGGTCATGAGGCATACGGTCTGGCTAGTTTTAAGACATACGGGCCACGGAGGCATATTGGAGGACTCGGGCCATTAAACGAAGTTGAGGCGATATGGTCTGAAGTCGGGTCATGAACAACGTATAAGACATCGGGCATAGGAAATCTTGGGACGATAGGGCATAGAATACCTGAAAATATGGGTATAGAGAGAATGGTCATAGAATACGGTCTATCTTGGAACAACGGAAACGTGGTCGGGACTACGGGATGGGAAACTAGCGATACCATGGAGACGATACGGTCGAAGTCCCATACCAGGTCATAGAGGACATGGGTCAGGAGGACGATCGGGTCTGAGGCAAGGGCATAAGGACGATCGGGAGGACGAACGGGATGGAGACATGTATGAGACGATAGTATGAACATAGGGTCTGGAGAATCTCGCAATTATACCCAGATCTTTTATTCTACTTCGTATTGAAGGGATAATTGAAACTGAATGTAAAAGTCTATGAAAAAATTAGAATCGTCCTTAGCTATGTAGGGAATAATTCTCACACGAATAAATATTTTAACATGGCATAGTGATGGTATTGTGCTATGTCAACAAAAGCATGTACATACTGTAGAAGAAGAAGAAATACTTTTTTAATTAAAGTTAAACAGATAGGCAAGAATATATAAACGATATTTGCTGATATTTTTGGAAACATATTTGACGTATGTATACGGGTCATAATACGTTTGAAACGATTGTTTCAAGATCAAAATTTTGCAAACCTACTGAATTTATTGTTTCGTTTAATAACAAGTCAAAAATAGTTAACAAATTTCCATAATATTGTATTTAACATAACTTTTTAGATTTCAATACCAAATGTTTTTCGGAACTATTGAAGGACCAAATTTAAAGATTTAATGTAATTGGAAAATAAAAATTTTCTTGCCTATTTTTAAGGGGGAATTCCCATATTTTTTACGTCCCCTTTGTTGGTTTCATTGTTATTATGGTCTGAAAGCATTACAAAATCCAAAAAGCATAAAAATTCTGATTTAGGAACATAATTACTGGTAGATTATAAACTAGTTTTATGATAGAAAAAAACTATGATATTAGACTATAAATTATGAATATTGCTGATATTTTATTACAATTTTGTACGTTATCTTGTTTTAAATAGATTTAAACGATTTTTCAAATCAAAATTTTGCTAAACTACTAAATTTATGTCGTTATAACAATTCAAAATATTAAAAATTTCCATAATATCATTTAAAATAATTTAAATCTCTATTAGTCTAACGAACAATGAGAATATCAGGGCAAGACCTAAACAAAGCGACCAAACGCTTTTACGGCTTTTAAAATAAAACCAATCTGGGTGGTTATGAAAAAGTATCTGTAATCATGCATGATAGTAAATAACCAATGGCGCCGCAGGGATTTTAGCATTGAAAACGGGGGTTTGGGGGGTAGCCCCCACTATGCGCGCAGGCAAAATTTTTGAAAATCAGTTCTGAGATCATTGGCGGGTTTTGAAAATAAGTGTGACTGTCCATACCGAAATTTATTAGATTTTTGTTTACAGTAGATACTGAAGAGTAACACCAAAAACATTGTGTCTGAATTTTATCGGTTTAAAAATGGGTTATGAGTGACAAAATTTGACACATCGACACGTTTCAAATGGGATTTATTTTAATTGCATAAAATTCAATGATTGACGTTTGTCAACATATTTTTATTACAGTGAACTAACTTAATAGTTTTCATTACAATTGTTCTAGTTGAGAATTTAAAATATTATACAAATAGACACAGTTCATAATGGTAACATACGCTTTGAATCAAATTTACAGCACTCAAATCATAGAAAAATCTCTGTTACAGATTATTATTATTTCATAATCATAACATATATCACTACATAAAAAAATGAAAACGGCGTATTCTAGACCCAAAAGGAAAATGCAAATTCAATAATTCTAAGTACTAAAAACAAAAAATAGCAAACACCCGCATCCCGATTAGATCATTAAATATATTATTATTATTTTATTATTAATATTAATTTTCAATTGAATTTCGGTTTCACAAAATCATTAATTTATATGTAATAAACGCATATCACTAGTTAAAATTTATTTTTCCTGAAATCCAGGGGGGGGGGCAAGCGCCCCCCCTTGCCCCCCCCCCTCCCGGCGCCCATGCTACTACCTGTAATTTTATCGCAATCAATTCAGAAATAAAAAATGCACCTCAACGGGGTATCGAACCCAATACATTAATAACCCAGATGTCATGAAGTGAACCTTCACGGTAGCTTAGGGGTTAAGCACCCGACCAGCAAGTGGAAGATCCGGGGTTCAATCCCCGCCGAGATGGACTTTTTATTTCTGGATTGATTTCCATAAAATCAATTTATACCTACGGGAGTGTTTCCCGTTTAATAAAATTGAGAAATTACATGATGTTATTTCGATGATGCCGCACCCCGGCTGGGCGCTCACGCCACCATTAGGGTAGAAGTCAACATGGCCGCGGGTATCCATGAAGCCCACCCAACCACCGCATGTGTGGATCACATCGACGAAGGCGGCGTCGCTCGGGTCTAGTCGGCCACTGTCGGGATCGTTCCCGAAGTTGCGCAGCGCTGGGTCGAGACCTAGAGGAATACTGTTATTCAGTTTTGGAGACTATACGTATAATTTTAGTCTTTCATACATTTTATAAATTCGTTTTTCTATTTTCCAAAATATGCTTTTAAGTTTTTCCAAAATATGCTATTAAGTCAAAATATAGTGAATGTCTTTTAAACCTGTCTCTTTTAGAAAATCAAAACTATTTTTTTCATTTTTTTTTGATCCAGTACACGGCCAATATCGCAACCTCAAAATAAGTTCAAACTTCAATTCGCCAAAGCACACCATTCAACATAGTGTGTTGTGTTTTTGTGACATTAATTAATTATCAATTGGTTTTCTATATGCTGACTAAGAGAAAAAAGTTTTTTTAACAATTGTCTTTCCTGCGAATTTTTTCGTTGGGCGGTATTTTGTACCGATTTGTAAAGCCAAACGAAAAAATTTGCAGGAAAACAATTTTAAAAAAATCTCTCAGTCAGACTATAAAAAACCAGTTGAAAATTAATGTCACAAAAACACTACACCCTACGTTGAACGGTGTCCCTTGGTGAATTGAAGTTTGAAATTATTTTGAGGTTGCGATATTGGCCGTGTACCGGATTAGAAAAAATTGAAAAATAAAGTTTTGATTTTATAAAAGAGCGTTTCAAAGACATTCACTATATTTTGTCTTGGTATAGCATAATTTGGAATCTTGAAAAACGCGGTCGAATAGCCTTAATATAAAACTAAAGGCAAATATATTCACACAAAAAAATCTATCTTGAAATAAATGCAAGATAGTACATGCAATTAAACAATCTGGTAACTAGACCTACAAACAGAATATTTTTTATTTAACATGCAGAAAACATTTTTTTACATGCGAAAATTTTGTTGATAAAATGTATAACATTATTACGTTGGATGAAATGCGTTTGTAGAATTATCAATTTTTTGTATTCGAACTTTTTTGAAAATGTGAATTAATGCTATACATTCTGCAATAGAAATAGCTTATGGTGATACTTATAAACGAAGTACAATTTCAAATCATCCCATTAAGATGTGATCGTGGATAGTGGTCATTGAACCGCATGTCGTTTGATTCTGTCTGAGCGTCTGAAAACAGATGTGTCTAGCTTCAAATACAGTACAATAATTTTGAAAACACACCGTGAAGTAAGTAGTGCGTGATGAGAACTTCAAGCCGTTGCCGCTCTCAAAACTAATTATCTGTAGCGTTCGTGGTGATACAAGCTTATGAATGGTGTAATTTAAACGATTAAAAATTTATCCAAAAGGTTTTCAGGACATTTATTATACTTTTGAAATTTTCCTGACTGTAATTTCACAAATGGTTATTCGTTCGGCAAGGAAGCGTCCGATGAATTTGAAAATGTTCTTATTTGTCAAGCAAGGATAATATGATCGAACACGCACTTGTAGATTATAAGCCAGAAACTACTCAATAAAATAGTCGAAAAATACTTTTTAACTAAATCCAAAAAAGTTTTAATTTTTTTTTGCAGTTAATCTAAAATACTTATTAAATTTAAAAGATGTGTGACTGTAAAGTCAGCCGTTTTGGTTGGTCACAACTCGGCACAATTTCGGACATTTGTGATGTTGAAGTACCAATTAGCCACCTACCCGTGACTCTGGCCACGGCACCAGTGGCGTAGTCTCCAGCTATGCCGGTTACGTGAGCTCCCAAGCCTTGTCCAATCAGGTGAGTCCGCGAGTTGGAAGAGCCGCCGGCGCTGTTCAAGAAGTTGACCATCTCCCCCACGTAGTTTCCAACCAAGATGACTTTCTCCTTGACTACATTGTAGGAGGTCCCGTTGGCGAGCACCCCCCAGTCCACGGCAATCAGGTTGTACGAACCGACGGTAAGATAGGCTGGGCAGGACAAAACGTCTCAGAATACATTTTACGTGTTAAAATACATTTGAAAAATACATTTGAATAGAAGGCTAACCAAAAGTGTTGGCTCGACGGTTAAGCGCGCGACGCTGATTCAAGAGGTCCCGGGTTAAAATCCCGTCAAGACCGGCAATCCTGACTAAAGTTTTTTCCGAGGTTTTCCTCAGTCGTTAATGCGAATACAAAGGATTGAGTCCTCTTAAACCGTTCTCGGACGTCCCTTCACAATTGTCCCATTCGCAACATACCTATAGTTAGACACATGAAGAGGGGCATGAATTGCACCCTGGGCAAGGTTCCACCAAAATTATTTAATTGAAGGCTAAAGAGGGTATGGACAATGCCATGTCCATAGCCCTACACTGGCCTACCGTCCCGTCATGGGACAGGGTAAAATACATTAAACTACTATTATTTGACTAGATTGTTGCAGATGAAGTTTCTTGTATTACATTAACCACCCATACAAAAATCTTGTAAAATTCAGCCAAACCTTGCAGATTAAAAGCAATGATAGCTTCAACTTTCAATTAATAATTGCAAATCAGAATCAATCCGAAAGATGGCGCAAAGGTGACCTCCACGTGCTGTAGAGTTGTTATATATTCATTTCCCTACGTTTCACAAAAAGGCATTAATAATGTCCTTTGTAATTATCCTCTTAAAACATTTCATTTACCTAAATTTGTATAGAACGAAAAAAATTATAATAAAGAATATAGCATAAATTACTAAAACCCTTAATACATAACCTTTTACTATCCTTAATGTTACGATTTTGCTTTACATTTATTAAGTTTATCATTGTAGCAACAACAAATCCTATTTGGGAAAACTTGTATTAATTAACTTCCATTCGTTCAAGACAACATTGCACGAAAACGTTCAATTTAACAACGCTCCTTTTTATTTTGGTATCGTGATTAATTAATCATTTACCATGCTTAGCGTGTTGAATAATGTTGCTGGTGATGTTGTCATTGTATCCGTGAACTAGGAACTTCGTGGAGATGTTGCCATTGTAACGTGATTGGCTGAGACCAGCCTTCGTCGCCGACGTAGATTCTCTGGCTAGAGTTCAACCATTTGCTAAAAAGACACAACCATGTATTAAGCTGTGTATGGATACAATTTGTTATAAATATCAGTCACACCCTTTTTATTTTTATTAAATTCAATGTTGCTACATTGAAAATAGATTTAATGACCCATTATGTCAATGGTAACATATTCAACTCGCATATTGTTAATACCTTGCGTCACCTTTATGTCACGATGTTGAATTTGGAATTGATTACAAATGAGGGTTTCTATCAATATACGTTAATACCATTACAATAAAATCAAACGCCACCATATTCACTCGTAATTACTCGGTATAAAGGATGAAGTGCACATCTTCCCTAAGGTCCACCCTCAGATCTGTCCTCCTGGGTCCCTTGGGAATATCGGGCTGTGGTTTACCCTTACTATCCCCCGTCATCATCCAATCTACGTCATCATCATAGTAGTTCCTCTTGTCACCGACCCAGTTGAAGCCGTTGTGCGACGCCCTAGTGTTCGCTGTAAGATCACAGAGAGCAAAATTTATAAGTTATTTTCACTCGTAAATGTTGGCAACAATTAAATGCTAAACGTATAATTAGGAACACGCCAAAGTCGTTGTTAGTCGAGTGACCGAGTAATTTGTTGGGCACTCATGAACATTTGCTTTTAAGTTGATTGATATATAGGTATAAATGATAGGGTTTCGAATTTAGTTGGTATGATGGCGGGTCAATGCAAGGCCATAATACACCACTCTAGCCTATGATAAGCTAGAGAGGGAAGATCCAACCTTAGGTAGAGGGAGGAACTGTCTTTTAACTGGTACTCACTCACTCGTCTGACATCGACTGTCGTTTTTCTAGTATGCTGAGGCCAGAGGCGGATCTAAGACATTATCATGGCGGGGGGGAGCCCCCAATTTTTAGCACCGCCGGCTAAAACAAAAGCTGAATGCAATACCGAAACAATGTAGTTTGTGTGCGTCAATTTGTTTTGTCGTCATGTCGAGCTTACAATTAACAGCATACATGGTAACATAATAATGACGTTCGATCATATTTTCAATTAAGCATAGAAGACACATCTAAACCAGAGCCCAGTCAATGTCGGTGGTATTATAAATGACTCACTGAACGAATGCGTGAATCCACGAGGATGGCAGGGATAAGCTTGTTGGTTCGGTTTATGACTGGCAGACGCATGCGTCGGAGCGCGCGTCTTGCTAGATGCTCGATTAGTTACACACACACTGTATACACTCAGCTTCTTTTGCCTTGTGGCATACGCATGCGTCGGAGCGCGCGTCTTGCTAGATGCTCGATTAGTTACACACACACTGTATACACTCGGCTTCTTTTGCCTTGTGGCCTCATGGTCATGGGTCTCAATCGTCTTTTACCTACTTCGAGCCTAAGCTCTTTATAGGGGATCTGATTTTTTAGACAACAAATTAATTATTTTTTCTTCTTTGGCTTTTTGACTTTAACAGGAATTAAGTGTTAATAATGTCAGGAAAGCTAATTTGTGTTTGGGAAATTATCTTTGCGTTAGAGCTTTGGGTTGTTTTAGTCATAATTGGCCAGAGAGGCCAAGGCCATCTTAGGTCGTTTGAATTTTAGGGTTTGTTCATGGTCGTAGTTGTCGAGGGAGTCAATGAGATTGTTTCCACACTGCCCTAGGCTTGACACACACAGCATGAGCAACGACACCATTTTCAATGAAAACTATCAATAAAATAACTGAAATATCACGTCTTTTTAACGATAAATAAATAATTATTATTCAAAATTTCAATTTTTATGTCATGGGGGGGGGGCGGTCGCCTTCCTCCGCCCCCTCCCCCCCTGTATCCGCTCCTGCCTGAGGCTGTGCAGGTGATGCGGGTTGTTTAACGTGCAAAGTCTTAATTGACGGTGGCTGGGATCGAATCGGTGACACCCCGAATGTGTTAATTTATTTATTTAACGACTATTCTATTCAGCTTTACAATGATCTACCTCTAGATGCCATAAAGCTAAATTTTTAAACGTCAGCTCTCACTACACATAATATTTTATATCAACCGTCTCAGTACAAACAGGTTGCAATTTGTCCCGTTTTGCATCGAATAACCTTGGACGTTTATCTTTCTTAGCTCCATGTAATAACAAGAATAAATAATTTTGATATATAAATTGGTTAGAAGTGAATTAGGTATATCTCCCAGTCATAGCCACCATGAAATTATTTTGGTGATGTTCAACATTGATTTTTAGCGTTTATGGGCATTTGTGGAATGTATTAAATGAATCAAGCAAAACAAAGTTAGAGTGCACACACAAACATGGCACAAACATGGCTCTAGCTCGGTACCTGTTCTGAATGCATATTTGAGCGTTGGCAGAAAAATAAATAAACATTCTTGCTTCCTGCCCGTTAAAACTTTTGTCTTAATGACTCATACTTTCGGCTAGAACGATTTATTTATGAATAATTAGCTTGTGTGGTGTACAGCGGGCTGCCTGCGCGTCACATTGCAGGGTACCGTAAGGTGCTGCGACCTAGCGTCGATAGCTAGCACTGCGTGGACGTGCAACGTGTGGTGTACAGCGGGCTGCCTACGCGTCACATTGCAGGCGTGCCGTACGGTGCTGCGACCTAGCGTCGACAGCGAGAACTGCGTCAATCCCACGTCTTACGAGCAGCTGTTGCTGAGTTGAGACGCGAACAATAATAATAATAATAATAATAATAATAATAATAATAATAATAATAATAATAATAATAATAATAATAATAATAAGGGATGGTTTCACAGGCTCGAAATCCCATCGTCTATAAATCCTCTTGTCTATAAAACCCGTATGCTCGAAATAATTATATTAAAAATAAATTCAATATATTAATTAATTTTTAAATATTTAATTCTTCAAATCCCAATGTCTCAAATGGCGGGAAAAGAAATATGAATTTAATTATTTTTAATTATTTTTTATTATTTTCAAATACTTATTCAACTGTATGCCGCTAGATAGGGCGGTGTGTGTAACAACACATTGTTATCTCATAAGGGAGGGTCCGAACTCGTCTCATTGGTTGAAAATGTGACCAATAGAGCATGTTGAATCTAGAAATGAAACCTGATAATAAATATACTACATCGTCTATCAGCTGGTTCCTTCAAGCATTATGTACGATTTGCTAGTCAATTGCGCTGCTGGGATTGCATTTTGCTATAGAGACCAAACATTTAAAGTCACGGATGTATATATGTATATATATATATATATATATTATATATATTATATGGTTTAACTTTGGTTTTATAGTAGACGACTAAGACGTTGATAATATGTTTGTACTTTATAGACAGAAATTAAAAAAATGACTACACCGGGGATCCATCCCGGGACCTTAGCAGTCCTGGCTATGCTTTTACCAACTGAGCTATGCAGCCACCAATTTAAAACTGTCTAATGTTTTGGTATGTTTTGTATATTGTTAATAACGTGTGTAACGTGTATAGCTCAGTTGGTAAGAGCATAGCCAGGACTGCTAAGGTCCCGGGTTCGATCCCCGGTGTAGTCACTTTTTTAATATCTGTCTATAAAGTACTAACATATCAACGTCCTAGTCGCCTGCTATAAAACCAAAGTTAAACATTATTGGATGAGCGTAGCGAGCGTAGCGAGCGAAGCGAAGATTCCATTTCACTACACTGGAGAAAAAAATCCGGAATGTTTTTTTTTTTTTTTTCTTTCTTTTTTTTTTTGTATTTTTGTGTGTTTGTTAACACGATTCCGGCTAAACAAATACTCCGATTGCGATGAAATTTTATGGAGGCCTTCGAAATCTCTGAACTTAGAACTGCCACGTTTTTGAGCGCAATCGGAAAATTTTTTCTCATAAAAAACGCAATTTTACGATTTTTTTTGGGGTTTTTAAAAATTTCTTCGACTTATAACACCTACACTTTTTTCCGATTGTAAGTTTTTTTAACAGAACCAAATTTTTATGAATTAGAATTCGTGGAAATTTAGCATAATCGAAAAATTATTTCTCATAAAAAAACGAATTTACGGGGTTTTTTTTTTTTAAAAAAAATTTTTGATTTATAACACCTAAGCTTTATCCTTTTTTAATAATTTTTTCCAGAACCAATTTTAAAAAATTCATATATTTGTGAAAAATTTGTGCGCAATCGAAAATTTTTTTGAAAATTTCAATATCTTTTTTCCTTTTTTTAAAATTACAAAAATTTTAAAAAAATTTAAAATTTAATTTAAATTTTTCTTTTAATTTATTTTTTTTTTTAAAAAATTTCAACTTAGTAATGTTTTTTTACATGAAGTTTGCACCAATTTACCTCACCCAAAACAACGGGGGGACTAAGCTTTTTCCTAGAAATTTTCCCCTCCCAAAACTCGGGGTGAAAAGAGATAGTTTGTATTTTTCCAGTTAATTTTCGTATGATTCTAAAGGCAGTTTTTCTCCCCTATACACTTTTTAAACAATTACAAAAAGACCAAAAAATTAGACAGTTTTAAATCGGTGGCCGATAGTTCGTTGGTAGGAGCATATCCCGGAAGCTAAAATCCGGGTTCGATCCCCGGTTATCACTTTTTATTTCTGTTAAGTACTATCATATCAACGTCATAGCCGCCTACTAAAAACCAAAGTTAAAAAAACCTATAACATATATGAATATTAAAGGTTTTTACCATAAGCCCCCCTTTTTAGTACATTATTAGTGAATGATAGCAAATTGTCAAAAAGTATGCACCGGCAAGATTGTTGGGGGGGATCCATATCATGGACTCAAAAAGTAAAATAGTAAATAATAGGGTTTGCTTGTATCCTCGATAGCTCAATAATAGATAAAAAAAATAAAAACAAAAATCAGCATTACAATAAAAAAACAAAACAACCCAAACCGCCTTACAAAGGCAAACCAAATGGCAAGTACAAAAACAAATCATATGCAGTGAAAATATTACAACCACATCACTGTACTTACCTCTTTGCTTGACATAGTCACCCTTCTCATTGCCTTTTGGTTTGCCTTTGTTAATCGATAAGGTTTGTGTTTGTTTCTATTTTTATTAACATTGTTATGTTAACGTATTGTTTTTATTCTTTTAATGCCATGTATTCTTGAGAATGAAAGCCTAGTCTTTTGAAACGCCGAAGATTAAAAATAAGTGTTTTACAACAGACAACGCGTGATTATTTCCGTAAAGTTTAAGATATCATATAATGTGTGTTTTTACGTAGGTTTTCTCGGAAGTAATATGACATAAAGGATTCAATCGAGTTTCCGAGATAAGTTTTTATTTACCAACGTTTCAGGCAGATCTCTCTGCCCATTATCAAGGTAACTACATATACAAATAAAAAACAAAAAGTAAACAAGATAATACAAGTCACTGCAACTAGTCAGCTATCTCTGGCGTACCGTTCAAGTCTACTTTATAGTGCTCAATATATTCTGGCTCCTAGTTATAGGGCCAACATTACTAGGTACTGGTATATCACTAACATGTTGTGATGTACTATCCGTACTAGTCGGTTGTAAAGGTGGAGTAACATGTCATCCTATAAAAAAGGGTTTTCCCAAACCAGCTGGCATTCGTTTCCCGTCATCTAGTTTATTCATACTTCGTGGACGTTTTTTAAAATTCGATTGCTTCTCGAATAATGTAATTAAATAAATAATGGAATAATGTGGCTCCATGGTTAAATGATCCTAAACTCTTGCTTATACTTAAT
Organism: Sweltsa coloradensis; assembly: GCA_024449915.1. NCBI lineage: Eukaryota > Metazoa > Arthropoda > Insecta > Plecoptera > Chloroperlidae > Sweltsa > Sweltsa coloradensis. Next base: position 518,233 of record JAMZAV010000383.1, read on the forward strand.
TATTTCCTGGGTAGACACAAAGGGAATCATTTGTATAGTTGAAATGCTTGACACAAAAATAATAATATGTATACCAGTCCCCTGTGTCAAATTACAGTACAAAAACCATATAATAAAAAACTAACTTCTAGATTACACTACAATTTTTGCTCTAGCGCCAAATGCTCTACATTAAATTGCCTTCCTGCCATGGTCGGCCAGGTCGGATATTTGGCTACTAATTAAATTTAAATTTAATCTTGGCTTTACAAGGCGACTATGACGCTGTTATGTTAGTATTTTAGACATAAATTAAAAAAGTGACTACACCGGGGAACGAGCCCGGGACCGGCACTAACTTATGGTGTTCGTCGATACGAATCGAACGAATACTACCCGAGCCCGATCATGCAGTAATTCTGGCCATTATTGGATATTTTCTAGGAAAACGCTAAAGTCCCGTCGCGTTGATGAGCGAGCATCGGTACGTGCAACACGACCCGAGTACGACATTCCCATAATGTTACATACCAATAAGTCTTTAAGGTCTTGACCGATTTAGCTGAAAATTTGTAAAATATGAGAGAATGTTGTACTTATTGACCCTGCAAAATTTCATAACGATCGGAACATTTTTTTTTTTTTTATAACCAACGATCGGATTTTGTTCAAAAACTATACAGCAACCCGCATAGGTGGTACGTTTTTCAAAATCATGTAACAAAAGTCAAAATAGCTGGCCTGTAAATTAGCAACAATGAATTTCCTCTCAAATTGCCAAGTCCTGATTATTGCACCCCTAAACTGTAGAATCTACAAAGGGTGAATTATTAAATAAATAAACAAATAAGAATTCGATTTCCAAAGAAGAAACGTTTTTCAAAATCATGTAACAAAAGTCAAAATAGCTGGCCTGTAAATTAGCAACTATGATTTTCCTCTCAAATTGCCAAGTCCTGATTATAGCACCCCTAAACTGTAATATCTACAGTGGGGAGAAATATGAAATAAAATACTTTGGAAACCGTATTATTTTTGTTTATTTATTTCTTATTTAACCCGACTGTAGATTCTACAGTTTATGGATGCAAAAATTTAGAACTGAGCTTTTTAGAGAGCATTTAAAGCTTCTAATTTAGAGCCCGGTAATTTTGACTAATTGGATGAGCGAAGCGAAGATTCCATTTCACTACACTGGAGAAAAAATTCCGGAATGTTTTTTTTTCTTTCTTTCTTTCTTTCTGTTTGTATTATTGTGTGTCTGTTAGCACGATTCCGGCTAAACCGATACTCCAATTGCGATGAAATTGTATGGAGGCTTTCGAAATCTGTGAACCAAGAACTGCCACGTTTTTGAGCGCAATCGAAAAATTATTTCTCATGAAAATCGCAATTTTACGATTTTTTCGATTTTTTAAAACTTTCTTCGACTTATAACACCAACATGCTTTATCCGATTGTAATGATTTTCTCACAGAACCTTCATTTTAAAAATGAATATATTCGTGTGAAATTTGAGCGCAATCAAAAAATAATTTTTCATGTAAATCACAGTTTTACGTTTTTTTTCGATTTTTTTAAGCATTCTTTGACTTATAACACCTACATGCTTTTTACGATTGTAATGATTTTTTCACAGAACCTTAATTTTATGAATTTATATATTCGTGTGAAATTTGAGCGCAATCAAAAAACAATTTTTCATGAAAATTGCAATTTTACGTTTTTTTATTCTTTTATTTTACATTTCTTCGACTTATAACTCCCACATGTTTTATCTGATTCTAACGATTTTTATACAGAACCTTAATTTTATAAATTAATATATTGGTGTGAAATTTAAACGCAATCAAAGAATAATTGCTCATGAAAATCGCAATTATACGCTTTTTTCGTTTAAAAAAATTACGCTCATCCAACAACGTGCCTGAAAAAGCGTTTGCGAAGCTTCCTAGTTTTATCTCATCTTGACGGTAATTATTTTAAAAAACGACGTGAATGAAGAGAGAGTGTGAAATGAGAATGAGAAAGAATGCGCAAATGTAGAAGGGTATATGAGCTTGGCCCTTTTTTAGATCTAATTTCTTTTGAGTGTGTAAGGTTTGGCTGTATTTTTACTAGTTTTTGTTATGTGTAAACATGACTACGTACGTATTAATTATGTTTTTCAACCAGAAATACGAGTAAACATAAACATTGAATATAGACTTGTTAGCTAATCTTTGCTGCTAATATTTGTGAAAACGAATGTATTCGTACTATACACTACTAAAAAAAAACAAAGATTACGATATTTCAAAAGTTAGTCAATCTCCTTCATCAGGTTTTTAATGACAGTTGAAAAACATGACAACAGAATTGGGCTTTAAAACTAACAAACAATGCCATCTAAATAAAACAAAATGAACCAAAGAAACATAAAAATAAATGTGGTTAAAGTTGTTATTAAAAAAAAACAGTAAAAGAAATTATAAAATTCACAAAACAAAATAGAAGCATTTGTGAAAAATTGTTATCCAAGTCAAGTGTTCCAGACAGTGATGAAATCTGTTTCAACAGCTGTTGTGTTGCAAGAAAACAGTCAAGCTTCCGTTCCACCGCAAATTCTGAAAACAGTAGTTCTTGATTACTATCCGAATTTGTCCGAAAAAATCAGACGTCTTCTATCTCCTTCTGGGATTCGTACTGTTTTACTTTTTTCCAATTACCTAGTATATTAACAGTTACTAAACCCAATAACGAATCTCAATTGTCCAAGAATGCTGTTTACTCAATACCTTGTCAATGTGCATGGCGCCGCGTACATGGGAGAGACCAAGAGACCTCTTGAGGTTAGGCTGAAGGAGCATAAGAACAACGTTACGCAGCATAAAGTATGTTCCTCTAGATTAGCAGAGCATGTTTAAGACAATCACCGTTATGTGGATTGGAACAACTCATTCATAATCCTTCATGAAGCCAATCCTCATAAACGTAAACTTATAACGAGGCTGCATTGATGTTATATGTTACTAATAATAGTGCACATAGAATTGATTTTCCTGGAATTTGGAAAGTTTCTGTAACTCATAGTCATAATGTTTCTTCTTCTTCTTTCTTGTTTTGTGAATTTTATAATTTCTTTTACTGTTTTTTTTTAAAAACAACTACAGTCACATTTATTATTATGTTTCTTTGGTTCATTTTGTTTTGTTTAGATGGCATTGTTTGTTTGTTTAAAGCCCATTCTGTTGTCATGTTTTTTCAAATGTCATTTAAAACCTGATGAAGGAGGTTGATTAACCTTTGAAATATCTAAATCTTTGTTTTACTTTGAGTAGTGTGTACCCCCACAAATACAAAAATTTGTAAAAAAAAAAAAAAAAACGGCAGCCAAGCTCTCATTCAAAGGTCTTCGCCTGTGAATGCTGTGAGAAATAGAAGTTGAGCCAAGCTTTTAATTCTTTCTCCCTAGTTTCGCATTGAAAAGAAGTAAGATCATTTCGCCTGTTGACGAGCGCCAAGCAAACCATTTTAGTGGTAAAAAAGTAAAAATTTTAAACTCAAAATCATAAAAAAAGTTGCTTGGCCAATGACTTTTTAGAGTTCTCATAATGACCCAAATTCAATGGCCAAGCAATTTTTTTATGATTTTGAGTTTAAAATTTATACTTTTTACCACGAAAATGGTTGGCTTGGCGCTCGTCAACAGGCGACATGATCTTACTTCTTTTCAATGCGAAACTAGGGAGAAAGAATTAAAAGCTTGGCTCAACTTCTATATCTCACAGCATTTACAGGCAAAGACCTTGGCTGCCGTTTTTTTTTATATATATAAAAAATTTTGTATTTGTGGGGGATATTACATCTTTTTGCTGTTTGTTTCCTATCAAGCCGTGAATGACGGACTTTGAATGGTTTAATTTGAGAGTTGTTTTTTTACTTTTTGGGTCCACGGTCCCCCCAAATTTGCCCCCTTTAAGTTTTGGGCGCTAGATATTTATAATGGTTAACACCATGTTTTATTTCAGGTTTGTACAAACTACAACGCCTGAGTAATTACGCGTTTTGATTTTCATTTTTATTTTCCCCGGTCCCTATTGCCCGGTGTTGGTTTTAAAAGCTAAAGTAATTGCGCTTGAAGGACATCTAAGTGTGGTCCAAGTTTTAAAGTTCTAAGATGTACAGTTTTCTCTGTATAGCGCCTTATTCATAATTTTTTTATTTATTTTATTTATTATATTTTATTTAACGTCTATCCTATTCAGTAATAAAAACTGATTTACAAAGGAGGACAACATTTACAAAGGAGGACAACAACAAGAGTACGGAATTACTAGCTTTTGATAATTTTGATTTTCTCCGGTACACGTTACCCAATTTTTCTTTCTATATTCAAAAGTGATAACGAATGAGAGACATCAAAGTGTATTCCACGTGTTAAACTTCTCACTTGTATCGTTTTCTTTGAATTATTAATTTTTTTAAGTTCAGAGTTGTTTTTTTGACATTTTTGGGCCCATGGTCCCCCAAATTTAGCCCCTTGTGTTTTGGACGCTAGATATTTATTATGGTTAAGAGCATGTATAATTTCAAGTTTGTACAAACTACCACGCCTTGGTAATTATGTGTTTTGATTATCATTAAAATTTTGATTTTCTCCGGTCCCTTTCACCCGATTTTGGTTTTGAAAGCAAAAGGTACTGCGTCTGAGACACATCTAAGTGTGGTCCAAGTTTTATAGTTCTAAGATGTACCGTTTTATCTGTAGGTTCTTAATTCTCCACCTAGAATTAGCTTGCTAGCCAGCCGGAAGGTTTTCAACGACGTTCATGCACTTTTTTTAAACACAGAACGGGTTATCGGATCGAGTTGATTTTTTTTGTAGGTCATGGACCACATATCAGCCCATATACCAAGTTTCAAGATTGTAAATCTTTCAAAGCGGCGTGTGCAGATTGATGAAAACCCCCCAACTCGGGTAGGAGTAAACAGGGTCGAGTTATCATCGCCTACTAGCAGTCGCGTGCGCTTGGCTGCGAGCGAACGACCGTCGCCCTAGATAGTCCTAACTACGAAAACGCCAAAATCGTTGTTAAACGAGTGAGTGAGCCATGTGTTGAGTACCCCGTAACATTCCTTTGCTTTCCCCTATCTTAGACCTCCCTAGCCTATCATGGACTAGAGTGGAGCATTATGGCCTTACAGTTGACGCGCCCTTATACGATCTAAACTTAATAACACTATTATTTATACCAATATAATTATCAATTTTAAATGCAAATATTCCCGTGTACTCAACACGTTACTCGCTCACTCGTCTAACAACGACTTTGGCGTTTTCCTGGTCTAGTTGGCTAAGGCGCCTTTATACACGAAATGTGGGAGACCTGGGTTCAATCCCCTGTTCGGGAAAGATTTTGTAATTTCTGGATTGTAATTTAAAAATTATTAAACATATTGTGATATGCCTAATAACGCAGTGTAGTCTATCAACTGTATCAATACTATGGAAGACATAGCCAGTACGAAATACGTGTAAAAATTGCAAGGTTTACTTAATCTCCGAGCGGAATTTGGGGGTACCTTGAGCGTGCAAGATTCGATAAACTTTGGGCACGGCATTTCACAGCCAGGCAATTAACAAACAATTTGTACCGTTTGACAAAAAAATTCGTCCACCAACTGTTATTTTCAGAAAACTATTTTAGCTATAGTCAAGTTATAGCTAAAGGTGTGTAGAAACTATGTCCAGAAAACCGATTCTCAAAATTTAATTTTGAACGAGTCTTGTATGCTACACTTTTGACAAAAAATGTAAATATAATTTCCAAAAGTGAGGTTATGTCCCGCACAAAAAAATTCACAGTTTTTTTTTTCTGTTATTTTAAAGGCCTTCTTTCATTCAGCAAACTTTTCAGACATGTTTCTTTGACTTTAAAAATAATCGGCCAGAGGTAGTACAATAGCATTAAAATAATTCCTACGCATAAGCAGCCCATATTTCAATTTATTATTTCTTGTAGGTGCAATGGATCTAGATGATTTTGTTAGCAGTTCTCAGTAAACTCGCACCGGATGTCTGTTTAAAAGTTCAGCCTAATCTGTTCAGCGATTCGGCTGATTTTCGATGTACACACAGACACACACACAGACCCACAGACTCACGGAAGCGCCGTTTGAGTTGAATGGAGACACTCAGTCGCTTCGCTCCCTCGTTTAAAAATCATGATCTTGAACCTGATCATCTCTAAAATTGTTTCATCATTGGAATGTTTTCGTGCTCCACAATTTTTCGTGGGATGCGTTTGCCACAGGGTGCCAAGTTTTTTTTGTTTAGGTTAGCGAGACATGAAAGTAGACCTTTGTGGATTCACCTAGTACTCAGGGACAAGAACGTAGCACACAAAATATGTGTACTACTAGTACTTACATCATAAACGAAAATATATAACTTAATGTATGTATTTGTATGCGTGCAAGTTTGTTAAGTATTTTTGTATTATGATGCTGAATAAAGCTGACTCAGGATATTTCGAAATATAAGTTCTAGGGTGATTAAATAAGGATGCCCTACTACGTAGTTCACATTTTTTAAAACAATAATATTTTACATGAGAGTACCAGTTCCATTGCGCATAATACACATTTGCAAATCTTTAATCCATGTTATTGTGTGAATGTGCAATTGGAATATAAAAAACACTGTTAGAAATAACTACTTTCATCCATTTTTTGTATCGTCTACCTATCTTAGGATTGTAATTGCGTGTTCGTTCATTCACATGGTGGCACTGGCCAAAGTTTGATAAGCTACACTATCAAATGATCGGTATTCGGTACTGTATAACAAAGAATGTACTATGTATTGGATTATATTTTACAATATTTAATGTTTCATAAGAATTCGAAAAGATTGACTGTCACTAGTTTCAACAAACAAGACGAGGATCAACTCTTTGATGTAGCTTTGGGGTTTGTGTTTGATGTGAAGCGTGCAGTAGGATTCAATTCCATTTCTCTCTCTGCTGGCACTTCAAGGCTAGAGGGAGGAGCCTCGTACAATTTAGAGACAACGACACAGCAGCCAGGTGGCATCGTAATTACGGCGTATTTTCTAGCTATTTATTTCGAGCCAACGACACAGCAGCCAGACGGCATCGTAATTACTGCGTATTTACTAGCTATTTATTTATAGACAACGACACAGAAGCCTATTAACGGCGTATTTTCTAGCTATTTATTTCGAGCCTATGGGATTTCGAGCCTATGAGTTTTCGAGCCAGTGCCACAATAGTGTGTCCCATCGTCTGCAAATCTCATCGTCTCTAAATAAATACTATTTAATTTCGAGCCAACGAGATTTCGAGCCAGTGGGATTTATAGACAGTGGGACTCTCCCTAATAATAATAATAATAATAATAATAATAATAATAATAATAATAATAATAATAATAATAATAATAATAATAATAATATAGCAAGGTCACTGAAGAAACGGCTACGCGGAATTACACCCACACAAAATTGTCTATATTCCTCAGTATTGTTCAACATACATATTTGAGCCTTGGCAGTTATAGAAATAAACATGCTTGCATCCTGCTCGTTAAAACTTTTGCCTTAATGACTCATACTTCAAGCTGGTGACACTTCTGAGAATTTTTGTCATAAAAAACCGTGACGCAAATACATGCCAGTTAGGGGTTTATATTGTTGATATATTTAATTGCTGACACTAACATTTGACTTTGTTACTTGGAAAAACGCTGATGTTGACGAGCCCTTAAACCAACTGAACTCAAAACCCTATCTTATACCACTTCTGTATCAATCAATTTTATTCAAATGTTACCGGGTACTCAACACATGACCTGCACACTCGTCTTGCAACGACTTTTGCGTTTTCCTAGTCTAGTTGGTTAAGGCGCCTTTATACTCGGAATGTGGGAGACCCGGGTTCAAACAACGGTCGGGATCGATTATGTAATTTCTTGATTGTATTAAAAAATTATAGAACATGTTTTGAAATAAATAAACACATTTTTAGTGAGCCTTCCCGGGTACAATTCATGCCCCTCTTCCAGGTGTCTAACTAGGTATGTTGGGATAGGACAATTGTGACGGGATGTCCGAGGGCTGTAAAAGATGACTCAATCCCTTGCATTCGCATAAACGACTGATAAAAACCTCGGAAAAACCTTCAGTCAGGATTGCCGGTTTCGACGGGATTTGAACCCGGGACCTTCCGAATCACAGAGTCGCGCGGTAACGCTCGAGCCAACACTGTCGGTGTTTTGAAATGCAAATGTACCATACAATTACTACCATGTTCAAAAGTATGTATCAATCTAACGATCATATTGTCTCAACCGACAGTACTAAAGTACGAAATATGAGTAAAGATTGCAAGGTTTCTTCATCTCCCAGCGGAATTTTGGGGAAAAATGAACGTGAAGATTTGTTAGTCACTGCGTGCATAAAAAGCCTGACAAACATGATTTAAAACAAATGATTTCTTTAAGATCCCCCCCGCCCCCTCCGCCCAAAATAAAACAGTAACATTTCCACCTTTTTTTTAATTTATTATTTCCTGTGGGTTAAATAGCAACAGATCTTGCTAATTTTGTTAATAGTCTTCAGTTAACTCGTACTAGATGTCTCTTCAAAATTTCAGCGCAATTTTTGGCTTTTTGGCTCAAAGGCTAAATTTGAGCATACACACATATACACACACAGCATCACAGAATATGTGTCGTTTGTCGTGAATTGTGAGACTCGTTCGCTGCACACCATCGTCTTATAAATAATAAACCCATGAGCAACATAAAAATAGTTTATTGAATTCGAAATAATAAAATAAATATTGTTGAACGATATGATAATGCAATTATTGGATGAGCGAAGCGAAGACTTCAATTTCACTAACCCCCAAAAAATTTTAGCTCGGGTGTTAGTTTTTTGGGGTTTTTGTTTGTTTGTTTGTTTTTTTGTCTGTTTGGTGACTCTCTACCAGGCAAACGGCATATCCGATCTTGATGAAAATTTGAGGGGACCTTCGAAATTTCTGAATTTAGAGGTGTATTGTTTTTGGGCACAATCGAATAAATATTTCTCATGAATATCGTACTTTTACGATTTTTTCGATTTTTAGTGCGATATTTTCGTGATATTTGGCTCGCGACCGGGCAAACGGCTACTCCGATCTTGATGAAACTTTATGGGAACGTTTGAAATCATTAAAATTAAATATGTTATGATTTTAGAGACATTTGAAGAAATATTTCTCATAGAAATCGTCCTTTTACGATTTTTTCCGTTTTTTTTTTGTTTTTTTCGTGATGTTTGGGCCAATTATGATCAAACGGGTGGGGCTACAACGTTCATATTTTATATGGACATTGAGGTTATGGTGATGTAGTACCTTTTGAAAGAAAGTCGAAAAAAGTAAACCAAAATTCATAGAAATAAAAGTTTTAATATAAGTTTTTTTAGGAAAATAATAATAATTAACAAGTAACTATAGAAACTTGGTAACAATCACCTACAATGCGTACAAAAAGCAAGTCTTTGGGCCTTCAGATATTTGACATTCTAATTACCATAGCATTTAGTACTACGTTAAATGATTTTGCAATGGAACTTAAAAGTAACGAGATCCCACTCATCCTAAAAACTTAAAAAAAAGCTCATCCATCAACGCGACTAAGAAAGCGTTTGCGAAGCTTCCTACTTTATCTGAAATGTGTCAGATATACGTTTGGTTCAGACTTACCTGCAGCAGCGGATACTAGGACAGAGCAGAAACACACTAGGCCGAAGTACGAGACCATGGCAGGACAGTGAGAGGAACAATCGCTTAGAAAACCTGATACGCAATATTTATATTATTGTTTTGTGTCAGAATCTTCGAACTCGATCAACATTTCAAGGTTAAACATTGTTCGTCTTGATAACATTATAGTTTACTTTCAAAATAATAAACAGGTAAGTGAGCTTTTGTGCGATTAAAAATACCTTTGAATTCCATTAATAAAATGTTGATCCATTGTGTGATAAAATTTCCGTTTGAGAGGCACGTGAATCATTATTTTTTATCCTTAGTTTTGAGACAATCTTATACCTCAAATCTAAATAATTTTTTAGTGTAAGAAAACACTTTAATCTCAAGTATCATGGCGTTGGATATTATAGATTGTAAGAAAATTCTAACGCATACGACTTGTGGCGTAACTAAAGATTGCAATAAGTTTGGTATGAAGTGAATTTATACACTTTATGAAGTGACGATTTTAAATAAAGATATCGACCGCACTATCGCTGATGATCCAGGATACTAACTTAATTTTTTTTTGTATATTAAATTATAAATTTATATATATATGTGTTTTTGAAGGTTTTCGTTGCCGATATGTATTAAACTAATCGGTTTTTCGGTTTCAATGCCACGTATATTTTTTTTTTTACCCTGTAGATCATGGGTGAAATCTCATCGAAACGTCGGCTCAATGAAAATATACGTGGCATTGAAACCGAAAACCGATTACTTTAATATATATATTAAAATTAAACATTTTACATGCAAATTATTACTAATTTCACGAGAAAGAGCGGAAAATTCTCGAGGTAATGACGTATTATCTTAAACGTGTGTCGATTGATTAATGACCATGCAGAAAATAAAATACGTGTAATGTGTGTTTGGTGTTGAAGGGTGACTTAAGTTGGCATATCTGTACATAGTTTTATCACCACTCTTTGTTCCAGCACCATTAAGTTGGGTAATGGTGTGTTTCCACCAACCACAGAATCAGCACCGGCCTGCCAAAAATCTTCGTCCTCATTCTCTTTTCATATCTTCATAAATATGAATTTAATTGGGTTATTTAGCTTCGTTCGTTCGTGTTCGAGTATTTTCACCTTTCCCGATTAATATTTTTAATGAATTTCAAAAGTATCACTTACAAATAATTTATTTAAAATAATGTACAGATTTTATCCTACATTATATTTTTAGCTCACATAATATATTATTAACTTTTACATTCATTGTTCTAAAATACAAAAATCAATAATAGTCTTCAAGAGCAGGTCTTTGGTTCTTCCAAAAATATTTTGAGGTAGTTGGTTCAAGTCGTTCTTTTAATTTGTAGCCATCCAGTATATCCCACGCAAACTGTGAACAAATTTGTCGTTTTAAATACTCGTGCCTGTGACGATAATAATATAATTCAATAATATATAATATAATATAATATTGTTATTATTAAACTGAGTGAGAAACATTTTCATACGAGTTAAAATTATGGTTAATTGCTAGAATGGTTATAAAATCAGCAATTACATAATAAACTACTATAATGATGGATTTAAATCCAAAGTTGTAACACATTTGTGTGAACAAGGATTTTTACTTATGAACTTTTTGCACTTAAAGCAGCAATAAAATCAAAGATGAACAGATCCATAACCCAAATAAAAACCAAGTGCTAGGTGACGTTTTCATAAACAGATTTTATAGAAACTAAATGATATTTTTTATTAGTGCCCTAAATATTATTGTGAACCCCAATGTGTTTGCAGGTATGGTAATGGGTCATGGTGGACGATAACCAGTTTTCACGGAAGGGATATTTAAAGAACTCTTAGCCACACTTTTAAAATAAACGATTTTTGATTTTGTTTGATAGTGTGTTTTTGTTAATGGTATCTGTCTCATTGACTAAAAATCGTTATAATCGAAATCGTTAGGGCTGTGCATAGGCTTGTTTTCTCTACAAGTACGCACAGTTTCATGTAAAAAATAAATATCATAAATAAATTAAAAAATAGAAGATAAAATGTGCAAAAAAACAAAATTCAATTCTTCGTTCATATCTTACGATACAAGCGAACGAGTGATTGTACTTACGAGGAACTGGCGCCATCCCCCATGTAGCCACTGGTTTCGGAGTCACAGTTACCATTCTCAGCGTCGTCAACTGTCAGGCACTTGTGAGCAGGGTACAGACTGTGGTTCGTTATTGTCCCAATGAATAAGGAGACTGATTTTGCGTGACTGCAAGAACCTGTATGATTAAGAAACGGATTAGTATGTGATATTTCAACAATAAGGTCTTGAAAAACTCGCAATTACACCATATGACATTTTGGTCGTCATCGCGATATCTTTCGTATTGAAGGGAATATTGAAACTTAAGATATAAAAAATGTCTAGTAAGAAAATTAGAAAATCAGTTCCTAAGCGTATTTTTTAAGAGGGCGAGTTCCACAATATAAATATTTTACTACGTGGTATTGTGATTTGTTTTATTTGGTTCATTATAATCTACAAAAGCATTACAAAATAAAAACTTGAAAGGAACATATCTCGGTCAGTTTATATTATTTGTTTTAATTAAAGTTAAACAAGGTATTTGGATAAGAATAATATTGATATATTTGCCTGATATTTTTGTTAAACAAATTTGTACCGTTATCATCTAGTTTTAATTAATAGACTTTTGGAAGCGATTGTTTCAAGATCAAAATTTTGCAAAAACCACTTAATATATTGTTTAATTTAATAATAAGTCAAAAATCTTTAACAAATTTGCAAATTATTGTATTGGATGCTTTCAATGAACTTTAAGTAATAACAAACAATTTCTGGGTGGATTTATGTTAGAATAGCTTGGCAACAGTGCATGATAGTACTACCTGTAATTTTATCGAAATCATTCCAGAAATTAAAAATCCATCTCAACGGGGAATCGAACCCAATGCACCAACACGGAATTGGGGGAAACCCGACCGGCAAGTGGAAGATCCGGGTTCGATCCCCGCCGAGATGGACTTTATTTTTCTGGATTGATTTCCATAAAATCAATTTACACCTACGGGAGTGTTTCCCGTTTAATAAAATTGAGAAATTACATGTTACAACGTCGGAGTCGCCGCATCCTGGCTGGACGCTCACGCCGCCATTAGGGTAGAAGTCAACATGGCCGCGGGTTCCCTTGAACCCTATCCAACCCCCGCATGTGTGGATCACATCGACGAAGGCGGCGTCGCTCGGGTCAAGTCGGCCACTGTCGGGATCGTCCCCGAAGAGGGGCAGCGCTGGGTCTAAACCTAGGGGAATACGGTAAATGAGTATCGGAGACGACGTATAATTTTCGTCTTAAATACATTTTAGAATAAATGACCCTAACATAAAACTGAAGGCAAAAATATTCACACAAAAATCTATCTTGAGTCTTGGCATCAATGCAAAAAATCTGGGAACTAGACCTACGAACATAATATTTTTTCTTTAACATGCAGAAAACATTTTTTCACGTAAATTTCGTTGAAATGCGTTTGTAGAAATATAAATTTTTGCTTTCGATCTTTTTTGAAAATGTAACTAAATGCTCTACATTCTGCAAGGGTAATAGCTTATGGTTATACTTTTAAACGAAGTAAAATTTCGAATCACCCCATTAACATGTGATCGTGGATGGTGGGTCATTGAACCGCATGTCATGTTTGATTCTGTCTGAGCGTGTGAAAACAGATGTGTCTAGCTGCAAATATAGTCCAATAATTTTAAACGCTCACCGTGAAGTAAGTAATTTTTGATGAAAACTTCAAGCTGTTGCAGCTTTCAAAACTAATTGACTGTAAGCTTTTGTGGTGTTTCAAGCTTATTACTGGTGTAATTTATACGATTAAAAATTAATCCAAAAGGTTTTCTGGGCATTTAGTTTGCTTTTGAATTTGTCCCGACTGTCCTTTCAAAAATAGCTATTCTTTCGGCCAGAAAGCGTCCGACGAATTTGAATATGTTCTCAGTTGTGAAGCAAGGATATGATCAAACTCGCAATTGAACAATATAAGACAGAAACTACTCAATAAAATAATCGAAAAGTACCTTTTAACTTAATTAAATTTAAAAAAAATTCTCCTTTGCAGTTTATCTAAAACACTTTTTAATTTGAATAGATGTGTGACTGTTAACACAACTTGTCACAATTTCGGACATTTGTGACGTTTGTAAAACGTTAAAGTACAAATTAGCCACCTACCCGTGACTCTGGCCACTGCACCAAGGGTGTAGCCTCCAGCCATACCAGCCACGTGTGCTCCCAGGCTGTGTCCAATAATGTGAGTCCGCGAGTTGGAAGAGCCACCGGCGCTGTTCAAGAAGTTGACCATCTCCCCCACGTAGTTTCCCAACCACGATGGCTCTCTCCTTCGCTACGTTGTATAAGGGTCCGTCGGCGAGAACCCCCCAGTCCACGCCAATCACGTTATAGGAGCCGATGCTCAGATAGGCTGGGCAGGATACAAACGTCTCAGAATACAGTTAAAAAATACAATTGAAGAACCATAACATTCATTTTTGAATTTTTAATGTTTTTCTCCCAATGCGTGGCATGATTCTTCTGTCCTCTCCTTAGTGATTTTTGTGTTTAAGATGTTTGTTCGTGTATAGGCTGCAGAGGGCAGTATTGTTGCCCTATATCAGCCTTCCTGACCCTTGGGCGGGAAAATAACAATGAATATAATACAATGTTGGCTCAAGCGTTAAGCGCGCGACACTGATTCGGGAGGTCCTAGGTTCAAATCCCGTCAAGACCGGCAATCCTGACTGAAACTTGTTTCCAAGTTTTTCCTCAGTCGTTAAGGCTATTGTACCACCTCTGGCCGATAATTTGAAAGTCGAAGAAACATGTCTGAAAAGTTTGCTGAATGAAAGAAGGCCTTTAAAATAACAGAAAAAAAATTGTGATTTTTTTGGGCGGGACATAACCTCACTTTTGGAAATTATATTTAGAGTTTCGGACAAAAGTGTAATATACAAGACTAGTTCAAAATTAAATTTTGAGGATTGGTTTTCTGGACATAGTTTCTAAACACATTTAGCTATAACTTGACTATAGCTCAAATAGTTTTCTAACAGTTGGTTACTAACATTTTTGTCAAACGGTACAAATACGAGTTTTGTATCGTTTGACAAAAAAATTCGTACACCAACTGTTATTTTCAGAATACTATTTTAGCTATAGTCAAGTTATAGCTAAAGGTGTTTAGAAACTATGTCCAGAAAACCGATTCTCAAAATTTAATTTTGAACTAGTCTTGTATATTACGCTTTTGTCCGAAACTCTAAATATAATTTCCAAAAGTGAGGTTATGTCCCGCCCAAAAAAATTCCCAATTTTTTTTCTGTTATTATAAAGGCCTTCTTTCATTCAGCAAACTTTTCAGACATGTTTCTTCGACTTTCAAATTATCGGCCAGAGGTGGTACAATAGCCTTAATGCGAAAGCACGGGATTGTGTCCTCTTAAACAGACCTCGGACGTCCCTTCACAATTGTCCCATCCGCAACATACCTATACAGTTGACACCTGAAGAGGGGCATGAATTGAACCCTGGACAGGGGTCCCACAAAAATTATTTAATAGAAGGCTAAAGAAGGTATGGACATGTACATTGTACATAACCCTACACTGGCTTACCGTCCCGTCATGGGACAGGGTAAAATACATTAAACTACTACTATTTGAATATATTGTGGTACTGACGTTTGTTTATTATACTACCCACGCATACAAAAATATTTTCAAATTCAACCAAACTTTACAGATTAAAAGGGATGATAATATTAAACTTTAAATTAGAATAAATCTGTAAGATAGCGCTATAGGGTGACAGCTCCACGTGTTGACGTCAAGAGTTGTTATATATTCATTTCCCTTCGTTTCACAAGAAGGCATTTAGACCCTTGTAACTTATCCTCTTAAAACATTTCATATTTAAATTTGTATAAAACAAAAAAAAAAAAAAGAATATAGCATAATTTACTCAAACCCTTAAAGTAAACCTTTAATAATCCTTAATGAAATGATTTTGTTTTACAGTTTTTAACTTTATCATTGTACCAACAACAAATGCTATTGGGAAGATATACATAATTATTTACCCTGCGTCCAAAACAACATTGCACGAAAAAACGCTCGGTATCGTACTTATTTATTGTTTACCATTCTTAGCTTGTTGAATAATTTGGCCGTTGATGTCGTCATTGAATCCGTGAATGAGGAACTTCGTGGGGTTGTTGCCATCGTAACGTGATTCGCTGAGTCCCGCCTCGTCGTCGACGTAGATTCTCTGGCCAGAGTTCACATTGGAGCTAAAAGACACAACCATATATTTAAATTGTGTATGAATACAATACGTTAAAATAGCAGTCACATACTTATTAACACTTTTATTTTTATTAAATTCAACGTAGACCTACATTGAAAATAATTTAATTTCTTATTATGTCAGTGGGTTACATGTTCTTCGCATTTTTTTTTAATACCTCACATATTTTTCTCAAATGTCACGATGTTGAATTTGGAATTAGTCACAGATAAGTGTTGCTATCAAAATACGTTAGTACCAATACAATAAAAACATCACCCTAGAATAAACTCTGGTATTTACTCGGTATAAAGGATGAAGTGCACATCTTTCCTAAGGTCCACCTCCTTGTCTGTCATCCTGGGTCCCGTGAGAATATCAGGCTGTGGTTTACCCTTACTATCCCCCCTCATCATAAAATCTACGTCATCATCATAGTAGTTCCTCTTGCCACCGACCCGGTTGAAGCCATTGTGCGACGCCCTAGTGTTCGCTGCAACAACATACAGTGCAAACATTATATTTTATTCACACAAGTTAATGTTGGCAAGAAATAAGTGCTAAAATCACATCAATTTGATTAACGTATAATAATCATATCCAATAGACAACATAAAATATGTCTTATTGAGTGCGCAATAACAAAATAAATAATGTTAAACTAAATAATATTGCTAAAATGTATCCGAAATATGTCAGAATATAATGGCGTTTTCCATTGGCATGCACTCTGCGAATGCAGAGATGCCATTGTTGTCAACCTCCACTTGAATAACATAACAAAACTGAACAAATGAAAAAATAAGTGGCAATCCAATGCGCACGAGGGCGCACTAGTGCGATCTGAGTGCCGTCAATGGAAAACGCCGTTTGGTTTGGACTTACCTGCAGCAGCGGATACTAGGACAGAGCAGAAACACACTAGGCCAAAGTACGAGACCATAGCTGACAATGAGAGGAACAGTCGCTTAGAAAACCTAATACGCAATATTTATATTATTGTTTTGTGTCAGAATATTGGCTCTAGATCAAAATTTCAAGGTTAAACGTTGTTCGTCTTGATGACATAATAGTTTACTATCAAAACAATTAACAGATAAGTGTGATTTAGTGCGAGAAAAAAACCGTTGTATTCCATTAGTAAATCGTTGATCGATTTTGTGATTAAATTTCGGTTTTAGATGGACAAGAATGATAATTTTTGCTAACTTATCTTAAGTTTTGGGACAGCCTCTTTATCACAAATTGATCTAAACAAATTATTATTGTACAAGAAAACACTCTTATCTCAAGTATCATGACGTTGGATATTATACATGTAGGAAATACCTAACACATATGACTTGTGGCGTAACTAAAGATTGCAATTAGTTTGATATGAAGTGATGGTAAACACTATATGAAGTGACGATTTCAAATGAAGATATCGACGGCACTATCGCTGATGAACCAGGATACTTGATGAAACACCAGACAAAGAACTCAACTCAGCCGAAATACCTCAACAAACATATTAATTTATTATAATTTGTTAATAGTAAATCACCGTTTCGATGGTAAAATTTTGATCTCACTAACAGTTAAGTGTTTAATTCTGACTAGACGTTTAATAATTTACAATTCTGGATCATAAGAGTTTCCTCCTGATTCAAAGCCCCCACCGTTTGGAAATCGTAATTGATATTTTCATTACTGGTAAATGTTTAACTAATTTCATGAAATGTATATATAAAGTGCCCGGTGGAGGCACTTTTTTTATTTCTGTCTATAGCACCATTATAACAACGTCATTGTCGCCTACTATAAAACCAAGGTTAAACATAACAATAATATTGAATGTGAATTATATTGTATCGAATCTTGTGTTATCTTCCATATATATTTATTTGATTGTCAATTTGCCCACAATGTTACAACAAATTATCATTTATCATTAAAAAACTGATAAAAATTTGAAACATTTAACATAAAATTTCCGTCTGCGAAAATATACAATACAACATACATAAAGATACTGGTGTGCTGTGTACACTACAGCGGAAATTCTATCGAAAATATGATGTTTTAGCTTGCGAATGTAAGACTGGACACTTTAATCAGCGTTTCGTTTATCGTTTGTATATTTCCGATCAGATTCTTAAAACCATGTCTTCAAAATCTCAACAACCTTATTAAATGCGTGGATGCAAACTTCATTTCATCATTTCAACTTATATTAATCAAACTATAAGTTCGCTGGTTGTCAAAAACAGTATACAATTGTATGACTTTAGACTGTGTCCTTGTCGTGGCTCATTTTTTTCTATAATGACCATTACTGTTGGTCGCACATTGATTGCATCTGCGTCGACAAAGTGGCGCAAGAGCCTCTAAAAAGTACACTGAAAATAATATGCATCAATGTTATGGATATGTGCGTGTACGTGTGTAAATAAACGTGTGCCAAGGTTACTGAACTTTCGTTCCCTTTTCGCATATTTTTAATTAAATACAAGCCATCACCATAAAGAACACGAGCAATTTCATTAAAATACAATTTTCAAATAATAATATGGCAGGAATGCGGTAACAGAACGAAGTGATTTTTTTCCAAATATAGAAGGGTACAAAGGATAACAATTTCTTCTCAATAGCCTACATATTTTGAATGTATAAAGTAAAATTGTATTTTTAGAAATTTATTTTTTCTTTGCGAATTATTATTTTGTGTGTGAAATATTCCTTATAATTTGAATGAATGAAATATATTTACGCAGACTATGGTGATAATTCCTTCAAGAAAAGCTTACAAGTGCCAGAAATCCATTTTATTGGAGAATGTGGTCATATGGTTTCAATACAGAAATTTAAAACTCCTATCACGAGCAGAGAATAAATTTGTGTCTATGGTGGTAGTTGGAGGTCATGGAGGTTTGGGTCTCATGATTAAGTTTTAGGATTTAATACAATATAACAATTATTATTTATTTGATATGTCACATGATAATTAATATAATAATAATAAAGGAACATCTTTTATTCACCTTAAACTATATCACATAAAAATTATATATTTTTAAATGTACAGCTTAACTAGATTTATATATAAATATTATGTAACACAATGTTTACATTCACTTTCATTTAATTTAAATACAAATAATAACTTAATAACATAGTCTTCAAGAGCAGGTCGTTGTATCTTCCAAACATATTTTGTTGTGTTCAAGTCGTCTTATTTTGTTGACATCCAGTAGATACCGCGCAATCTATAAGAATAAAGTTGACGTTTATTTATTACGTGTGCCTAGGACGCCACTATTCCATTCTAATATGCAAATTGTTAGAAAATATTACGTATTTTAAAAACAAATATATTGTTAGTGTGATAACTTTTTTACAATTTATTGTGTACTCATATACTAGAATGATTAAAGAATCAGCAATATCATAATGAACTATATCATATTGATGTTATTAATTTCAGAAGTTTAAAAATTTGTATGAATTAAGTATTTTATTATTTTTATTTAATTTGTTATTTATTTATTCTAATCAGATATTAAGCCAAAACCAAAACGAGTCACATTTGTATAAAATTATGACATTCTCATTCACAAACACAGTAATTAAATATAGTGATGTATTTGTTAACAAACAATCTCTTAATTTATTTTAGTTCAAAATATAAATTTTCACCACTAGAATTTGTTGCAGGTGTATTAACTGCTTCCTGGATATTTACACTAGCTTCAAGAGAGAGACAGGCAGTGAAGTGGGGAACAAACAAATTGGGTCATGACGTTTCCTCCACTAACTGACAACACATTTATTGTTCGGTTTTGGATATTATTTTAAAGTCCAAAATCGACCTTGTACGTGAATTGTTGCTGACTGATGAAAAAACGTGTTGGTCATTACTTGTAGATTATATTATTGTGGATTAGGTGTACATTAATACAGAATTAATTGTTTCAAATAACCATTTTATACTTTTAAACGAGAGATTGTGTGGGTGAACTTACGAAGTGCTGACACCATCTCCCATGTAGCCCTTAGCGACTGTTTCACACTTTCCACTCTCAGCGTTGTCGACAGACAGACACTCGTGTGCTGGGTACAGATTGTGGTTCGTTATTGTTTCAATAAACAAGGTGACTGATTTCCCGTGACTGCAAGAACCTGTACAATAATTTAGAAATAATTGTGTTAAAATGCTTTGTTTTAGAAAATAATTCATAAACTTACATTATAGGACTAGACTTAGAGGTCACTGTCTCGATTCAACTTTAGTCAGTTCATTTTTAGTGAAGGAGTATTGAATCCTAATTTTTAACTTAACTTAAACGACATTGTGATTGTTTGTTTAATTAAAAACAAAACAGTATCAATTTCGAAATGAGGAAGTTTAAGTTACTTATCTTTTCACAAAACATGAATGTCATTTAATTACAAATTTAAGAAGATTATCTGGGATAGATAATACAAAATAGTTTTTTTTTGTATGATATTTTCGTTTACACAATAGCTCTAATCTAATCTAGATTTAGATAATTACACTAACAAAACAATAACAAACTTTTACAAAAACTGAAAATATGTTGTTTTTTTACAATGTTTAACAAATTTGCAGATTATATTATATTTTGCTTCCAAAGAGCTTAAACATTCAAAAGCAATGTCTGAGAGGGTTTATATGAATCGTGGCAACAGCGCATCTTAGTAAAGTTTTCACCTGTAACGTCGGAGATGCCGCACCCCGGCTGGACGCTCACGCCACCATTAGGGTAGAAGTCAACATGGCCGCGGGTATCCATGAAGCCCAGCCAACCACCGCACGTGTGGATCACATCGACGAAGGCGGCGTCGCTCGGGTCTAGTCGGCCACTGTCGGGATCGTCCCCGAAGAGGGGCAGCGCGGTGTCCAGACCTAGGTTAATAACAATTATTTAGTATTGGAGAAAAATAAATTATCTTGCATAATTGATAGAATTTCTAAACATTGAGTTACGAACGATTGACACCATTTTTAAGTTGGTCTACCAAAAATTGATTTTGTATGTTGTTTGCCATCTCTCCTATATAATTATTGTTACCAAGTAGGGGGTTCGTGGGCGGCGCAATGCATCACAAACAAAACACAAATAATTGCATGTGCACATTTAAGAATTTACCGATGTACCACTTTAGACACTTAGAGGAATTAAAACACATTTGGTATTTCCCAAATCATTTTTTGTTCATCCAGAACAAAACCGACATAGTTGTCAAACGAGGATACACGAGCAGACCCATAAATGGATGATCAATACGAGCTCACAAAAATTTACGAATTTTAAATTTTTTCAAAATCATAAAAAGTTTTAAATTTTACATAATGAGAATTAATGGTCAGCCGAACTGATGGTAATTTGCCCAAAACGCTTTTGGGCAAGAGTAAGTTACCATACCTGTAACTCTGGCCACGGTACCAGAGGCGTAGCCTGCAGCAATGCCAGCCACGTGGGCTCCTAGGCTGTGTCCAATCAGGTGAGTGCGCGAGTTGGAAGAGCCGCCGGCGCTGTTCAAGAAGTTGACCATCTCCCCCACGTAGTAGCCGACCTCGACCACGTTGTCCTTGGCTGCGTTGTACCAGGGTGCGTTGGCGAGCACCCCCCAGTCCACGCCGATCACATTGTACGAACCGACACTAAGGTAGGCTGGACAGGAAACACAAGTGTTAAAATACATTTTGTTTAACTTGAAAAAGTTTATAGAAATGCCCAAAATTTCCATTAATAATTATAAGAGATTTATATTCAGGTTAATATGAAAACTTGTATTATATTTAAACACAATCAGTTTAGAATGAACCTTTTTGTATGTTTTTGTTTAAACCCTGTATAGGGCAAAACCGAGGACCCACAATTTTGCTTTCTGCCTTAAAAATTAAAAATGTGTGATTTTTTAAAAAGAATTTTCGATTTTTTGAAGATTCTTTTCCTTCATATTAAATTGCTGATTTTGGATTCCAAATTGACATATAACCTTTAAAAAAATGTTGAGTTTATTTTCAAAGATAACGATTTTTGCAACAACACTAACTGAAAACGTTAATCTATGCAATTTCTTTTTTAAGTAGGCATTGTGATAATTTATTGCTTACCATTCTTAGCTCCTTGAATAACGTTACTGTTGATGTCGTCGGTGAATCCGTGAATGAGGAACTTCGTAGGGTTGTTGCCATTGTAAGGTGTTTGGCTGAGTCCGATCGGGTCGTCGATGTAGATTCTCTGGCCAGAGTTCGCATTGGAGCTAAAAGAAAATATTTTTTGAACTTTTTCCGTAGATAATTGGTTAAAAAGCAATCACAAATTTTCCCCTTATTTTTTTTCATTCAATTTCGTACATTGAAAAGGTATTTGATGGAGAATCGGTGTGCTTGCAATATATATATATATTCATTTTTTGCGATGATCAATTCCCAAAATACAGTCATTTTTTTAAAGTATTAATATCTTATGTATAATTCGCAAACATCTATATGTAAAAGTACAATTTGGACTCATTTTCAAATAAGTGTTGGTATTAAAAATATACAAGACAAGAATACTCTGGTATTTAGGCCTACTTGGTATAAAGGATGAAGTGCACATCTTTCCTAAGGTCGTGCGCCTTAAGATTTGTCCCCTTGGGTCCCTTGAGTATAGCAAGCTGTGGTTTGCCATTACTATCCTCCATCATCATCCACTTTATGTCGTCATCATAGTAGTTCCTCTTGCCTCCGACCCAGTTCAAGCTGTTGTGCGACGCCCTAGTGTTCGCTGTTATAACAAATATTTCATATATCGGTTGTGTTTAATTGAAATACTTGGCAAGTGAGATAAACAATGGAATCACCAATCGCTGGTTCTACGTTAGTCCTCAAGTCTTCTTTGAGAAAGGCTAAGTTTATTTCATAACATTTATATTGCCTATTACTGAGCGCTACTTACAACTAGTTATGTTTTGACTTTTGAGGTAACAACTGTGTATGCAATAATAATAAAAAAATGATTATATTATACTAATTGTGGTTTCATTTTTTTTAAAGCTTACTAATATTCTTAAAAAAAAAAGTTATTCAGAAATGATCTCGATTTGAATGTAGACCTATGTGAAAACAGTCAATTAATAATTCACAGTGCATCGCTAGTACGATGCTCTAATATTATACACGAAAATATTAATTCTAATTTTTTATCTAAGATGTAGTGACTTAATTTTTTATCTAATAAAATAAAAATCACTACAATTATTTCAATCATCAGACGATGAACTGTAGTTAAAATCAATTTTTTGTTAAATAATTTCGAGCAACCATAATTAAACATACATAACATAAAATATTATGTGTTCGAAAATATGATAATCATTAAAAAATTAAGCAATATCATTAATCTTTTGTAAAAATGTGACGATTTATTACTAAATTGTACATAATCAATGAAAATTTTATTTATATATGATGTCAGCTTACCTGCAGCAGCGAATACAAGGACAGTGCCGAAACACAGTAGACCAAAGTAGGAGATCATTGCAGGGCAGTGGTAGAAATCATTTGCAGACCAGAAGCATTACGACTTATTTATATTATTGTGCTGTACCTGCACTTGATCAACTATTCAAGGCTAATTGACGTATTCAAAGAATTGAATGCCCAATTGATTCTTATCATTTGTACAGTTGAATGTGCTTTGAAACACGTCAACGAGAGTGTGCGAAAATTATGAAATTTCATTATAAGATAACAAATTATCATGTTTACTAGATGCTAAGATTTGCGATATCATCTAACTTTGAAACAACCTTAAACAATGTCATGTGGTGAGTATTGACGTGTACAGTTAAAAAACCCTTACACAAGTCTCGTGTTTAAAGTGTAGATAAGAATCAGTTACGCGAGTAAAGATTGAAAAAATGTAAACATTTGACCAGAAATGACAACTATGACATGCGTTTTGTTTCGAGATAAGACACAAGTGTTCATGAGAGGGCGGGGCCAGAGCTTGGCCCAACTCAAATCCACGCACTCAAGTGTTGACGATAGCAGCTAAACAGTTGGTAATATAACTATCAAATTTTGCACTAATGTAAATAGAGTACCTTTCAATTGTTATCCACACTTGGTTGCGAATAATGAGCATTAAAAAATCATTGCGAGAGATATTAGTTCATAACGTGAAAAAATTAGAAATTAAGGTAATTCTCATCATACGATTGACAAAATTAATCAGCGTCTTCACATTGATTTTAACGTTGATATTCGGTATGCTCATTTGAGTTTAAAAAATCTGTACACATGGAATATTTATTTACGAATTTCATCAGAATTGAGCAAATCAAAGAGATTTCACATTTTTTAAAATTAAAAATCGATTATTTAAATTAAGAATACGCGTACTGGATATCAAAGATCTTTCTTTATAACCGTTCGTGTTAAATAATGTTGTACAGAGATTACATAAATCTGAGCTCTTAATTACTTGTCTCCATGCCAGCCACAGTGACTTCTCTTATCTTATTGAAATTATCTTAGTCACTAACGAATCTAGCTATACTACAGTTTACTATAACGTCTACATTTATGTAATAGTTATATTTAGTTGCTCTCCTTTGCAAATCAGTTTATATTACATGATAGGCGTAAAATACACAACAGGTCAACTTTAATAAAAAACATATAAGATTAGCAGATTCAATAAAAAAATGTTTTGTATGTGACTGATTGTAACAATGTTTGCATTCCTAATATCGATTTGTGGAATCGTTTTAGTGACACATGGGTTTAACTTTGTCTGTTTTGTATTTCTTTTTTATTACTATTTTTTATTTCATGTACATAAACAAACAAAAAAAAATCTATTTAGTTTAAGTTATATTCACCGTTTTAATACCTGTTTAAAATATAATGTAAGCATAATTTTTTTCTTAAACTTTTCAATGTTGATATTTGTTTTTAGTTCAATAATCATATTTGTGTGTGTGTGCGCAACTATAATATCTAATTTAATGCAGTTGTTATAATTTATCTCAATATGAACGTGTTATAGCGATTACATAATGTTTTTGTGAACCTTTAACTTTGAACTTAATTGAATATTACTTGAAGAGAACTGCAATGGAAGAAAGTGCCGTAAAACTATATCTTTGAACATCAATAAAAAAGAGCAATACCTAGTTGTTGAGGTCTCTAGTACACTGATTGCTAATGTCAAACGTAAATTAATCGTGATGTATACGCATGCACTTTCTTCAACTTATTGACACGAGGAATGTATTGTGATAAGTAATTTTGATACGACAGTGAAAAGAACTATACAACGATTCACCTTGAAATTTTGTATTTTTCGTTTAGTAGGTTCGTTCGGACATGTCAAGAGAATGGAAAGATCAAGATTACCAAGAAGTTTAGTAGGTAAGACCGGTTATCAAATATATTTATTTGATTTTATGTTAAATATCTTTTTATTTTGACATTAGTATAATACAGACAGTTAAGACTAGATATAACAAACCAATTTCTCGTATTATGATACATTGAAGATATGGTAAAGGAAAGTAATTTAACCCATTCAGTGGAGAATTAAATTGGCCAAAATTAAGTTATTTTAAGCAATAATTTCAAAATACTATTTTTTCTACTTTTTTAGAGTTTTTCAAATATTTTTTTTCGTGTTTTTAATGGAATTTTAAGAAATTTTAGATTTTGAATTAAAGTTTTATTTTAGGTAAAAATGTAAATTTGATGTACTTTCCTAAAACAAGATTTTTTTGAATTTTTGGCATATTTTACGTTTTTTGGATCTTAAAAAGTGCCAAATACTACAAATATATTATTTTTCCGGGACAAACCAATTTATTTTATTTTAAGCCTTTTCTTGCAGATGTGTATTTTCAATTTTCTCTTAAAAAGGCAGTTTTGTCCAATCGGGATGGGAAAAAAGTAATTATTTTTAATGCACGGAAAAAATAAAAAATTGGGGACAAATTGAAAAAACTATCTTTTACTCGGATAGAAATTTTGGAAGTTGATGTCCATTACAGTGGACAATTATTATTCCACTGAAGGTTAATGCATCAGAGAGACATAATACCTATATTTTGTGAGTCAATCATTGTTATACAGAAATAATTTCCACGTAGACAAAGAATAAAACCAATAATATGCAAAAAAAAATTGTAAAAAAGGTACATGTTTATTCTTAATATTTTAATTATACAAACTTACAACCTTTGCCCATAAAGGTGTTTTCTTACAAATGTAATGTAACTCGTGCGAGTCATATATGAGCATCTTGCATGACAAGGGTAAAGGGGATCTATGTTTTTAAGTTTTGGAAATAAAATTGTATTGTATTGTATTTTATTGTATTTTATTGTATTGTATTGTATTGTATTGTATTGTATTGTATTGTATTGTATTGTATTGTATTGTATAAGAAATTAACTCTATATTGCTCGATTGTTTTTTTGCTCAGTTGCGTTCGTTGTTATGTGTCTGGTTTCACTTGGATAAAGATTGGTTTCCATGCTGTTGGTAGTCTTTGGTCGTCATCTCGCTGGTTTATACGTTGTCCGGCCCCCAAGTATATGTGCGTGTATGTTTGCGAATGTGTAGGTTCAGCAATAGCTCATGAACCTTGTTGAGCGAGCGTAGCGAGCGTCTCCACTTGACTCTTATGGCTCGTCGAATGTCTGTTTTTTTTTGTTACTGTTTCGGTACAGGTCGCACCGTATCTCTGATCGACCTGAAATTTTGCACACATGTACATACCACCTATGCGGGTTGCTGTATAGTTTTTGAACAAAACCAGATCGTTGGTCATAAAAAATAAAAAATAAAAAAATAAAAATATTCCGATCGTTATGAAATTTTGCAGGGTCAATAAGTCCACCATTCTCTCCTATTTTACTAATTTTCAGCTAAATCGGACAAGACCTTAAGTAGTGTAGATAGAAATTAAATTTTAACAAAAGTACCGTTACCATGGCAACGCAAAGTCGCACGAGAATTCTGGTCACTATGCACTGCCTCCTAGAAGTAATCAAAATACTATCGAGGAAGCAGTGTATTATTTGTTATGAAAGAGTTAAAATAGTTTTCCCAAAGAAATTATGTCAAGGTCCTCTAGATGGCGGTGGATTTTATCCATTCTCTCCTATTTTACAAATTTTCAGCTAAATCGGTCAAGACCTTAAAGACTTATTGATATGTAATATTATGGGAATGTCGTACTCGGGTCGTATTGCACGTACCGGTGCTCGCTCAACAACGCGACGGTATTTTAGCGTTTTCCTAGTATTTATTGAATTTGTTCATTTGGCAATCACACTTAAAACAGAATTAAATTATTTACCTATACAAACCACTTACCAAGATAATTAAGAAATAAACGAAATATTATTTAAAATAATGTATCACGTGAACTTTTACATTTGTAAAACATTTCATGAAAATGCAAACAATAATTTAGGAATATATTCTTATAGAGTACGTATGTGGTTCTCCCAAAAATATTTTGTGAGAATTGGGTGATAAATATAATTTGTCGATGTCCCTCTTCATTCACAAAGAGAAGTAAACCAAAAATGGAGTTCTTTCGTACCTAGAATATAGTATCACTGTATTATGTATAATTTAGATGGATTAGGTTTGATCTCAACTATTTGAACTGTTAAGGTGTCCTGTATTCCAGTATACTATCTCATCATTGATAACGCAAGTGTTTATTACTCTTTATCAAATCCATGTATCTCTGGAACTTTGTTCTGTTATGGATAAATAAATAAACAAAACAAAACAAATAAACACAAAACAAACAAATCATTCGGAGTTATTCAACTTTAAAATTTAACCTCTGCTATAATGTATTAGGCGTTCAATTTTTACTGCTAAAGTGGGTTAAGAACAGCTTCTAAAATTAGCTCAGCTTTTGGATAACCCAAACTAGGTTGTTTGGAGTAAGGGTATCCTTGTGAAGGGAATGTCCAAGGGCTGTTTAAGTTTCAATCCCTTGCATTCGCATTAACGACTGAGGAAAACCTCGGGAAAACCTTCAGTCAGGATTTCCGGCGGCGGGATTCGACTGGGACCTCTTGAATCTGATACTTGCGCCTTATCGATGAGCCACATCCGTCGCTTTAATGGATCTAGTCGTTGTTTACTTGGTTTTCATCCAGTAGTATCCTCGCAAGCTGTAAAAAGAAATATTGTGGTTAAGTACGACGTAAATGTTTGATGAATATATAGATTATTATTTACATGCACTGAATGACAAAAATATTTTTTTCCAGTGTGCGATAATATTACGTATATACTCACTCATGTGTTCGTTTATGCTATAAACGATCTGAAATCAGCGTCTTCACAATAAACTTATGTCATATTTATGGACTAAGCCCATTTCAGAAGTGTATACATAATTTGCCTCAACAGGGCAATTTCAATTCATTAGGCGGTACTCAAGAAAATAAATATCTATATTTTGTTATGTTTTCTATGCAGAGACAAAACCAAACGAACAACGAGCCTTGTAACTCAAAATCAGGTTCATATTCTGAAACACAGCGTTTATTGAGAAGTATGGTCAACGTGCGTTATTTCTTAAATTTTCTTATTATTAATAACATTTCCAAATGTTTATAACTAGATGTGATTGCATGTTTATATTCATAAAATTCAAATCAACAGGCTGTTTCTTATGCTTATGTCCATTTAGTTATGATAAAGTAAACTTCATGGTTTATATAAATGTGCAGTTGGGCATATTTTACTAATTCGGAAATGTGGCTTGTGCAGTTGAAACATTTACCCGACACGAGGATATGTTTCTTATACCATGGACTTAAAATAGTTACTGGCGTTAAGGACCTGCAACATTATGGGGCGGTGCGTCTGAGATTCTCGTTTCCGGTTAAGGCCTTAACTTTTAGCGCCAATAATAACATTGGCGGCCATTTAGCCATCAAAATTAAACATTTGTTAAACGGCGAAAATGGCGACAATGTTTAATGAGTTTTTGTTTTTCGGGGCTAGTTTCGCAGAACCAAGAGATGCTTATCCATGCGCATTGTTAATCCATGCTTATGTACAATCTATTTCTGTCACTCATTTCCCCCATTTACCTTTGTTATTGAACTGGAAGCGTAGTAATCATCAAAATGCATAGTCACTTTCTGCATAAGTGCAGTTCAGACATACAACGATACAAAGACACTGAATTTTGTTGCAAGCGCGAATTTATTTTTAAGGAGGGGGAAGGTTATTTGTGCAATTGGAAAACAATCTTTCAAATAGGACCTTGTGATTTAATAATTCTGGGTTGAGAGAACAATTATTTATAATTCAGTAAATGTATATTTTAAAATAAAGCGAACGTGTGCGCGTACTTACGACGTGTTGACGCCATCCCCCATGTAGCCACTCGTAGCGGTGTCACACTTTCCATTCACAGCCTTGTCAACAGAATCGCACTTATGCGCCGGGTACATTTTAGGTTTCTTTATTGTTTGAACGAATAACTTGATTGACTTGCGGTGACTGCACACACCTGTAAGATTAAGAAACTTGTAATACGTTTGAGCAGTTGGTTTTTGAACAACTTGCAACTACATTGATAAGAGCCCTTGAGAACACAAGTGGTGTAACTCAATATTTTCCATTCTGATATAAATTGAGGTAAAGTTAGGTCATTAAGGAAAACACTGGGGAATGCATTTGGATTTCGTTATGTTTTCAACGGTTGCACAAAGATCAAACTTAAATTCGTATGATTCTGAAATTTTGAAATTTTGAAAAATAAAGGTGCAATTTTGATTCTGGATTTACACCACTGTGCTGTAAACCAAATTTCTGATAAATTGATTTGATGAGTGACTTACACCACTAGTACTGTATTAGTTGCACTCGACATTGTAATAATAGGGTACTAGGGAATTAAACTGTAAAAATATGTTTTCATTTATTCATTAGAAATCATAATATCTGTCCACATCTGCCAAAGCAGCCATTGCAATGCATTGAAGAACGACTAACACCACTTGAGCTGTGAACAACTGCTCATAACTGTTAACAAGAAATGACTTGAGGTACTATCTAGCTCATAGACATCCCATATAATTGGCTAGACCAGCAGTCGGTGGTCCACTTCCGGAACAATGGGAAGCCATCTTTAATGGGTGAGTTTGCATGTTAATTAGATGGGAGCGATGAATCGAAAAAATATTTTTAAAGATGGCCGCCAGTTTGGCAGGTGAGTATATCAGACTTTAACACCAAATGATTACTAAATTCCCTTATGCAATAACTTTGCATTGTTTCTGTTTGTTCAATACCATGCTGCACAAGCTAAAACCATATCAAACAATCCAGTAAAATACTTAATTGCATTAAAAAAGCATAAATTAAAACGCCAGACCGACATCTTGAATGGGTGAGATTGACGCTTCAATTTGGTACACTAGCGCCTGTGCGGTGGTATTGGAGACTGCGTATCTAGCCCACTATAGGTGTAAAGATATCTATGATCTAGCTGCAGTGAAAACATTAACTCACACTTACACCCACTTTACATGTTGATAAAATGTACATCTCCCCACACTTTACCGCTCCTTACTCAAATGTGACAAAAAGTGAGTTACACCACTTGTGTTCTCAGGGGCTCATTAGCTTGGAATAATAATACGAAATATATAAACCAAATATAAATTATATTTTATTTTGATATGAGTGTATAGCCAAATGTATAGTCAAATGACGTACTTTTTATCCACACTGAGTTTACAAATAATGAATTTTTTTTGAACTTTCAAAGGGAAAAGACTGAATTTTAAGCAACATTTTTCGTTCAGTAAAGATTATGATTAAAATATATCACAACATTGATAGATTTGAATGAAAACCTTATGTCTCTGATATTTTTGTTAATAATCACAATGATCTAAATTAATTTAGTTTTCGATAAAATAAAATACAAGCTTTGGGTTTCTACAATTGCCTCATTTTATTCAAAATCCAAATGTAGCAAAACCCCTTAAATAAATTTTTGTTTACATTCCTAAAAATAACAAAAAAGTACAAATTTTATTAAAACTGCTTTCTTTGGGATAAGAGTAACAAAAACAATTTTTCTGAGTGGGTTTATGAACGTTTTCCTTGCCAACATCAACCCGTGACTTCATACAAGATCACCATGACTCATTCATCATGTATACTTGCAATGTTGTTCATTGGTTTAAATTAAACTAAAAATTAAAAAGTTTTACCTATTATGTCGATTAGGCCACATCCTGGCTGGGGGCGTTCTCCGCCATTAGGGTAGAAGTCTACATTGCCGACGGGATCTCTGAAGCTCAGCCAACTACCGCATGTGTGGATCACATCGACGAATGCGGCGTCGCTCGGGTCTAGTCGTTGACTGTCGGGCTCACTCGCGAAGAGGGGCAGAGCTGGGTCAAGACCTAGACGGATAACATGTTTATGTACAAATTATCTACACATATAAATGATATCGATCGGTATGTGAGGTTGACAAATATTTCGACTATCGATATCATGCTTTTATCGATGAATAATAAAATTCATGCTAATGTAAAGATTCGATCTTTGTATTTGTTTTAAAAAAAGAAGACAGAGTTTTTTTTAAATACATATTTATTTGGTGATTGTTAATTATGTAGTCGTCTGCGAGCAGTATGTTAAGATTTAAATAATTTTATGTTTTAGTAGTGTATAGGCATATCGATTGTTTCAAAATAATCGACGAACACGAGAAACAATATTAACATATTACTATATATTAACATATTATTATATAAAATAATTATTTTTATTGTTTGAGAGTATATTTGTGCATAGTTTCAAGACAAGATGTTATTTAGTGGCATTTTAGATCGACACGATGCTCTAGTATTTATGTGGCAAAAAAAAACTTAAGAGGGTTCACCACCCTTTTGGCAGTTAGTAAATAGCGGTTCGCTCGGCCAAGAAGCATCCTACGTATATACAATTTTGCAAACTTGTCAATAAAGCATACATGGACGTTCTTACAGTCATAGATTTTCAAAATTTTGTCTTGATCAGCCAGAAAAAAATCACGAATATAGTCAATTTTGGACTTTTGAACAAAATTGAAATTCGTGAAATCTAATTTATCTTTTATAAATGATTTCAAAACAACGTATGGGAATGTGTTACCATAGAGGATTTTATTTCCACTTTCGTGAGATATGTTCAAAATTTCTAGCAACTGTGGTGTCATTCAGCCGAGCAAACAGCAAAATGCCTAAAACGCAGGTAGTGAACGCTCTTAAGCCGATTTAAGAAATTTACCGAAACACAAATTTTCGCAAATATCTGGATCAATTTTTTTTAAAATTCGTGTTAAATCACAGTTACGAAATATAATTTTTTAAACTGTCATTTAAGTGTAGTATAATGCTATAGACTATGTGGTAAAAAATATTTTTTTGAGGTAATATTCCCTTTAATCATACTTGTTTGTGAACTAGACATTTTAGTTTTGGACAACATGAGTGCTGGGAATGGTTCTTTCAGTAGTTCCGAAATGTAGAGATCCCACAAGTGTAAATCCGTAAGTCTGTTTAATGTCCCAAATTGCAAAGTCTGAATCAAAACTCACTTCCAAATGTGAAGTCTCGCCACGTTCTTGGTTTTGGACCTATATAATCGAAATCATATATTTTTATTTTACTTAAAATCATTTCAGAATATGGTTTATATAGAGCCCTTCATTTTCTCCTCAATGACAACTGTGCAAAATTTCGCACAACTCTACTATCAGAACCGCTCGCGGTGGCACATATGCTGGAGCTAAGGGTGCTAGCGTCATCTATCACTGCTCATCGTCTCGAATAGCCTTGCATTAATGTGAGACGTTAAGCAACTTAAATCATCATCTCTGATATCATCTTTCTATCTTTCTATCTTTTATTTTTTTTATTTCCTTCTTTTTTCCTTTCCTTTTTTTCTTTTCTTTTTCTTTCCTTTTCGTTTCATTCCCCACCCTATTTTGTATTTGATTCATTCATTAATATATTGCATTTAATATCATTTTTATTTGTTACCAAATTTGTTTAGTTTTAATATTACTATTTCAATTATTTACTTAAATGCAGTTCATTGTTGTGTCTGCATCTATGTAATTACATTTATTTAGTTGTCCTCCTTTGTAAATCAGTTTTTATATATAACTGAATAAATAAAAAAGAAATAAATAAAAATAATCATTAGGGTGAACAGGAATGTGCCAAAAACGCTTGTCCTGTATCCTATACAAGTATACAAAACGTGTATAGTAGTCACACTCACCCGTGATTCTGGCTACTTCACCAGTGGCGTAGGCTCCAGCAATGCCGACGACGTGAGCTCCCAGGCTGTGTCCAATAAGGTGGGTCCGCGAGCTGGAAGAGCCGCCCTTGCTGTTCAAGAAGTTGATCATCTCCCCCACATACCTTCCGACCTTGTCGACATTATTTTTGGCTCTGAAGTACCAGGGGGCTCCGGAGTATTCCGACCAATCCACACCGATCACATTGAACGAGCCTACGCTCAGGTAGGCTGCATGGACAGGTAACGGACAACACACTCTCATAAGTAATATTCATTATATTGTGATTCAGAAAGTCATATGTATGAAATTGTTGGGGAGATCTAAAAGAAGTGAAAAATAACATACCCCTTTTCCAAAATATGCGTAATAAATAAAGAAAACACTCAATAATTGTCATGTACTTTGTACGTTTTTGGAAAAAAATCACTGCATAGTAGTCGCGAAACATGTTTTAAGCCTACAGTTGCATTGAAGGGGCTATTACCCCCCCCCCCAAAAAAAAAAAACCACTTTTAATCTTAGCAGAAACAAAACAAAATGTTTAGAAAATTAATCTTTCCCTGTGATTTTACAACTTTTTTAAATTTTTTGATCCTGAAATTAGTGAAAATTGGTGTTGTGGGAAATTTCTTAAATCGGCTTTAACTTGCTTCTCTTTTGTTATAGAGCATCGTGCACATCTATGATGGCCCTTTATAACATCGTGTCTATACACTAGTGTCTAATATACACTCAAACACGCAAGAATATGCATTCCCAAATCACACCCCGTCTTGGTAATCAGAATATTTTTGACCGAACCATTTCCCCAAAATTTAAAAAAAAAAATATAGAGGATTTACAGAATGGCTTAAGTACGTCAAGAAGGGAAAATTTTTTTTGGGATAAAAATCCTCCAAGGTCACGGGGCGGGCATAAAGATCGTCCCCATGGTATGTTATTTCTTATGGGAAATTTTTGCCGATGGGACCTAGCTCGGAAAATACCAAGTTTGAAATTTTTTGGGGTCAATGAATTTTTCTGTTAGTTTCTAAATTCATAACTTGTTATCCTAAATGAAATATTTTTTTGAATTTTGCGGGGGAATACCCCTTTACTAGTTAACACGGCAACTCGTTTTGTTGCTGAACAGTCAGGCAATCAGAAACTTCCTTGCTTGCCGTGCCGTCAGTTCAGTTGTTGATCACCGTTTTTGATTGGTTAACTTCACCGCCGGGGTTTTTTGACGTATCATGGCCCGGCGAAGGGTTTGAATAAATTCCCAAAAATGGCGGCTGTCTCCATTTATTTGTTAATAAATTGCACCGAAGAGGTTGGGGTTTTCAGCAAGAAATTTGAATATTCACATAAAAACAATACCGTTGGTGCTACAATGAAATAGTACACCGACACGCTTGGCATATAATTTAAAATCATTAGTTTTATCGTAGGTGAAGCCTAAATTTTTATAGTAATTTTTTATAAAAGTTATGATTTTATGTTTATGTGTATGTAAAAATTTGTATTTGATTAAAATACGAGCAGTTCACAAAGCATTTGTTTAAAAAGTGGAATGTCCATAAAATTTGGTATTGATATGATATTTTATTGCTTTTCTGTTACAGGCGAAACATGTTACATTGTTCGACTTATCAGTAGCTGCTCTCTGTCGTCAAAGGATGAAACTTCTAGCTGCCAGCTACGATGGCTCTGTCGGATAAACGTAATCAATACGGTGCCACGAGGTACACATCCCAGCGCAAGTTATACTGGGGTGAATGCGGATCACTAAAGCTTCACATTGGTGTAATTGGAGGGTGAAGCACTAGTCACATTTTACAAGGAAAACAGTTCGTGTTACTTATATTTTATTGTGAAATTGCTCTCTTATACACGTGATTGCGACCGCGACGTGAGAACCCCCCCTTTCCTTCTCCTACCCGTGGTTGGTTCTGACCAGCATGGGTCCCTCCTCCCCATATCCCTTATGCTAGAGTGGTGCATTATGGCCTAACGGTTGACGCGCCCTTAATACAAATAAAAACTTTTAAAAAATGTCTGTAGAATGGGCAGCACAGAAAGAGCCCTCCCCCCCCTCTAACCTAACCATCCCTTTTTGGTTCTTATTGTAAAAAAAATTAGAAAATCTTCTTTACGAGCAGTTATTTGAATTAGGTCGACCACAAACCAAAACCTGTGATTGTATGACTCCACATTTTATACAAGCATTGTTTTGAATTTACACTAACCTTTCTTAGAATTTTGAACGACGTCAACATTAAGGTCGTCACTGAATCCGTGAATGAGAAACTTTGTAGGGTTCATTCCATCGAAATGTGAATTGCTGAGTTTACTTTCGTCTCCGACGTAGATTCTCTTTCCAGACTTTGAGTTGGATCTAAAAAGAAAGAAGAAGAAAGAAAGAAAGAAAAAAGAAAGAAAAAAAAGAAAGAAAGAAAGAAAGAAGAGAAAATATTACTTGTTAAACTATGCCCAAAGTTTATTGTTATTAAAGTAAATTCACATATTGAAAATGAATTGTCATGACACGAAAGTAGTTTTGATTTTATTATTAAACGTTTTTGGGACTAGTTAAATAGATTTATATTTCACATTTCTCGTAAATATCACAGTGTTCAACTAGAATAATAAATACTTATTTATTACTTTTTACCCACTTTAAGGCTCAGTAGGAAGATTGACAGAAAAGGTTAGAATGCCCGAAGCACAAGGTGTA
Organism: Sweltsa coloradensis; assembly: GCA_024449915.1. Taxonomy (NCBI): domain Eukaryota; kingdom Metazoa; phylum Arthropoda; class Insecta; order Plecoptera; family Chloroperlidae; genus Sweltsa; species Sweltsa coloradensis. The sequence goes on from JAMZAV010000383.1 coordinate 554,416, forward strand.
TTGATAAATTAGCCTAATTATTTTAAATAATTTTAAATTCCCATGTCCACTTAAAACTAAACTCGAGGACAGGCAGAGATTAGTCCCAGGTATAAACAAACTTCTCGTCACGTGGAATTTACGGAGTTAGAGATAAGTGTGGAATTACCTGAGCCCAGATCTTGTCCATTGTCCACGGGTGGCTTTATTCGCCGTTGCTCGAAGTGGAAAAGAGTGGGGGTAAATGCGGGGAAATATTGCTCGCTACTTGGACTATCTCTGCCTTAACTCTAGTTTAGAATAACATACTCATATAGTGGTCCCAACGAAAGAATGCAGGTGGCTCAAAATTGTTTTACCAACTTAACAACTTTGTCAATTCTATTCACGCTAGCTCAGCGTAGATCTTGCACACGGAGGAATTCTTTGATCTAGCACAGATAATTTTTGCTTGCGTTTGTTAAAGATATTTATCTTTTATACACAAAGGCGACATTCCATTTACCGCGCATTCATTCTACCCCCACCCACTACCAACCATCTGCATTCTGCATTCTTTCGTTGGGGGCAAATATACTACGGTATTTACTTGGTATAAAGGATGAAAATGGACATCGTTCTTCAGGCTCGACCCAAACAACATGGGGGTTTTCCCTTTAGAATAGCAACAATTTGTTTGCCTTGACCATCCTCGTACATCATCCACTCCATGGCATCCGTTATAATTTTTTTGCTGTTGTTACCGATCCCTTGCTTCGCTCCATGGTTTTCTAAAGAAACACAAAAAACACCCGAAAGACTTTTGTTTATAAATTGTTTTTTGTATTGAAGACTCGTGACCTGTATAATAGGTGTTGCTATTATATTTCACACATGTAAATCAATTATATCCGACTAACATTGTTGCAGAGGTCCCCGAATTTGTGCAAAATTATTTGCAATGCAATTTTTTAGCAAATTTAAGGCGGGTTTTTCTCCGTAAATTGCGTTTCGCTCTGTTTGACATGTAAATGGCGCACCAGCACACAATAGCACCAGTTACAAGTTGCCACTTGAACTTACATTCACATTTTGTAGTATACTTAGAAATAAGGGACGCCATTGATTGATTCTACAATAACTTCATCAGTTTTAAGTAAGGTTAATGTAAAATTCACTAAAGATATTTTCTTTATATTATTATTATTATTATGGTCCTTTAAACATTTTATTTGTAAAGTAAATTTAAAAATTTAATCATGAAAACAAGTTTTTTAGATATAATTCAATTAAGTTGTTTCTATAAAAAAATTATATTAATTTTAATCATCCACTTAGAATGGTAAAATTAATGTAATAGTTCTAATACGTTAAAATTGATTGTTCGATGTTTTCATATTATCAAATAGGTCTACTGTAGACACCTACGAAGCGGGTTGATTTAATGCAGTTATATGTTGTGTGTCTTATTTAAAACCAACGAAATGGTAAGCGACCTTATAATCACTGCAGAAGGGAAATTTTAAACGTTAGTAATATTAGGATGATTTTTGCACCAGACCGATGATCTGTTGAAATAATTTTATTGTCAATTGATTACTAATAACGTATCAGCATAGTATGAATCATTTGATTTAACAAAAATATAATATAGTCATAATAATTTAATATTATAATATATGCCCTAAACGTATAAAAACAAAAATATGAACATTAGAACAAATTTCTCTTTGTTTGAATTTTGAATTTTTTTAAAATTATAAGTATTAAAAAAAAACCGATATAATTATTTGTAGATAAAATTGATGTCAGCTTACCTGCAACAGTGAAAATCAGTACAGTGCTGATACACAACAGACGAAAGTAGGAGAAGTCATATCGAGCCTGTACCAGCCGCTGTTCAGCTGGTTCACGCATAGTGATATTGTGGCGCAATATTGGCAACTACAACAACAGGCACAACACACTGCGTTATGAATATCTCGTTGTTGGTACTTGTGCGTTATGCTACATGATATCAGAAGTAAAATAATTACGTCACTAGTAATTAAAATAGTGAGTATTCATTGTGCCCAAGTTAGAATTCATTTGAGATTAGTGGTATAGTAAGTTAAGCACACATTTTTTCGTGATTTGAGTTGAAGAATAAAGAATGGCGTTCTGGAATTAAATGCTCTGCAGGGGATAATTCAACAATCGACATTTGTGGCCTGAATAAGAGTACAAATTTTCTTTGAGTTTATATATTTTTCGTGGCTTTCTTCATTTGAAAAGAAAGTTTGAACGCATTATTATTGAAGTTAAATAAAATAAAATCTAGAGAAACAACTTCACGCAGCCAGACCTTCTGATACTTACTACCTTTCTTCTACGGCCCGTGGTCGCACCTAACCCTCCACCCTCTCACACTTCCAGGGAAAATGCGTACAACTTCATCATTACATCCAACTAAGTTCTACATTGTGTAAAAAGCCAAAATGGAAAGTAGCCAAGTTTTGATAACATACTAAAAAGCTTAGGCCTAATCTAGCTCTTTAGAAGAACTTTATCAAAACCAATTATTTAGAAAGTTGTAATTTATCTACACGTTGGAGACATGCAATCGTTACTCACATACCAAACAAATTTTAAACGTCGTGAAAGATTATACATGCCCGTATCACTGTTGTCGACGTTCGCGATGCTATCGAGGAAAAATTCTATAAACGCATATGTTATCATGAAACTATGCACATTGCACCAGAACATAACGGCCTTGTTAGCAATCGATCAAATAACTTATATTTTTAAAAGCTCAGATTGACTCTTTTAGAGTTATATGGAACTTTTGCTATCTTAATAAAATTCATAGCATAAAGCGCATTCGACAGAAGTTCTAACTATCCAACTATGCCAAATGTAAACGTTGTTTCTCTTGATAACTGGTGCATGCGTACCCAACTGATAATGTTTTAAAACATGCTGTATAATATAGTTGTTACTCTCTACTGAATAAACAAGTGCATTTTAACGTTCTTTTAAGATTATCAAGAAATGAACAATATTTTCAACTTTCAAGAAGAAGATTGGATATTTTATGTACTGGCACCTTAACTTACAACCAATTGCCATCTATCAAGGTCTTTAGATAAACCATTTTATTTTAGGATTTTATTGAAAATCAGTTCAATATTATGTACAACCATATTTTGGCATGTGGTAACTCTAATTATGTGCTTATTTGCACCCACTTAGAAGTCCTAACTAGAATTTGTATTTTTGGTTTAAACGGTTTTTGTAATGCCTACATCAACCTGAGAACCTGAGAACCGAACAAGAAGAGTTTCGACGAGATGGTATTGTATGAATTGTTTATTTCCCCCTCTAAGTGTACATGAAATTTACATGACAAATCTTTTTAATCATGATGTCGATAAAGAACCACAAAATATAAATGATGTTGCTGCTAATGGTTTAGCTGTATTGCCAAAAGGAATGAAGCTTGGACATCTCAATATACGTAAGTTGGATAAGTACATAGATCAGTTGAGAGTTATTCTTGACACGTATAATTTTGATATATTTGCTTGCTGTGAAACATATCTAGATGAGTCTGTTCCAGACGGTTTTATTTCTATTGACAATTATAAAATGCTAAGATTTGATCGTGAAAGGGTAGGGGGAGGGTTAGTTATTTATATTGCTGAGAAGTTCATGTCAAGTGTAGTCGAGTGTAAAGTTAAATTTCCGATAGATGTTGAGTTGCAGTCAGTTAAATTCTGGCTTCCGAATGTAAAGCCAATGATTTTTACAGCAGTTTTATAAAGCTCCACACGTAAAGTTAGAAGATTTTCAGATTGTTTTTGATAGTTTAGTAAATAATTTAAAATCGGAAGCTAATGAAATTGTTTTTTTCAACATTGATTTGAGTAAGAAGACATTACCAGTAAATAATTTCAAAATTCTTACTAGATCACATGGATTGGTACAATTGATAAAGTCTGTTACTAGGGTTAATAATAGGTCAGCTTCTTTAATTGATCATGTTTATGCAAATCACAATGAAAATATTATTCAGTCAGGTATTATAAGTGTAGGATTAAGTGATCATGAATTAATTTATTGTGTTCGTAAGATTAATAAGCAAAATTTCTTCCTAAATTTGTAAATACTAGAAATTATAAGAATGTTTGATTGGAAGCAAGTAGATGAAGATATCTTAAGTGGTCCCATTGACCAAATTGGTATGGCAGTAAGTGCAGATGATAAATTAGAAATGTTTGTTAAAGTAGTCGTAGAACCTCTAAATGAACATGCACACCCCTTGAAATTAAGAATTAAAGGTAAGCCAGCCCCATGGTTAACAGCAGAGATTAGGAAATCCATGCATAGGAGAGACCACTTGCGCAAAGAATTTAGAATTTTTAGAAGGCAGTCAACGTGGGAGGAATACAAGAAAGTTAGAAATAAGGTAAATAATCAGATTCGTTTTTTCTAAGCGTGAGCATTTTAAGTCTTCTTTTGATAATGATATTTCTTCAAAATCTTTTATGGTCAGTTTATAATAAGTTGACAGGTAACAAAGAAAAAAAAGAGTGTAGCATAGCCTCATTGACAGAGAATGGGGTATCCTACACGTCTAATCCAGATATGTGCTGTTTGTTACAAAAAAGTTTTGTTGTGAACGATGTAGATTTTTCAAATGAAATTGGTAAGTTTAAAGATTTAAATAAAAGAGAAGCAGAGAATCTTCCGCATACAAAAGTAACTAATGAAGAAGTCATTTCAGCAATTAAACGCCTTAAAATTAGAAGCTCTGCAACAATTCAAGAGATTCCATGCATAGTATTTAAGAAATGCGCATCAATAGTCGGATTATTAGCGTATCTAATTTCCCTTTTCTTACTTGTAGGTGATTTCCCAACACAGCTGAAATTGGCAAGGGTAACGCCTATTATAAGGGGTAAAGGTAAAAAGAGTAATAGGAATTCTTATCGACCTATATCAACTCTTCCAATTGTGGGGAAAATTATTGAAAATATTTTACACAAGAGGTTATTACATGAAGTGGATGCATCTGAAGGTTTAAGTGCAAACCAGCATGGTTTCAGGAAAGGTAGGTCAACGCAAAGTGCCCTTATAGCATTTACAGATTTTATCTATAAAGGGATTGATAAACGTAATGGTAAGGTTGGAGCTGTCTTTGTTGATCTTAGGAAAGCATTTGATTCAGTAGGTACCTTTTTTACCTCTTTTAATAAAATTAAAAAACAGGTATAACGTAAGTCCTTATTTGTTATCAATTTTGGCGGATTATTTTTTAAATAGAAAAATGTTTATAAATCTTGCAAAATAAAGTTCAAAAGTATTCAATATATTTTGTGGAGTACCCCAAGGATCAATATTAGGACCACTGTTATTTATTCTTTAGATGATATATATCTACTATAATGGGAGGCATCAATTATATCTTATATGCTGATGACTTGGTCTTTTATTTAGAAGGTGTGGATGTCGAAGAGATCGTAAGACGTCTTCAAGAAGTTCTAAAGAGGATGGATGATTGGTTTAAAACTCAGGAACTTGATATTAATTATAGCAAAACAAATTTTATGATTTTTCATAAGGCTAATGATAGAAGCATGAATGATATTCATTTGACGTTAAATTGTAATGGTAAGTTAATTTCTAGAGTGTATTAAATATCATGGAGTTTTCTTTGATTGTAACTTAAATTTTAAGAAACATAAGGAATATGTGTGTAATAAAGTATCATCAGCATTGGAATTATAAGTAGAATGAAGAGGTTTGTAACTGAGAGAATGTTGAGGTTACTTGTAGTTTCTTATATTCACTCTGTTATTGATTATTGCTTAGTGGTTTGGGCAGTAAGACCTTCTACTGAGTATGTTGTACTCCAGAAGAGAATTGACCCTCTGTTTGATTCATTTCCCTTGAACCAAGATTTGCAGTCTGATTGTTTCACGATTGAGGAGAGGATGAAGTATAGCGTGCTGGTAAATACATACAAAGTATTGAAAGGTATGTTTTTAGGTATTCTACCCAATATTTTTAAAATTGTTGATCGTGATAGAAATTCTACTTTAATAAACTCATTTGGGAAATTCCTAGATTAAATTCTGAAGCATTTAGAAAGTCATTTATGTACAGAGGCGTATCCTATTGGAATTCAATTTCTTATGATATTAGAAGCCAGTTTACTGAAACTAGGAATTGTACAATTCAAAAGTAAAATTGAAGCAATGATAATGAATCAAAGAGCAAAAATTGATTTTTACTATTTATTTGTAAGTTATTGTCTGTGTGTTTGTGTAATGTTAATTTACCTTCATAAGCTCTTATAATTGATTTTGCTTTTCTCTTTGTTTGTTCATTATTGCTTTGATTATGATATAAACAATGTATTTTCAACTATATTTTTCTGCCTAGATGTCTGGTTGCCGCCCAATGATGGAGCTTGCAACTTGATTTAGGTGTCCTGTATCATTGCTGTGATCAGTTTGACATGAAATTTTTTAAATAATTATATATCTGATATAATTATATATATGAGTCAAGATTTGAACACAAAAATGAAGATTGAACCCAAGAATAAAGATTTCGCGTTCGGTGGTTTTCTTCCGCGAAAGTTTGATTATACTCCCTGATTTGCTGTTCCTGATTTTGGCAAACCTCATATTCGTTTGAGTGGGATCGTCTAATAAATCAGTTTTTTTCTTTTCGTTTTTCTTTTTTATGTTTTTTTTTTTTTTTTTTTTTTCTTTTCTTTTCTTTTTTTTTTCTTTTCTTTTCTTTTCTTTTTATTTCATTCTCCACCCTTTTTTATATTTGATTCATTCATTAATGCATATAATATCATTCAATTTGTTACCAAAATTCTTGTGTTAAATGCATTGTTTGTTGTAATGCTACTATTTCAAATATTTACGAAAATGTAATTTATTGTTGTTTCTGCATCTATGTAATTAGATTTATTTAGTTGTCCTCCTTTGTAAATCAGTTTTTATAACTGAATAGGATAGACGTTAAATAAATAAATAAATAAAAATAAACCTTAAGAAGCTCGCTCTGTTGTCGACTAGTTATAAATTAAATTAAATGAACCCATGTGGATGGCTCGATATCTTTAACATACATATCTATGGGCACAAATTGACTTTTATTTCCTTACCTCACTCTCACATTATATCGTCATCAGCATTATCTCCATTTATTAATATTATTATATCACTACAGTGATGTAGAGGGGACAACACCGCGGCTTCAATGCCGTATGTTAGTTGATATTCTTAGAACTTTCTTTCGTTCCGAAACTGCCCTTGAATCGGAGTAAACAGATTAAATCCATTTCGTTACTTAATCCATCCGATCGGTTCTTTTCAAAATGATATAAGCAACACGAAAGTAAATTGACAATTAAGTCCAGTCTCAACGATTTGAACAAGTATTCTTGTATGTTGAGGTTGCAGAATACTGATAACAATATTTTGCCTTAAACCAAAGTAAGATTTGCACAATTATAATTTTCATCGCTTTCAATCTCAAGAAATAGAAACCATCGATAATTAACTTCACTTAAATCTTCGGTCACGCGTGTATATTTTATATATTGACACTTAACAGACTACATACTCACTAAACAATGTGAAAAGCTTTCCCAAAAAACTGTTACTTTCAACCATAATAATAAAACTGTTTAAAATGTTGAACAACAAGTTTAGTATATTCTTCCAACTTAAATCTGATATGAGATATGGTGTTACTTTTTTGTGTTTCATGCACTGAGAATTTTTTGTTCTGGGGTTTCTGACATGATTCTTTTTTAAAAAACCACTTTGTAAAAAAACATTTTTAAGAACAAAAAATCATCACATTATAGTATTTAGCATGTAGACTTTTTTATACATATAAACAAAAAAAGCAACCTACCAAAAAACCACAACATTCACAACCATAATATAATACTAACAGGTTCTAAATATTTCTCTCAATATCAAAAACCCTAAATTGTATGAAAACTCAATTTATTGTACAAACTGCAACGCTTTTGGTTTAATGTCCCCACTGAAAATCAGTTATTTGACTGAGTGGTGACTCTAAAAACTAATAAGAATTTATTTATTTTATTTATTTATTTATTTAAAAAAACTACCAAAAGAACTAAAAGAAATTAAAAACTTGAATTCCAAGTAAAAACTTAAGTTGGTAAAAAAAGCTTATTATTCGATTGATGAATTTCTTCAGGACAATTATTTGTGCCCTACATAAAATACCAATAATCGAATTTAAATCAACTTTTGTGTTAAAGTTTTTTTAAAATAAAAATTTTGTATTATATGTTTTTTTAAGTTTAGACAATTCAAATAATATTTATACAAATTTAAATTTCTAAATTGTATTTATCGTAGTAATTTGTATTAATTGTGTTATTAATTTGACATTTATCATGTTATTGTTGGTATTAATTATCGTTTAAAAGGGTTAAAAAAGCAAATTTTTCAAATCCTCTTGTTAATCATTGTCTTTTGCAATGATGTAAGGGTCAAATATTGAAATATGTTATTGTTATATTTGAAATAGAAATAACTTCTATCAGACATCACACAAGCATACACTCTAACACCATACAAAACCACACATATTCGGTCCACTGCCCATAGTCATCTTACTTAAATGGCCTAATTGTGAGTATTGATTTTATATATTGTATTGGACATGTATGTATGGGTCCTGTTATAATGAGGCAAAAAAAAATAATAACAAAAAAGTAACAATATTATTAGTTGTTATATTCTAAAATTATGCAAAATTAAAAGAGCATAAAACTTGGCTGATAATGGAGAATACATATCAGGGACATGGGTAATAACATCAAACAATTTAAAAAGTTTCTAATTCATCTATTTATTTAATACATTCGTCAGACAGCAACCGAGCTTACATATATTAAGTAAAAACCACCACCCTACAATACATTGAAAATATCACAATATCGAAGCATTTGTACGAAATAGTCATGGTATGATTACTCCGAATTTGCATGTTAATTTAATAGGAATGTTGGAGTAAAGGTTTTTCATAATGGCCAAACGATTTTTAAAACGGGTTTTATTTAACTGAGTTTTAGTCAGCTAGATTCTGGTATTAATAAAAAAATTGTCCTGAAAAATTAGATTCGGGCCCAATGAAAAACATAGCTCTCTCACTTTATTTTGCAATTCTCATCTGGAGAGAAAAAAGTAAAGTAAAAAATATTATTATAAGGTTAAGAATTACTTAGACGGCAACATAAATTAAAAATTGTTTAGCCATTAATTTATGAGTAAAAATTGTTCCTCTCACTGACGACCGCTACAGCTCGTCCTTATCATCTTCATGTGCGTCTATGAGGTTCAATTGAATCGCCTTCTTATACTTCTTAAGAATATGTTTGTTCTTGATTTGCTTGAGCTCGCTACCGACAAACAGAGCGAACTTGTCTAGAGGATCAGATCCAATCAAGCACAGGCTGTGGCTTTCAGGCTCTATGGTCGGTGATACTGATGGTTCGCTGTCTGGATCAACCACTTGGACTGCGCATGAAAAAAAAACAGCAATATTCAGTACAGAAAATATCACTGTAGTGATCGTAATATGCATAAGTTTGTTTGCAGTTTTGCATTTCTTTGTGCAAGAAAGTGTTAATACTTGTATGTTGTTGTAGCCAAGAGGCAAGATTCCACATTCTAGTAAAAACTGACAAAAAGATTGTTGTTCTTCACAATATTAATAAAATACACATGTGTTCGTTTTATGCTATATTATAATTTTAATTCGTTGTCAAATCATTAAACAAATGCACATCTTATTATAACAAACACATTTATTAATTATATTTTTATTGTGAAGTGGATCGAGTTTCGAACGAAACCGTTTTGCATCAATGTATGACACAATATACGTCAAAGGTTAAAAAATCCACCCTGTTTTGAAATATAATGGATTATCTTGGTTTGAAAGGATGGGAATGCCGAGAATAAATAATGTCCATCTTTCTACAGCTGCAGTGCAGGTTTGAATAGTATATGAAAATGCAAACATGCTCAACTAAATGGAGATTTTTATTTTAAATTGTGCTAGATATTGAATTAGAAAGTCATTGAAGCATCTTGGATTATACCATTGTACATTAAAAAAACCTTTTGACACCTGGAATTTCAACTTAATTAATTAAAAACTGGTAATATTATGTAAGTTGTGTCATGTGTGGAATATTTGTTTCCTCGTAATCGAAATCGAAGTGGACTATGATATATTCTACATTAGGCTTTCGAAGTTCTTATTTTTTATAACGAAATAAAGAGTTAAAATATAACGATATATAATATATATGAAATTCTATTAAACATAAGCTTGGCGTTTTCGAGAATACACGGGGTCAAAATTCTGACAACGGTTTTAAAAGGATGTTACAAGAAAGACGCATTTTAGGCAAGAACCATTCACTGGGCTACTTGGGGTCACAGTTGCACGACGTTTTCACAAATATTACGAACTAGGAACAAAAGGGCCACACTTTACGTAAAAAGATAAACGTTAAAAAATAAATTGATTATGCAAAACACTTTTCTGTCAATTGGTTGTTTAATAACTTAATTAAATTAAGAGCGCATAAAGATTTAGAGTTATAGGCCTAATTGCATTTTTTATTTAACGTCTATGCTATTCAATTCTATCGACTTATTCTCAAAAGAACAACTGGTTTAGTTTAGTTGTTTTATTTCATTTAAGTGATGCGTATAGACCTACATAATTCACATAGGATATTTAGTTTAAAGGGAATAGGACACATTTGACAGGTGACAAAATAGCTATTCGCTCGGCCAAGATGCATCTGACGTACTTATAACACTTTCCAAAGTTGTCAATAAATCATTCAAGAACAGCCTTACAGTCAAAGATTTTCAAAAATTTGTCTGAATCAGCCAAATTTATTTTACAAATATAAAAATAAATAAATATAAAAAATAAAATAAAATCAAAATCAAAAACGTGAGAACCCATATTAATTATATTATGTTTACGCAAATTTAAGGAAAGTGTTTCTGTGAGGCTCTTTACTTCCACTTTAGTGACAACTGATCAAAATTTTCAACACCTGTGGTGTCAGTCGACTGAGCGAATAGCAATTGCCTGAAACGCATATCCTTTACTTTAGTTAGAACAATAGGCTACTAGCAACTACGTCACAAATCGAGGGGAATGAGGGGTATTCTCCGCTTTGAGCCCAACTGATGGACAAGCAACCATCGTTTCGCAAGTGGACGCGTGCTGAACGTCGCACAACTTATCACGTTCTAACTTTTACCCTATTCATTATTGTGAAAAAACTTAAGAGGAATAATATTTAGAAAATATATCATTCCTTCTAATAGCGAGTATTTTGAATTTTTAGACAGACGTTAAGTGTTATATCGATGTACATATTGAAATAACATTTCAGACTTTAACTTGGTTTTTATGAAATTAAATAAAACAACTTCAATTGACAAAAACCTAGTGATCGGATTTTGACAAGACCTCTTTCAAAAAATTCATCGGACTGTTTAGACAAGAAATAAATAAACTTTCTAGATAGAAAGTGCACAGAACGAAAATTTATAGCATAGGGTAATATGCATGGTATGTGTTTTCATCTAAAATACGCACTTTTGACGCGCGGATGAGCCGTGAAAAACTGCACGCTATGCTGTAAAATTTCGTTCAGTGCTTTTTCTATCGAGAAAGTTAACTTATTTCTTGTCTTATAAGTTGGATGCATATTTAGAGAGAATTCTTGTTGAAATCCGATCAGTAGTTTTTTATCAATTGAAGTTGAGAAGACTAAAGTTGTTGATAATTTTGTCATTTATAATGCGTAAATTGTTATAACAAACTAACGGTTCTGTTAAAAAATTCGAGATAATCGCCATTAGAAGAAATGATATGATTGCTAAATAATATTTCTCTTATGTTTTTTCCAAATAATGAATAGGATAAAAGTTAGAGCGTGATCTTTGTTGAGCCGTTCACCAGGCGTCAACTTGCGAAATGAGACTGCTTGTCCATCAGTTCGGTTCGCGGCCACTTGCCGGCGAGCTGTGACGTCACGTGAGGCTTCCTATACACACAATGCACAAATCTAGGTGCTCGTTAGGGCACCGCAGCCAAGCCGCGCAAGCAAGCTGAGTTGGGGTGATTTCGAGGTGTCACCCAGCCGTCAAGAAACGTGATGTGAACTTGAAAACTATCAAAATCGAGGGGATTTATGTACCCGACAACACATGCCAAATTTGGTTGAGGTACGAGCATTTCTTCTTGGTGAAAATATGACTTGAAAAATGTCTCAAAATCACTTTAAGGACGTTAGTTACTACTGGCTACTACTACTATCTAATTCGTCAGATTCAATTGCCCAGCGATTCTGACCAAACGGGTGGGGCTAAAACGTTCATATTTTACATGGACATTAAGGTAATAGTGATGTAATTCCCTTTGAAAGAAAAAGTTTAAAAACATTGCTGGAAGGCTTCCAAATAAAGGTTTTAATATAAGCCTATACAGACATACAATCAACAAGTAACTATAGTTACGTGACAATAATCGCCTACATTGTTTACAAAAAGCAAGTCTTTGAACCACTATATTTTTTCATTCTATTGTTAATTGGTAATACCATAGCAATTAAATCGACTTTGATAAATTATTATATTTTAACAAATAATTTTGCAATGGAACTTGAAAAAGTAATGAGATCCCACACATAACAAAAACTTGTAAAAATACAGCCAAACCTTACACACTCAAAAGAAATGGAGATCTAAAAAAGGGCCAAGCTCATCTACTCTTCCACATTTGCGCATTCTTAATTCATAAACGTACAGTGTCCCGTAACAACACCCTTGAATAGCTTGGCAAAATAGAATTTGCATGACCATTACGTTTAAATTAATTAGAAAAAAAGAATTTGGATGAACTATTCTATTACGTTTAAATTAATAGTTGCAAATTCTATTTTGCCAAGCTTTTCAAGGTGTTGTTACGGGACACTGTACGTTTATGAATTAAGAATGCGCAAATGTGGAAGGGTAGATGAGCTTGGCCTCTTTTTTTAGATCTCATTTCTTTTGAGTGTGTAAGGTTTGGCTGTATTTTTACAAGTTTTTGTTATGTGTGGGTACATTTAAACACGTAAATATGAATAACAAATAAATGAACAAAACAAAGTGACGCTTAATAAAATTATATTAAAAAATACATACAATTAGTAACTGTATTTTTAAGAAATATTGGTTTACTATGTACGATCATACAAAATTGTCTTTTAATATCGGCTCATAATGGCAAAGTATTTATATAACATACAAAAATCCCGTTGTTGTACTGATAAATCTATAAAGATGGGATAATAGTTCGGGGGAAGAAAAGAACACCAGTAAAAATATTCTATTTTTAAAAAATATATATTTTGCCATAGTTAGTACAATAATATAAGAATCCCTTGTATTATCTTACAACTAAATAACTCAAAACAATTAATGTTATTGTTTTCGTACACAAATGTTTAAATAAATATTAGTAAATCTCACTGAGACAATGACAAACTAGGCCTACACGGTTGAAACTTTGTTAACAAATGGCGTCGGCGTCGACAGGGTTGTTCATCATAAAAGTCTTGTTTAAAAATAACATCTCTGGCTACTGGGTATGCACAACGATAAAATAAAAATGATCAATAATCGAAAAAGTGACTATGTTAACTATCAATGACATTTAACGGGTGAAACTTTTAATGTGATGCTACTTTAATTGGCCGACTGGCGTGATAAAGAATTAAACTCTCAAAAAAACAACACCAATATTTTTCAATTAAAAACATTATCGTTAAATGTTTACTCTCTGCGATCGCTATATGTTAAATTATTATTATTCAAACAAGACACCAATTTAATGGCGTGGTATGGCGGTTCGCGAAAGCGCGGGAAATATGAATATGCATTTAAAAAAATATATAAATTTTCATTATCAAGTATGGTGTGCTTCCTGATGATCTATGTCATCAAATATATTCTTGTATCCAAGATATGAACAACGAAAACCTGGTGAAGCCCGTATAGAGTTGCGAGTAACAGACGGCGTTGTTCGACGGCGGCGTGAAGGCGATGCTCACAACGCCTCTGAGGTAGTACTTGTCAGTGCCGGGGTCGCGGAAGACGAGCCCCCCTCCAGAGTCACCCCTACAGACGCTGGTGCTCTTGTTGACGAACCCAGCGCAGAACTTGTCGTGGGTGAATACAGATTCAATCTCTGCTGCGAGGGCAGCCGCGCATAGATCGGCGGGCACGTAGGGAAGGTTCACGTATTTCAGCATCTTGCTTTGGTCACCGTGTTCGGTGTAGCCCCATCCAGCAACCTGCAACAGTCCAACAAACTTAGTTTTGCGCAAAAGCAAAATACACTAAAATATCCAAACACTGGTGGCTCAAAATTAAATTCCGTCTAATTTAATATAGTATGTATAGAAATAATAATAAATTAGTAAAATACCCTGTTTTCAAACATGTTGTTAATTCCTACCAATAGATTAGTAAAATACCCTGTTTTCAAACATGTTGTTAATTCCTACCAAATAGCTTAGTAAAATACCCTGTTTTCAAACATGTTGTTCTATTATTTAATGTCTATCCTATAATAAATATGTGCGGACGAATGTTTTCGTGGCCGATCATAATGGTCCTTCTTCTCTGTTTTACGGTCCACTTTGTGAGTTGAAAGAACACTTAACGTTTCAAAACTACATTGGAGTTAATTTTTTAATTGGCGTGTGTAAATGTATCATTCAACATCACTTATTTCATCTCTCTATCTCTCTCTCTCTCCAACTCTCTCTCCCTCCCTTCATCACACCAACGCTGCCTACTTCAAAGTGATCTTTCCAAAAACTTCTCTCTCTTCCCCCCCCATCTCTTTCCATATCTCCCTCGCTATATCACTACTCATCACACCAACACTGTCTACTTAAAAGTGATCTTTCCCAAAACTTCTCTCTCTCTCTATCTCCCTATCTCTCTCCCTCACCCTATCACTTCCTACTCTCGACCGCACGAGCGCATACGCGTTTAAAGTGAAATCCAGGGGCAGCACTGTCGGTGGGCGTAACGTGCATCATGGCCGGCCGGAGTAGCATTAGAAGTAGTCCTTCCCTAAGCAGCAGTGTATAAACTGACGATTTGAATGCTCAATAATCAATCGTTGGTGAATGTTGTGATATGTGATTTTGTTGTTAATTAATGTTATGACATTAGTTAGCCTGTTGTCATGTTCAGAATCATCCTGCACCTCATTGAAATATATTTAATTCCCTTTTCCGAAGAGTCAATTTAGGCCTACTTTTTCCGATCGGTCCCGATTTGATTTCCTACAAAACCAGATAGTTCCGGCACTCCGGGCAAAATTATAGGAAATTATTTTACTTGCATCCGTGTAATTTCTAAAAGACTAGACCTACAGCCATTTCGTTAACCCATGTTTTCGGAAAAAGCTGTTTCCCGTAACCTAACGTACGTCGTTGGTGGTGCTAAACTCGGAAACTCGCAGCTAGGGCCTAGGCCCCCTTACGGAACGCCTAGATCTGTCCGGGAAACAATTTCGTGCTATAAATTATTATTACCAGAATTATTTCTCCATGGGCGTTATATTATTAGTATTGACCAGCATTAGTTTATATTAAATAAGTTGCCGAGCAGGCTCGAAAATATCAAACAAATGATTGATATGGTGTGTGTGTGCGCGCCCACTTTTAGGCCTAGAAATGAACGACCTTATGACAAGCTGATGCTTGATCATCGCATGTTTTTAACAATCTTGCAATTTTATTTCATTCATAGATAGTTTTAATATCATCTTATACTATTTAAATGTCGCCTACAATATTTCCCCCGATTTAACTGACGAAAACATCCTACATTGAGAGCTGTGTGTAGGCCACACACGCCCACTTCTAGGCCTAGAAATGAACGAACTCATGACAAGCTGACGCTCCATCATCACATGTTTTTAACAATCTTACCAGTTTATTTCATTCATAGATAGTTTTAATATAATCTTACACTATTTAAACGTCCCCTACAATATTTTCCCCCCGATTAAACTGACGAAAACATCCTACCCTACTCAGGGTTACTTCAAATGTTATCGTCACCTAAGTTCAACTTTCACGCTTATTTTCATTAACATTTTTCTATCTAGGCTGTATACGATGTGGCTACAAATATTCCACTAGACTTACAAACTCAATTTCATAAATAGGTGGTGTGGTTTTTGTCTTTATTGAGTGTTTATTTCAGTCGTGATCCATTGCAAGTGCCATAGGAAAACATACTTATAAGCGGTCATATCTCAACGCAATGCTACTCCGGCGGGTTCGCGCTTCGCTCACCAGATGTCAGCCACTTTGCTTTTAAATCCGAATACTCACCACACCGACGTTTCCATCTTTCAATTGCATTCTCTCTTTCTCGTTCTCCCAGTCGATACAGACGAGGTTGACTGTCGCCGTCATCTCGACCGCCACAGTCAGACGGAGGAGAGCGATATCTGACGCGAACTGGCTGGTGCGACCAGTGTATCTCAGAGGAAGAATTATCTGCTGGACGTCTCGCTTCTGTACGTTTAAGTCTAGGTCCTCCCAGGAACGGATGTGTTTTCCGGCAGCGATTTTGATCCTAGATGCGTCTTTAGGACCCTTTTTCGAGTTAAGCCAAAAACAATGGGCAGCTAAAAAAATATTTCGAATAACAAACACATAACTCATTTTCTGCCTTATTAACACATATATTAATTTCGCTATAGTAATTGGTATATTGAAGCGTGAGCTTGCTAATACCTTATGACAAAAGAGAGGGTTGTTTTCATAACACAACTATTCTTAAAACATGGTCATTGTGGTGTATCTCAGCCATTAGTCATATGCTGGGCTTCAGTCCAACCAAACGACTTAATACACTTATTGTTTAACAATATAATAAATATTTTTAATAAATGAGTGCAAGTACACTATTTCCCATTTTAAATTTAAAAATTACACTGTTTAGTTAAAATAATTTGGTTAGGGCCTTAATGAGTTACCGTTCGGGATACCTAACCGAAATTTTGCTAAACGTCAATATTAATTGAATAATAAATACTTTTGTTAAATCAACTTAAATATACTACGACTGACATTTTGCACTTTGATATATTAATTCTATTTGTAAGCGCCATGTGTTCTTATTAGTTAGTTCTAGTTTTGTATTTTCCGCTTCATTGTCTGTGCATCATTTCTGTCTTGTTGTTTCACCCTGTGTTTCCCCTCTTTCCCCTACTTAACCAGTTTTCGTTATCTGTTCTTGCCCTGACTTTGCGTCAGTCTGTTGTCGTTGTCTGCCTACCTCCGTAGGACACAGTTCGTCTCTCGCCTGTTTAGAGAGCACCTCAAACCTATTCAGTCTCTACCGTTTTCTCAGTGCAAACAGTGAACAGTTATTTCATTCAGTCAGTTCTTCATTATTTCTCTTCAAGTTTAAAGTGTAAAACGCTCCAGTGCTACAAGCCTTGTTGTTCTCGTCTGTGCTGTCCTGGCTCATTCTTGCGCAGGCATTTACTCTTCCATCTTATTCTTCTTAACTCGAGTTCTTTAATCCTTTTTCTATCTCCTGCGGTGGGCACCCCCAACTTTGGCCCACTGCGCCGCCCACTTACTGGCCACGTTTTCTCAAGCCCACACAACAATCTGGGTAAGTTTGTTTTTATTCATATTCTACAATTTACAGTCCACAATTTTTCTACCTCAGGCCTCGGCCTTAACATTTGGTCCTCCTGGCCGGATATATTCTTATCAGTTGAAGACATTTCGGTCATCTCGAGCAAGATTTTTAACCATTTCTCTCGGTTATTCGCGTTTGCACTGTGTTTCTCACCTCGTATGTCAGTTCATTGCCTCTTGTGTCTCCTGTTTTAGTTATTACCATTCGGAATCTGGGTTCGATGCCCATCTCTGGTACTTGTCGATACTTTTCGATCGAGTGCAAACTCGTATTGTTTCCTCAATCACTTGTGCTGGTTTTGTAAATGTATTTTGCATTATACCTGTCGTTCGTTGCACTGTCTCGTGTTTTTATTCCATGTCACATTCTCTCTCTCGTTCGCTCACGCGTTCGTATAATAAACAGTGTCATACTGTTTAGTCATTTCTCGCTCGATTTTTCTGTACTTCGTATTGTTATTAACTTGTTATTTTTCCGCTATGGAAGCTCAAATTGCTGAACAAAAACGTCTCGTATCTAAACATCAGAATGTCTACGCCAGTGTACAACGTACCTATGACTCATTCGCTAATCTATCTCCTGGTGATGTGTATTCCGTCAGGCCTCGTTTTGAAAAGTTATCGACCCTGGAAACGAACTTCCAAGATTATCAATCAGCTCTTCAAGACCTGAACGCAAACCTCATTGCTGCTCCAACGACACCCATAGATACTGAGCAAGCTCAAGCAAACTTTGAAACTATTCTGTTCGGCGCTCAGTCTCGTTATCTCTCTGCAGAAAAATTAAGTCAGGAACAAGCTAGGGCTGAACCTACGGTCGCCAAAGCTCCTATTACGTTGCCTACGATCGAAATCCCTACTTTCTCAGGTGATATTGCTAATTGGACAGAATATTACTCGCTCTTCACATCTCTCATCGATGAGAACCAATCTCTAAATAATGTTCAAAAGTTTCATTATTTAAGAACCTCGCTGTCTGATACTGCTCTCGCCACGATATCGGGATTTCAAATCTCGAACGATAGTTACCCGCTAGCTTTCAAAGCTCTTGTCTCTCGCTATCAAAACAATTGCTTGTTAGCTAGCCTCTATGTTCAAAAGATTTTAGAATTTATACCTCTAAAATCTGCATCTCATGCAAGCCTTCAAACTTTCATCAGCGTGCATCGTAACTCCGTTGATGCTTTAAAAGCTTTGAATTTGCCCGACTTGGGCGATTTTTTGTTGCTCTCTTTGACTTTGTCTAACCTTGACCCGTCAACTCGCAAAGCTTTTGAAAATAAGCACTCATCGCACGCTACACCGACGTACAGCTCTGTCATAGAGTTCATCGAGGAACAGTCTCGAACTACGGAGCTGTGTGCAGTTAGTAAACAATCGACCAATCTTGTCAAATCTTCTCCTGTCAAGAGGATTAATTCACTGCTCGCGGCTAAAGAAGCCACACCTCCCGCCGCCTCGTGGCGTGTTTGCGCTGATATCTCACGCTCTTGTGTTAAGCAGCAGTTTTGCTGTCCTGTTTGTAAACAAGCTCATTCTCTTTATCAGTGCGAAAGTTTTCGGAAGCAATCCCTCGATGACAAGTACCGCACGCTGCGACTCTTGCAGCGTTGTTTTAACTGCATGGGCTCGCACATGAAGTCTCAGTGCACTTCAAAGAGCACTTGCTCTACATGTGGGAGCAATCGCCATCATTCGTTGTTGCATTCGTCGACAGTCTCCACTTCTCATGGCAACTCTCAAGTCGATACCTCCCTCTCTCAAGAAGTGCATTCCCCCTCTCAGGACGCTGGTGTCACGTCCCAAGTTCTCTCATGCCACCTCCGTGATACTCGCCCTAGTCAGCAGACAGTGCTGTTGGGTACCGTACGCGCGTTGATACGCGACTATCATGGACGTTTTCAACCCTTCCGAGCGGTGGTGGACCCCGGCTCGCAGGTTTCGGCCATCACTCGTTCCCTGGTCCAGAAGCTAGGCCTGAATGTTCAACCTAGCCGTGCCGAACTCTCGGGAATAGGTCTCGCAGCCGCTCAGGTATGCGGCAATGTGCAATGCACCATTGCATCGCGCCTCGTTCCTGAGAAAGGACTTCACGTTCAAGCTCTCATCTTACCGACCATAGCCAATCACCTCCCGACCTGTCACATTTCTCGCGAAGTTCTCGAACGTTTTCGTGGCATGACCTTGCTGATACTAATTTTCATGTACCCGATCAAGTCGATTTCTTGATTGGTGCCGACCTCTACCCAGAGATCCTGAATAGGTCAGGTGACCACGTCCGAGGCGGTAGTCCGTCGGCCATCAACACCGTGTTCGGGTGGGTAGTCTTAGGACCAAGTCGTTCTGTCGAACCGTCTTCTGATTTTCCTGTCTCTCTGTTCGCATTGCTCCTCAACTCTTGTTGAGCGCAACCTGCGCCTCTTTTGGGAGACGGAAGAAGTTCCCCGCCCTCCGGAAGTAGATCCCGAGGATCAGCTGTGTGAGCGGCATTTTCTTGATTCACACACTCGCGACGCTAGTGGACGTTATTCTGTAGCTCTCCCTTTCAAGCCATCATGTTCTCCTCTCGGGCGCAATCGCGAAGCCGCACTACGAAACTATCTTAGTTTGGAGCGACGTTTGCGACGCGATCCCGAGCACGATGAAGCTTATCAAAAGTTCATGCGAGAGTATGAACAACTGCAACATATGCAGCCCGCCTCTACTCCCTCGAGCTACATCATTCCACATCACTGCGTCCACAAGCTCTCTAGCTCCAGTACGAAACTGCGAGTTGTCTTCAACGCCTCTTCTCCTGACGAGAAAGGCGTTTCTCTCAATCAGCTCCTCCTGAGCGGCCCAAAGCTTCAACGTGAGCTCTCCAGTGTCATCACTACCTTCCGTACTCACACTATCGTGATCT
This sequence comes from Sweltsa coloradensis, assembly GCA_024449915.1. Classification (NCBI taxonomy): domain Eukaryota; kingdom Metazoa; phylum Arthropoda; class Insecta; order Plecoptera; family Chloroperlidae; genus Sweltsa; species Sweltsa coloradensis. Next base: position 575,097 of record JAMZAV010000383.1, read on the forward strand.
GCGCGGACATTCGTCAAATGTATCGCCAGATTCTCATCAACCCCTCTGATCGCGGGTTTCAGCACATTTTCTGGCGACCCAATCCTAGTTCCCCCGTCAGAGAATACGAGCTGAACACAGTCACTTATGGGTTGTCTCCTTCAGCTTTCCAAGCCCAACGAGTGCTTCAGCAAGTCGTGCACGTTGAAGGTGAACAGTTTCCTCTCGTTGCTCACGCCCTTGAGTCCCACACGTATATTGACGACATTGTTTCCGGTGCTGAAACTCTCGATGAGACTCTCGAGCTGCAGAGTCAGTTACAGGCTCTCACCGCTTGTGGCGGTTTCGAGCTCCGTAAATGGGCGAGCAACAATCCTGTTCTCTTGAAAGCTCTCCCTGAGGATCATCTAGAAACCCCCCTTGTCTTCTCAACCAGCGACGAAGGCATCAAGATTCTCGGGTTATTGTGGAATTCGTGTTCTGACGCATTCTCATTCCACACTCAACCCTTTGAAGGGGTTGTCCTACATAGCACGCATCTTCGACCCTCTGGGTTTCCTCTCACCATTCGTCTGTTGGATGAAAATATTCCTCCAACAGCTCTGGCTGTCTCAGGTGCAATGGGATGATGCGCTCCCCGTACAGCTTTCCCAAAGCTGGCTCTCTACTGTTGCTGAGGTCCCGGAAATCTCTAGCTTCCGCGTCCCTCGCGCTTTTCCCCGCGATTGTACCTCTCGCTGCATCGTCGGCTTCTGTGACGCCTCAGAGAAAGCCTACGCTGCTGTGCTGTATCTGCACACGCAGACCAGCCCCTCTACCTCTCACGTTAGTCTCGTGCGCGCGAAGAGCAAGGTTGCTCCCGTCAAACCCATGACCATTTCTAAACTGGAGCTTTCAGCTGCACTCCTCCTCACTAGGTTGCTCCGCGTTACTCTGTCCTCGCTGGGCCCCATTTAATCACACCTCGGTACATCTCTTTACTGACTCGCAGATCGTCCTCTCGTGGCTTTCTACTCCTCCTCATCGCCTCAAGACTTTCGTCGCGAATCGCGTAGTGGAAGTCCTTGAGAGCACTTCACCTAGTGACTGGGCCCATGTACCTTCCGAGGAAAACCCCGCCGACTGCGCCTCTCGTGGCTTAACCCCAGCTCAGCTTCTTGAGCATCCGTTATGGCTCTCTGGGCCCGAGTTCCTACACCATGCTCCTGTTCACTGGCGGAGATCCTCGCCCTCGTTGGACTGTAGCTATGAGCTGCCCGAGCTGAAACCGCAGGCAGTCACTCTTATCGCTCATGTCGATGCTCCTGACACTCTGTTAGTGAACTTTCAAAAGTTTTCTACACTCCTCAAAGCTCAACGGGTGTTTGCCTGGGTGTTTCGTTTCTCTCGACTCCTTTTAGCGAAACACTTGAAGGTCTCACCTCCCACTGGCACGGTGGGACCCAGGAATTAAAGGACTCTCTGGACCTCTTCGTTAAAATCACTCAGCAGCATTATTATGCTAAAGAGATCCGCCAGCTTGCTCAGGATCAACAAGTATCTGCCAGGCTCGCCTCTCTTAAGCCTTTCCTGGACCCCTCTGGGTTTCTCAGGGTGGGCGGACGTTTGCGTCATTCTTCCCTCAGTGAAGAAGCGCGCCATCCTCTCCTCCTTCCTAAGGAGGCCCACTTGTCGGCTCTCATTTGTGATTCTTATCACAAGTCCTCGTTGCATTCCGGTCCTAGAACAGTTCAGGCTTTGATACAACAGTGCTATTGGATTGTTTCTCTGCGTGGGTTGCTTCGTCAACGTATACATCAGTGTCTCACTTGCCACAAGTTTCGCATTAAGCCCCTCCAGCCTCAGATGGCAGATCTTCCTGCATCCCGCGTGCAAAGTTCTCGAGTCTTTTCTCATGTCGGAACAGACTTCGCCGGACCTTTCATGGTAAAATCCAGCATGCGTCGGAACGCACCTCTCACCAAAGGGTATCTCTGCGTTTTCGTATGCATGGCCACGAAAGCAGTCCATCTCGAAATGGTCTCAGAGCTGTCCACGGAAGCTTTCCTGGCTTGTCTTGACCAATTTCTTTCTCGGAGAGGCCTACCCTCAGACATTTATTCTGATTGCGGTCAATACTACGTAGGAGCAGCTAGGCAGCTCCGTGAACTTTACGATTTTCTTTCGGACTCCAAAGTCCCCGGCTCCAGCGCACTTGCCTCTCGTCTAGTCCATTGGCATTTTAACCCCCCTTATGCCCCTAATTTCGGCGGCCTCTGGGAGGCAGTAGTTAAATCTGCCAAAGCTCTGCTCTACCGGCTCATTGGAGACACCTCCCTCACTCATGAGGAGTATGCCACTTTATTCGCTCGCATTGAGGCCGTGCTCAATAGCCGTCCTCTATGTGCCCACTCCGGTGACCCTGCTGAAGGTATCAATTATCTGAGTCCTGGTCACTTTCTAATCGGTGCTCCCCTTCTTTCTCCCCCTGAACGTCTCCTGGACGACAACGTCAAGCCCTTGGCTCGTTGGCATCGTGTTCGACAGCTTCACCAGACCTTCTGGAACCGCTGGTCGAACGAATATCTGCATACGCTAATGCAGCGTAGCAAGTGGGTTCGTGAAAGCTCCACGCTGAAGGTAGGAGACGTAGTTTTTTTCTTTTCGCCCTCTACTAGTCCTCTTTCTTGGCCGATCGGGCGTGTGGAAAATCTCTTCCCCGGTCGTGATGGTGTTTCCCGCGTCGCCTCGTTACGTTCGGCGTCCGGTGTTCATACCAGACTAGTCAATAAACTGGTAACGCTTCCTTCTGCTTAACTGCGAAGAGAGCTTCTCGTATCGTTTCTTTTGTTTGTTTTTTGTTTTGGGTTTTCGTATTAGTTTTAGAAAAATGGTTTTCGTTCATTTTTGGTGGGCGGTATGTAAGCGCCATGTGTTCTTATTAGTTAGTTCTAGTTTTGTATTTTCCGCTTCATTGTCTGTGCATCATTTCTGTCTTGTTGTTTCACCCTGTGTTTCCCCTCTTTCCCCTACTTAACCAGTTTTCGTTATCTGTTCTTGCCCTGACTTTGCGTCAGTCTGTTGTCGTTGTCTGCCTACCTCCGTAGGACACAGTTCGTCTCTCGCCTGTTTAGAGAGCACCTCAAACCTATTCAGTCTCTACCGTTTTCTCAGTGCAAACAGTGAACAGTTCTTTCATTCAGTCAGTTCTCCACTATTTCTCTTCAAGTTTAAAGTGTAAAACGCTCCAGTGCTACAAGCCTTGTTGTTCTCCGTCGCCACGCTCTCTTCTACGCCTGTCTTCGAGTTGTTCTCGTCTGTGCTGTCCTGGCTCATTCTTGCGCAGGCATTTACTCTTCCATCTTATTCTTCTTAACTCGAGTTCTTTAATCCTTTTTCTATCTCCTGCGGTGGGCACTCCCAACTTTAGCCCACTGCGCCGCCCACTTACTGGCCACGTTTTCTCAAGCCCACACAACAATCTGGGTAAGTTTTGTTTTGATTCATTTTCTACAATTTACAGTCCACAATTTTTCTACCTCAGGCCTCGGCCTTAACACTATTATTTAAAAAAATCAGAGTTTATCAATTGAGATTTCCCCTACCTGATACCACCATGTTGGGTGAAATGAGGGTGCCACCGCAAGTTTGCTCAGGGTCGGCTTTAGGCGACATCACCTCATATATGCCAATATGCCAAGGAAATTCCCCGATCTTACTATCCTCCCCGCCAGAGATCAGCGTTGTTCCACTGTTTGTGTTTCGTCGACCGCAAGCTGAAAGAAAACTAATGTTATCTGATGGAGAAGACATTGATAGAATATGTATTGTGATGTGCTCGAGTTCGAAGTCAGCCCTTAGATTACTGGAAGTTTCGTTTCTACAGAGTTATTCTCATCCATTGAAGATTCCTGATTGAACTATCGGCAGGAAATATTTTGATGACAGAGGCAAATATTTGAGTGGCATAACGTTTATATTTTGGATTAGTTGGTTGTTAATGCAAAATGTTTGAAGATAAAAATACAATGTCACTGATTACATCAAAGTCAATGATATCGTCAAAAATATGGGTTTGGTGATAACACCACATCATTAAAATATATCTGTATTTCAGATCAGTGAGGTGGTAGCACCAATTATATTTTCAGACGTGATCTAGACCAAGGTTTCCAGAAGTAATAAGATGGATGTGGAAAGACGAAACGCAGCTAGGGAAGATTTTAACACAAAAAGTTTGTGTGGAGAACGGGAAATATGTCAAGAACTGGTGAGGTAGTGGTGGTGGTGGAGAAGAAGATAGTGAAGAAGAGAAGCAAGTGGCATTGCTTGCCGACTTCAACAGAGACGGAGGCTTAAGAGTTGGATGAGATCCTCCCACAAACTACCCTACTTCATCGTTGAATGTAGTCAACACGATTTTACCGATAATTAAGTAGTATATTATAAAGCCAGTAATCTGGGGGATGACTTTGAATTCAAGCTAATAATAATCTACGAACCATATTATAATTCTTGATGTGCCATAGGAACCATATTGGGTGTTGACTGTTTCTCATTTCTCACATGTCGGCGTTGAATAGCTGATAAGTCCGCCAATTTGGTCGTTTACGTTAAAGAGTGTACCGGTCGACGTTTAATATACAATTATGCCGTTACAAATGAGTACTTAGCTCTTCAAAGTGTACCAGTCGACGCTGAATGGCCAAAAATGACGTTACAAGTGTTTAGTTAGCGCTACTGAGGGGTTCAGCATTGACTTGCCGATTAGGCTGTTACACAGCCGATATACGTACCTTTGTGACTTACTTAGGACTCAAATGAGAAATTGGTTTGAATGACGTGTCAGACTTACCTGGCGTACATGTGAACACTGGCCGGTCCCATGTGGCAGCCCTAAGACACGTGACCCTCCTGTAGACGACGCTGGACGCCACCATATGTCCAGGCTTGCACGTCAGCTGGGCTACTGTCCCCACCTGCTGGGGTTCGTCACAGTCCACTTCCTCACCGGCCAGCGAGCAGGATAATCTTACAGTCTTAGATGTCAGGGGAGAGCAAACTGCACACATCAGAAGCATAACATCAAATTACTGACAACTGTATCAGCAAACTTAAACTATAACACGATAATAGATACTCATATTTAACATGGATGACAGTAGCCGACACATTTTGGTAGCGCTTTTAGCCTATACTAGATGAATTGTACTAAGACCTGAATCGATAAAGAAAAACTTATTTGGCTAGTTTGAAAAAGAAACCGCCCTTTGTCTAAATACGTACCACAAACTGATTTTTTAAGGGCGGCGAGCCTTGTAAGTTCAACAGAAAAAAAAAAAAAAGAACAACCCTGTGGCTTTAGTTTACAAACGTAAATCAAACAACAAAGTCATGTTGAGTATTCACATTTGAAGATAGTTTTATTTATTGATAATGCAACAAAAATATGTTTACAATATTATTATTTCCATTTTGTATTGCGATTTTTATTTTTTGTAGGATTATACCTCAAACAAAATTGTAGTACTTGAAATTTTAACATGCTACCATAGATTTTCAATCTTGATTAACAAAGGGAATTTGTTCCAGGATTTTTAATCGATATCGATGCCGTTTCTTGTTGTTCAATGTAACAAGGATAAACAATAAATAATATTGGCCATTTAGATCCTTGCCGATCTTTCAAAACGAGACACGACAAATTGTTATAAATGTTACATACATTCAATGTGACAAACCATTTAACTCTAATCTTTTAGCGTTTGACTAGTTAGTCAGACACGAGTGCATTGCGACCTTGAAATGTAGAACGTTACTCACAGTTGAAGCGTATCTTCCTCGTCGCCTGCAGTGGCTGAAGAAGAGAGCTATGAGAGGCCTCGCACTTTAGTTCAAGGCCATTCTCCCTCCCCCTCAGCAGATGCCTCAGCCTCTGTGTGATGCTATTCTTCGCGCCGCCCGAGGGGTCAGGCTCGTCATCTCTGGCGTCTGATCGGATGATATAAGTACCTAGATACCACGTGACCCTCACATCTGGTTGACCGCCCTGAACGAAACAAGTGGCCTCCAGTGTAGAACCCTCGGAAATGCTGGTCGATATGACTTCAAGAACCGGCGTACTTGGAGGTGCTGAAACAAAATACCATTTTCAGACACTGCTTTACTACTTACTTCCAGAGGCCAGTAAACTAGTACACTGTAGTGATGTGGCTACAAGGAAGGGATGTCCAGTTCCAGTAGGATGCAGCTATCCATTTTAAAAAGCTGCAACATGTACAATGTGCGAAGGAGCTGTATCTCAAAGCGGATCCCTGGATTTTCCCTGGTTTTGGGATATTTTACAAAATAAAACTCCCTTACGGTGTCTGAAATTTGACCAAGTACCTTTCAGCATCTGGATGGATGGACCAAGTCCTTGTCAATGTTGATAAGTTCAGATCGTTCCTGGGCAAAGCTTCTTGTTACCTCAGGTTTGTCAGAGATTTTGTCGATATTACCGCACCTCTTCATTCAATCACAAAGAAATGAACTATATATGCATGGAGCTATGAAGGTTATAATGCATTTTGCTTCCTCAGGACAATCCTTTTAACAAGACCCACGTTGTCATACCAAAGACAATATATTCCAATTCATCCTAAAGTATTTCCAAGAAAAGAATGCCGATAGCAAGAAATTATTTTCCAAACATAACAATTTTGTTACTAACTCTATGCACGCTAGCTCAGCGTGGATGTAGCACACAATGGAACTCAGTGATTTAGCACAGATAATTGTTGCTCGTGTTGGTATAAGATTTATTTTTCATTCACAAAGGCGACAATCCTTTTACCGCGCATTCATACTACCTCCACCAATACCACTTTGTGACGAAATCATCTACATTCTTTCGTTGGAGGAAGTAAAGACACAAATGCATGTGGTACAGGTATTGGCACTAGCTCATCCTCAATTGTCGATAGTTTTAGGATAATCTTTTCTTCTTTGTATGACTTCAGACGTAGGGATGTACAAACAAGCATTTCTTCTGCAGAAGTCCATTCCCTCTTATCTCATGTAAGCCTAATCTTAAAGTAATATCCGTGCTTCTTCAACACATTATGGTCCCTTCCCTGGTCTATGAAGCCTTCTTGTTTTGCCTACTTTAAACGCTTCATTCAGCTACTAGACTCGACCGTTTACGACGTGTTCCATGGCGATGCCTGTCATAAAGTGATTATAAACAGTCCACTAAGTTAGACGGGTAAGCTAGTGGCTAAAATTTATGGTGAATGAGCCTGGTTGGTTGAATAGTATTTTATTGTGCATGAAACGTCCCTATTGTTGAGAACTTATAAGCTTTAACGACCCGTCGATAACTTCTGTATGATCACTGGGCTGTTGCGTCGTGTCGATGATGAGGCACTGAGGCACTCTATTATTGTTTGTGAACTAAAACCTGCAATAATATCATTTTGTCCGTCACTTTATAATCAATTTACCTGTACCTATAATGTTATTTTCATAATTCATTAAATACTCACGATTACAAATTCATTCATAATACTCACAAGTAACGCGGATTTTAACTCTATCACTCTCCCTCGGCTTGTCCAGTGTAAGATGTTCGGCCGAGCACCACAGCTCTTTGCCGTCATCTCTAGCATTCATTCTGACAGTGACACTCTGCTCGACTGTCATGATATTCGAAGGCCACCTCCAGTCGGTAGTCGGGATGACGCTCACCAAGGTGTCTGGGATGGGCTCTCCGCCTAGATACCAGCTGAGTGTGGCAGCCGGCCTGCTCTTCACTGAGCACAAGGCAGTGACGTCGATGGAGCCTCCCGCGTTCTCCTTGGTGTTGTATGTCAGGGTGGGTTTGCCAGGAGCTCCTGAAACGTTCAATTCTAATTGTTAGCTTCACTTTCTAGCTCATGTCTTAAACAGCAAGGCTCGAATTATTTATAGGGAGATCAATATTGTAATAATTTTTTTAAATAAATATAGTAATACATATGCCTAAAAATAGATTGAATTTCAAGTTGGAAATTATAAGAATCGGTTCAAGTTGAAGGCATATCCTCATATTCTTTACATCATAGTAAGTGACAACGTTAAGCAATAAATTCATACTATTTATAATTTGTTCAGTTATTTGTGATTGATGGTATTGAATAATAATTCAAAATAATATTTTATACTCCATGAAGCGCTTTTAAATTACTTGCTCAATTATTTAAAAGCTAAGCCAAACATCAGCAATGTTATATTATTGGCCCACGTGAAAAATGTGAGGGTAGAAACAGTCCCTAAATTCCACTCGTACTTTATCCTTTTTAATTCAATTGATAAACGGTTTAGGTAGAGTAATGAAGAAAAATAAGATACAGTACATGCATAATCACTTTCCATTTCCAAAGTAGCACTTATAGGTATGTTTTCATATCACATCGATTCAATTCAAGGGATTTTTTGTATAACTGGAAAAGAATGCCAAGACAGATTTTTTCAAATCTTATAGAAACAGAAGACAATGTATTTTTTTTCCAAAAGGCATGGAGACATCTTGATTTTTTTTAACAAAATTGCACAGGTGGTGTGATATACATCAACTTTATCTTTTAGATGTAAAGGCCAAATGACTCGCTTGTTACCTTGTGATTAAACATTATATTATTTGGTATGGTATATACTAACTTGCGACTATCAAGCGGAAGAAAACTGTCTCTTCGTGTTCATCAAAATCGACGAGATCAATCCACGCCCCGTCATTGAATTCTTCCTTCGCCTTCAACACCTCGAAACCACATTGTCCCTCGTTGACTCCTGTCCCGTAGTACTCCATCCCTGTGCCCACAGGGTTCTTGGGGTCGGCCGTCGTGTTCGGGTAGAAGTTGAACCGGCGGAAGTTGTTGGTCTTGCTGTAGTCGTTGGTGAGGACGAAGGTGCATTTGGATAGCGGCTTCTTGGCGTCGGCCAGGACCCTGATAGGCTCGTCCGAAAGGACGGTCAATGTCCGGCTGGGGGTAATGGTAACGTCCAGACCGTCTCGCCCTAGAGGTGGATCATCAGATTGTTACAGCTACAGACACTTGACTTAAAAAGTAGCTTGTCTTAGCTACTGTACCGCTTTTTTTTACATTAACGAGTAAGACTTTCAGTGTTCTTTGAGTCAGAAATAGGCAATACACAAATGCAAATAAGGTCAAATAACGAGACTTATCGACTAATCCCTCAATGGTATACAATTATTTTAAATTTAATTGCTTTGTTTCAAAACAAGATACTTAAAAAAAAGCATTTTTAGCAAACAAAATTAGTTAAAAATAACTTTGATACACAAATACAACATTCGGAATCTGAACTTTTATTTTAATTCTATTTATTTAAATTTAATTTTATTTACTCAATCCATTCACATGATAAATTTTAATATAAACGTCATGAAATATACCTTTGGAACTCATGTTTTTGATTTTTGATTTTCCAACCTTTGGAACTCATGTTTTTGATTTTTGATTTTACAACCTTTGGAACTCGTGTTTTTGATTTTTTATTTTGCAACTTTCTGGGATTTTGTCTCCCAATAATTTTTTGAGGTTAATTTTAAGCAACCAAGTGAGAATATCAGTTGAACGACTGCATTCCAGTGTACTATGATCATGATAATGACCATCTCCAATCATATTTTATATATGTTATTTATGGCATTTGTGAGTGGGTTTTAGACTATATTTGTAATTTAAATATATATTCATTTAATATCAAACGATAAAAACATCCTTGAATTCTCCAGATAGATATATGATGTGGTTTGCTTAGGAAATAACTGTGATTAAAACGCCGCGTTATCTAAGTAAGGTACGACATTTTAGTGGTTATATATCAACCAAATTGCGTTCCCGAGAATCCGGTGTTTGAGATTTTATTATTAACAAATCCGCAATAACTTCAAGAAACACAACAAAATCGGCATATGAACAAATGAAGCCTCTATCATTTTGAGCTGGAGATGACATTTGAGATAATTTAATTAAATGACTTCCAGGTAATTTTTTCAAATTCTAACTCCAGAAACATAATTTGTATGGAATAAACCACAGATTCCAAAAATACTATTGACTTTATACCAAACTATAATGTAGGATGTTTGAGATTGAGTTAATTAAACGTAACTAAACAAGCTTAACATTCCGCAAGGATCTGTTCTTGCTCCGCTGCTGTTCAACCTCTACATACACGAACATGCCGGAGACAAAGGCTAGAAAATTCCAGTATGCAGACGACCTAGCTTTGACCTTCCAACACAAGGACATTCACGTCGCTGAAGAAGTTCTCACACAAGACCTGGAAGGCCTGAGTGCTTACTTCAAAAATTGGAGACTCACCCCAGCCTCAGTAAAACGGAATCAGCGTGTTTTCACTTGAACAACAAGATGGCCCACGTCCCGCTTCAAGTAGTTTTCAATGGTGCTGTACTCCAACATAACTTTCATCCAAAGTATCTCGGAATAACGCTAGACAGATCTCTCACGTTTAAACAGCATCTCTATAACTGTGCAGCCAAGCTTAAGACAAGAAATAACCTAATTCACAAACTTGCTTCGACTTCATGGGGAGCCTCGCCTGCAACATTGCGCACTGCTGCCCTTGCTCTGGTGTACTCGACAGCAGAGTACTGTGCTCCAGCTTGGTTGAACAGCTCGCATACTCGCTTGATAGATACCCAGCTCAATATTTCAATGAGGACGATTTCCGGGACAATCAGATCAACGCCGACTCATTGGCTACCAGTCCTGAGCAATATCACCCCACCATCTCTAAGACGCTCAAAAGCGCTCCTCAGAGAATTCGACAAAATATGCCAAAACCAGAATTTGCCTATTCATGAAGATTACGATATAATGTTCCGCCGGCGATTGAAGTCGCGGAACCCATCGTTGAGGCAAGCTGCCAAACTACAAGATTCTAACTTCGACAGTGATGTAGAATGGAAAAGGATGTGGACGGAATTCTCACCAAACTCACTAATTGTAGACCCATCTACCCCCGTACCAGGCTTTGACCTGCCCAGACACCTGTGGACCAGACTAAACCGCATAAGAACCAATCATGGTCGATGCGCAGACTCCCTGTTCAAGTGGGGCGCGATACCATCCAGCGCCTGTGACTGTGGCGAACCTCGTCAGACCATCTACCACATTGTGAGGGAATGCCGCCTACGCTCGTACCAGGGCGACTGGTCCGAGATCCATGGAGCAACACCTGACGCGTTGGCCTGGCTGGCTGACTTAGATTTATGTTTATGACTTATAATTTTAACGACTTTTGTTTTACATCCTTGACATTGTTGAATTTTTAAGCTGTTGCTTCCATACGCTAAATAAATAACATTTTTTATAACAACTATATAAACGTTTACAAACGATAGTAAATTTGTATATCTTTCCTAAAATGGAGTATTTTTATTGAAAATGTAGACCGGGTAACGTATTACTATAATCGGTGTTAGGCGAGTGAAACCGAATTGGTGTTTTTGATTTATTTCATTTTTTTTTAAATATTTAAATCATATGTTCATCAGGAAAATATTGTAAATCCTGAAGAAGCACAATTACCTGACTTTCATAGACACGTCTCGAGCTCGTAATGAGTGTTATCAAGATATCCCCACTTCATCAAATAATAATTGAGAAAGGTGATTCAATACTTACAACATAGATCAATTTGAGGTTGTAGATTTAAATTTAGTTTCATCAGCCTCACATGCATACAACACTAATAAATAATATGACCAATCCACAAACACAAATTACATGTTTTTATATTCACGCAGATGATATTTTGTTATTTAAGTTTTTCTAATTAGCCGTGTGGAAAAAAATCGATCTACAAATTTAATTTTTAAATATGAAAGAAGACTGTAAACCTTTGAATTTATGGTAAATAGGTTAATTAATTGCCTACATTCATATGAACACTAGTGATTGGAAGCACACAACAAAATAATCAGTGTTGTCACTAGACAATTTATTTTTTATCTAGATAAAGATAAAGATAATCCTCCAAATATTTATCTTGTTAACCCTTGGTTAACCACCTGGGATCCATGCGGCCCCCAGTCAACATTTATTGCTTAGCCATGAGCGCATCTATGGGCGTGGCTTTCTATGAGTCTCAGTACCTTCAAGTTACATCTAACCAATGAAAATTCAGTTGGAGCCCGGTCTCCATGTGTTACGTATTACTCTCTACGAACCTCGCGGGGATTCAAAGGACCCCAGGTGGCTACTTACGTACTACATTTTCAAGTGTTTTTACATAGGCAAAATATTTATCAATGCATTTCACCCTCACCAAATAACCATATTTTTCATGTTAATTGATAGATATGAACTTATATATTCTTATCTAAGTAAATTATACATAAATATAATATAAAAAAAATCATACATATAAATATGAATGAAAAAGGTCAATTCAAGTGAAGGGGGAAGGGGGGGGGGGATTGGTCAAAATTTCACCAAAGTAAACCAAAAAGGGAAAACTTTTTGTGAAATCGAATCAATCATACATTATAAACATCATGGTAAAAAAAAAATTAAAAAATAAGTTCAAAAATGGACTCAAATTTGACAAAATTGATAACATTGCGTTTTTTTCAGTTTTTTCAAAAAAATTTCAAGTGGGAAAAAAAAATCTTAAGTTTTTGCGAATTTTAACTCTTGAAACACTAAGTGGTCATCAGAAAGGTTCAAACATTAATTCCTGACGAATATTAGGTTCCAAAATCTGAAACCTGGCAAACACAAGGGCTTTAATGATGGGGTACTGACGCGCCCCAGGTGGTTAGTTATGCTTCTCAGAAACAGGTGGTTAACCAAGGGTTAAAGATAATCAAGAAGATAAACTGTAAAAACATTATTTAGATAAAAGATAATAATTGACGCAGAAAAGGCTGAATTATTTACCAGTTAGACGCCATTTTCAAAAATACGTATTCTATGAACAAATTTAATGTAGTAAAGTAGAAGAAGTAATTTTTATTTTGAAAAGTGATTCATTTTTTTAAACATTGTTACCAAGCTAATTTGTTTAAAAAAGTTTTTCCAAAAGCTTATAAAGATAAGAAAAGATAACTTTTATTTTATCTAGATAATTGAAAAAGATAACAACCAAAAATTATGTAGATAATGTAATGGATCACAGATTTTATCCAGAAAAATTATCTAGATAAGTCACAACACTGAGAATAATGTGACACCAAATTATTAATATTGCTACATTAAACAATTCTTTGGTGTCACATTATTCTCAGTGTTGTGACTCATCTAGATAATTTTTTCTAGATAAAACCTGTGATCTATTACATTATCTACAGAAGTTTTTGGTTGTTATATTTTTTAATTATCTAGATAAAATAAAAAGTTCTCTTTTCTAATATTTATAAGCTTTTGGAAAAACTTTTTTTTTATTATTTTTTTTGGCTTTTTTTTTGCTCGTCAACGTCTCATCGCCGGTCGTCGTCAAGTGGGTGTAGTGGACCCACGACTAAGACCTCCGTGACGATAAAATTAACTCTCCTTGGATGTCTCTTGTGGGACTTTTTCTGCCACGGATGCAAAACCTAGAAGTTTGTTGCCATTTTCAAGTTCCGGCGGTATTTTACCGAAATCAACGGTGCCTGTCACCAATCACCATGCAGCGCAAGGACGCTGTCCATCGCCCAACTCTGGCACACATCAGATTTTTAGTTATAGGTGCTTCGCACCAGGCACTAAAAATACCAAGGGAGAGGCTTCGAGCCCCACGACCATTCCCCAAAACAGAAGATTACTGTTAAACAATTCAAAACATCTGTTCTAATTACTTACTTTTATTTATCAGGGCCATTTCCGCGAAAGCCCAGTCGCTAGATTTGCTTCTCGCCCTACATCCGACTACATACACCACGAATTGGAGTTGCTGACCGTGGATTGTGACCCCACAATCACCCTTATCCAGACCCTCCCCGTAGTACGTAAACTCCTTGTCTGCCTCTGTTAAGAAGCCCTCGCTTAGGTCGTAGACTTTGCCGCCCCGCACCTTGAACTCGCAATTAGTGATGGGGGCGTCCGCCTTGCACATGATGTTGAGGTCTGTTCCGGGCGTAATGTGGGCGTGGCCAGGGGTGATGGTCAGGTTCAGGTGTGTGAGACTGAAACATGAGGATTAGCTTGATCAGGGTGGAGATAGCCTTGCACATGATGTTGAGGTCTGTACCGGGCGTAATGTGGGCGTGGCCAGGGGTGATGGTCAGGTTCAGGTGTGTGAGAACTGAAACATGGATTTGCTTTTTTCAGGGGGGAGAACATGATTTTTATATGCGATCAATGTGCACTTGATAAAAACATATTTATCATTTAAAAGTATACTGGTTTGTTACGGCTATATGAGCCTAGAAATACTGTGTGGGAGATAAAACAAAAACGCAATTCATACGCCAGTCAAAAGTTATCTTATTTGGTGGCGGAGTGGGGGAAGGCGGTCTTTATATCAATTTAAATTTTTGTGACATTCAAATTCGGCAAATAAATGTTTGATGATTTGACTCAATTATTTATGAAAATGAAAATAAGAAATAAACTATGGTTTAAAAGTTAATTACTAAGTTATAAGGCTTAATAATTAATCACAGCAAGATATTATAAACCTATTAATCAATATATAACAGTCGTGAATGTAAAGAACGGCAGAATTAGGACTGAAATGTTTTAAAATATGAGATTTGTGGGGATGTTCATCCAAGCTATTCTCAGACTCGTCAGACAGAGATAAAAAGACTTTTATTCGGGAGGCAGCTGGTTCGATATCTACAACCGACAGTCTTACCTTAAGGGTTTTCAAATGATTTCCTCAATCAAATGTCGTGTGTAAAGTTTTACATTTATTATATCAACTATTAACTTACGCTTTCCTGTTCCTAGATTCTTAATCGGGATATTTTCACTGGGCTGGTTTCAGATTAAAATCAGCGTACAAATTATTATTTTATTCATCCCAGTATAATATGTTCATCAACTAGCTTTATACCCGTCGCGCGGTGATGCGATCTCAGAAGAAACATTCCCCGTGAAAAAATACATATATGTGCCAAGTTTCATGGAGATCGGATGCATGGCGTAGTCTTTATATATAAAAACGAATGTATCCTCCTTGCAGGCACCGATCACCACGTGGAGGATAGCATAGAAACCTTCCCCGTAAAAAATACATAAATGTGCTAAGTTTCATGGAGATCGGATGAATGGTGTAGTAATGCATAAAGGACAAACATACATACATACATTCCTTTATACTACTACTTACTACCTTTATACTATATATATATATATATATATATAGAGAGAGAGAGAGAGAGAGAGAGAGAGATTTGTCATCTTTAGAGAGCAGAGAGAGAGAGAGAGATTTGTCATCTTTTTTAAACCTCAGTTTCAGGCTTGCCGTTTAAGAGTGTGTCATTATCTACTTGTCGACTATAAGCAAGTTGATTCAAATCGAGTCCATGGGATTCGATGCTTCTATTGCCTTCCAAATTAATTTTGTGAAACGTATTTTATAGTATAATGCATAGTAGCTGCGGTACGTAGACAAATTCCCAAAATGTTCCCTTATTGAAATCAACAGAACTGTGATTTGATGCTGTGAGATCAACATAAAACAAAAATCCTAAATATGCATAAAACAGTAGTGCGAGAACATCAAGCACAGTCTTTTGAAAATACCATTTTATTTTTGGTTGATGCATACTTCCGCTATTGATAGTTTTTTTTAACGATTTTGATTGTTATTTTTTTTTATTATAGCTAACGTTTACATCTGACTATAAAATGAGGTATTTTGAAATGTGTATCTTCAATACCTTGCATTTTTCAGTGTTTTACATTTGCCGGTACATTTATGGTATTTGAAACGTCAAAAGAAAAACTGTACGAAAGCTATTTATTTCAAAATACCAATAGTCAAAGGTGAGTGTAAGCTTTAATCAAAATATCAGCCGTCCAAATCGTATACTATACAATTACAAAAATAAGCATTAAAAATCGTTCATAAAATTAGCTGTAGTGGAAAAGTACAACGAAAAAAAATATATATTGTGTCTTTTCAAAAGACTGTAATGATCACACAGCCTCAACATGATTTTTAAGTTTTCGGCTCCTGAAATTTGTGAAAATAGGGCATTCGTGAATGTCTTTATTTACTTTAATGAGCTTATTTCTTGTTACAAATCACATTATTTTAGAAGATCATATCAGGCGCCAGGCGCTACTTATCTAAAATTTACATATAAACACTCTGTTTTGAAACTGAGCCAAAGAACACTCTTATGATAAACGGAAAATATGCGTACGAAAAACAACTGTCTAGTAAATAGCATAATAATGTGGCTCAACCAGCATTCTTATGTTTTATCTGTAACTGAATCTTCCAGGGTCACGGTATAAATAAATGGAAGGTATTCTAAGTAAAAATGCAAATTTTTACTTTTTTCCCCTAGTCATTGATGAACTCGATTTTTATGTTGTTCGGTAAATTCGTAACAAATAAGCCGGGAAGAGAGGTAGCCTTTTTGTTTTGAGGGTGTTCACTTTGCATTGGAATTACATTGAAAAAATAGGTAAAGAGTCTTTGGAAGTAGATGTTGCCAATGCTTGTGTTGTAATGTTAACTGGTATCGTCATTATCTCCACTTGTAGTCGAAGCATATAATATATGTTTTGTAACAAACTTTAGGGCAATGCATAATGTGTCCCGGTATCACTTTTAAATTAACTTGCTCCACACCCCCCCCCCCCTCTCCTCCAAAAAAAATATACCAAAAAGCTACTTTTTACTTGTTGGCCAAAAAACGCGAATCGCTTTTTATACGATCTTCAAACACACATTTTTTTGTTTTGAAATCGGTTCAGTGTGACTGGCCTTAAAATAAAAATACTAATTTACATTATGGAGATGTGTAGCGTGTTAATTAAAAACGAATTCCGCGAGCGCTCTAAGCATTGCTCTAAAGTTGATGAGGGTGGAGGTGGGGGGGAGATAGTAAATATCCTTGGTCTACAAGAGGAGATATTACGATATTAGTTAACATGACAGAATCCTTTTCCTCAAACTCTTCATTATTAATATTCTATCATTAAGAAAATGTAATAGATAGTAGCTAATTTCATGATAGTATTATTGTTATACAAAACTGGATCTATATTTAATTGAAGAGGACAGTGAAGTGGTTTCAAAAAGTGCTTAAACACTGTGTTGTGTTTGTGTTTTTGGTGTTGTGTGTTGTGTTGTGTTGTGTTTTGTTGTGTGTGTTGGTGTTGTGTTTGTTGTGTTGTG
Organism: Sweltsa coloradensis; assembly: GCA_024449915.1. NCBI lineage: Eukaryota > Metazoa > Arthropoda > Insecta > Plecoptera > Chloroperlidae > Sweltsa > Sweltsa coloradensis. The sequence goes on from JAMZAV010000383.1 coordinate 592,410, forward strand.
TTGTGTTGTGTGTTGTGTTGTGTTGTGTTGTGTTTTTGGTGTTTGTGTTGTGTTGTGTTGTGTTGTGTTGTGTTGTGTTGTGTGTTGTGTTGTGTTGTGTTGTGTTGTGTTGTGGTTTGTGTTGTGTTGTGTTGTGTTTGTGTTTTTTTTGTGGTGAGGGATGTATTTTCTTTTATAAATTGTATAAAATGATATTGGAATAAATAAACTGACCTACATGTACAAATAAATCTACACAAATGCTGACAAAAACGAACTAGTTATTTATTAGTTAGTATAGTAATAAGTTATAATTTATTTGGTGTTAGTAAATTGTACTCAGTAAAGCCTAAGAACTTATTTTCGTAGCTGTCCATTACGCAATTAGTGTGTTGTGTTATTGAGGGATAGGCCGATGGCTAGACTGAACAGGAGCCTTGCTTTGTTGTTGATTTGGCAATAGACACGTGAACAAGTGGGCCGGGCCACCGGCGGTTCTTGCGGTCGCTAATCTACCAAGCTTTTACTCTTGGTGTCCGAACAACACGAGCTAGGCTAGCCGAACACATTAAACTGTCACACCTACTCTCATCCAACAGTATTACCTAAAACCACTGGGATTAGAGAATTTAAAAAACTACGACTTTAAATGTTACTTTCACTAACCTTGATGAATACAGTCGACTACATGTAAGAGATAATGTATACCTTTAAATGTTACGAGTCTTTTTATAAATAAGTTGTGTATTACTCAAGGGTCAATAACTGAATGTTGTTAATGTAGAATAAACTAGTATAACATAGTATTATAATTGAAATAAGACATTAAATACAATATAAAGTAACAAGACAAATGAAGTTAATTGTTTTGTTTGAATTAATAGTTGTATTGACATAAGATACAAACATATTTCGAATTGAATAAGTACTTTGTTTCGTGCAGCTAGTAAGCTTTAAATGAAACTTATTAATCATACACATATATTTTGGGCCTATAAATTCAAACTCTGAAAATTAATTACAAATAATATTTCAAAGCGATTGGTTCTTATCATCAAAATTATTTAAAAAAATATATTCCTAATACTTCGTTAGTTTTAAAATCACATAATAATCACATGTATACACTGCTGAGTCAATGACAAAAATGTGATTTCAGTCGTGGGTGCTTACTACTACAAGTGCAATCAATTAATTAATTACTTAGTTTTAATTATTCTTTTGAAAAAAAAATCTGATAAAGAAAACGTTTGTTAATTAGAAACCAGCCTTAACCTTCCCAACATTAATAATAACATTGATGGCGTCACATTTTTTTTTTTTGGGGGGGGGGATATTTCCTTATAGCGTGGTAAAGGTGGTAAAGGTGGGGGGATTGCACTATAAGGGCACGGGCCCATTTCGTATGACCAACAGATGCGGTTAGGAATCCCTCGTATGGTTGATATGCGTAGTTACTCCCAAAGTGTCAAATATAATGTTTTTATTTACAGATGCGTGAACCACCAGAACTTACCTGCAAGTGTTGGTGATATGTTTATTCCCAGTATCCCCACGACGACAACCATCAACCTGTGACGTATCATGTTGAACCCGTCTCAGACGATGAGCGTCTTAGACGGCTGGCAACGAAAGACTGATCATTGTGCCTTAACTCCAAGGATGTCGAGAGCTTCGCCTGCGGCTGCCTAGGTCAAGAGCTGGCTCGCTTGACAAACTGGTCAAGAGGAACCGGTAGGAAGATTTAACCTGATGCACAAACTAGCATAGTGTGACCGTAAAAGGTGGGGTATATACGACTAGTAGGTCCAAAGAGGATGAAGCCAAGGGGGCACTCACTCACTCACTCGATCACTCACTCACTTACTTACTCACTCACTCACTCACTCACTCACTCACTCACTCACTCACTCACTCACTCACTCACTCACTCACTCACTCACACTAATTTGTTTCCTATTCCTGTCATGTCCTCTATTTTTTTACCAAACCTGATCTTATAAATGCAAATGTAAGTTCAAACCAGAACACTATAACAATAATATTCCCCATTGGGTATTCTAATTACCACTTTGTAGACATGACACCCAGAAAAAAGTGTGTGTTGGTTCAAAAGAACGTATATCAAATTAAGGCCTAATAAAAAATATAGAAAGGAAAAGAAACAATAGTTTATATCCTGTTCTGTTTGCATTTTTAAATCAAAAGTATATTTTATTATGTTTCAATCACAAAATAAACAAAATAATTTCCGAGATTCCGCTCTGTTATCTGTGTAAAATTTTGTCTTTTTTTGGGGAGGATGGAGGTAATTATTGCCAATGTCAACCATTGTAATTCCGCTGTTCAAATCACGGCCAAAAAATTAGTTTGATATATCCGTCTATCTAGGAACTATCCTCTGTATGTCTCAAATGATAACGAAGATAACTAGGGAAACGCCAAAGTCGTTGTTAAACGAGTGAGTGAGCCATTTGCATAGTACCCGGTATCATTCCTCATACTAGGCTAGTGAGTGAGCCAAGTGTTGAGTAGACCTACCCGGGAACATACCCATTCCTCCCGTATACCTAAGGCTGGATCTAGCCCAGTATGAGGAATGATACGCGGGTACTCAACACATGGCTAACTCACTCGTATAATAACAACGACTTTGGCGTTTACGACTTTGGCGTTTCCCTAGTTATTTACATTGAACATTTAAAATGTGAATCGTGTTCAAATCGTTTTAGCGTGAAACTTTAACAAATTTCCAAGATAAAACAAAATCACCTAATTTTTATTCCCCATTTAACACCCCTCAAAAAAAATATGTGGGTGTAAAAATATAAACAAGTTCTAACCAACGGGCATCGGACCCCAACCCTCCGTGCGGTAGGCTAAACGCTTACCACTTCGCCATGTTAGCTACGCCAATCTCGTCCCGCTAGCTGCTACTAAACAAATGCTATCGATATTTTAAAAAATCACATTTTTATTTATTGAAGCATTAAATCGCAATGGATCTAGCTGATTTTGTTAACAATCCTCAATAAACTCGTACCGGATGTCTGTTTAAAATTTCAGCGCAATCTGTTCAGCGGTTCGGCTGATTATCGACGTACAGACAGACAGACAGACAGAATCACAGAATGAGAGCCGTTTGAGTTGAATGGAGACAGGCCGAGACACTCGGACGCTCCGCTCCCTCGTTTAACGATAGCAAATGTTTTGGAAACATTATTGCCCGACGATCTTATTAATGACCTTGTTGTTTCGTGGTCTTCAAATAACGCCCAAGCTGATGCGTCACGGATCGGCTCATATGGGAAAACCTGGCCCATAGAATACGGGTTGCTATTTCCTCATTGAGAGCTTAAGAACGCATGTTAAGATGTCTGCAGCAGAGGTAGATTGGAAACACTCATTCGCTGATTTACCCTCTTCTATTGATATAACCAAGATGTGGCTGAGTGATGGCGTGCGAGAGTTACTTAAGAGGTTATCACCTAGTCAAGATGTGCTTTACTTCATTATTTAAAATTCAAGAAATCCATTACACCAACTCCGCCATTACACATAACATGACATAAACATTACAAGGAAGTTTACGAAGGTGGGTATGAAATAAATTATGTCCAAAATTTGTAAGCTTTATCTCTCTTTGATTGTTTTTATTTATTTTTTATGCATATCTATATTTTATTTGTATCAATTTAGTTTACATTCAAAATTGGTCATTGTTTGGCATTGTTTTTAAATTCTTTAAACTACTGTTTGATTTTTGTGTAATTTAAGTTAATGAACTTAGATTTTTATTTAATTACTTCCTTTGTAAATCAGTTTTTACATTTGATTATGATGGACGTCAATTTTAGTTAAATTACAAAGAACTACTGCTATATTCTTTACCCAAGTAAGACATAGTGATAAACCGGTAATCATTATAAATAATCAATTAATTAGACGGGATTGAAAAGTCAAGTAACAAGAAATAAATTATTATCATTCAAAAGTTATTTTAACAAATGAGATACGTATAAAAATTCAACAAACGTAAGCTGCAATATCAAAAATAGAATTGGTAGTTTTTATTTTAGCCCCCAGGAGAATCAACGTTCAATCATAATTCTTCTATGTGTTAAAACTTAATTTTAATTCCTCATACACGTTCCTTTTTTCATTTTAGGCCACACATTTTCAGCGAGTCCTCAAAATGTTCACTTCCAATCAACGTTTGTGAAGTTTAATGGTCAAAAGGTGCAATATTTGGGGAGATGACCTTTACGACTATACCAAATAATTAATTTGATCGGTGAAACCATCTAAACATAGTTCGAAAATTGTGCAAGCAAATCTTCGCCTAGTATTGTGGCATTCCTATGCTAATTTGCCAACACGCCAACATTTTTCCATCGATCAAGGTAATGTTTAATGTGCAAACTAAAAAACGTTATCCAAATCCACATATGTTTTTGTTATTTTAACCCCGTTTGGTCACACAAAATGTTTTATCGTGGATCAAAAATTGCTCATTTTTATGGACTTTGAAGAACCGCACGAAACAACATGTGACAAAAATTGAAAAGGGTCTTTTTTCTAAAAATAAGTAATTTTATATATCTGTCTTCGGAAGAAAACAGATGAAGCAAATTTTGATTTCCCTGCAAGTTATCCGAAAATAACGGAAATTCTGCACTAGAGCTGCTCTAGACGCTGAGCGTCAGCATTCCGCACCCAAGTATATTAATATTAAAAGTGACTTTAGATTTTGATTTAACCCCCTGATGCCTGAATTATGTCAATTTGATTTAAAAAATAATTGCATGTGAAATTGGCATCAGTACTGTACTAAGATTGTGCTCTTTTTTTTCATTTTTGTGTGTGTTGTTATTCTAACTAAAATTCTAGTGCGTATCAGAAACGATTCAATAGACCATACCCGATAACATTATTTACCCTTTTTCAAAATTATTCCCAATATTATCTTATATTTTTTTAATCAACCGGAGAAAGTAATCAATGGAAATAAAAATATTTCATATTTTTTTATATAATATTATAGGATTAGGATTATATATCAATGCCGACCCAATGCAATTGCAATGTTTTTGTGGACGAGTGTATCGTTTTTGATACAAGCAAAAAAAAACAATAAAATTATACTGAAATATAACCAAACTAATTTGGGTGTCAACTAAAATTAAATATTAAGTAAACACATGGTATAAAAAATTTATTTGAAAGATATACTTGGCTTGGAAGTATCAAAAACAATGCTCCATTGTTGCTCTTGACAGCTGTCATGGTAATTTAACCCACGGCCACCTTGAGTAGTCGAAAATCATCTCTAAATAACAACTATAACTTCCATCGGGAGTCTGTGTGTGCTCTAGGTTCATTGTGGACGAGTGTTTCGTTTTCGATACAAGCAAGCGTCACAGTGTTACCAACTTCTGAATTAAATAACCAATGCGTATCGAAAACGATACAATAGGCGCCAAGTCAAACTTTTTAATATTTCATTAATTAACTAATTCCATTTAATATCCTTTTTATATGTTACCAAAATTGTTGTGTTTGCATTGTTGTTATACTATTCCAAATATTTACTTAACTGTAGTTCATTGTTATGTCTGCATTAATGTAATTAGATTTATTTAGTTGTCCTCTTTTGTAAATCAGTTTTATAACTGAAAAGGATAGACGTTAAACAAAGAAGTAAAATAAATAAAATAAAAATTCAGTTTTTACATTCTGGTTTTAACCAAAGAAAATTGTTCGGTAAAGATTAAATTCCGTGAATCTCCAATTAGAATTTGTATAGCCGAGAAAAAAATCGGCCTGTATTATCACAAAATTGTTAAAGTTTTCTATGGTAATACCAAAATATAAACAAAAAGAAAAATCAATATAGCTATGTTGGTTATTTATTTATTCCGATATAAGGTGTTCCAGTCACTCAACGACTGCTAGAGCTCGTCCTTATCATCGTCATGAGCGTCTATGAGGTTCAGTTGAATCGCCTTCTTATACTTCTTAAGAATATGTTGGTTCTTGATTTGCTTGAGCTCGCTACCGACAAACAGAGCGAACTTGTCTAGAGGATCAGATCCAATCAAGCACAGTCTATGGGTTTCAGGCTGTCTGGTCGGTGATGGTTCGAGTTCTACCCCAGTTCGATTATTGTCATGGTGTAACCACTTCGACTGCTAATGAAACACAAGACGCAGTTAATTAATTATCACATATCATATTCAGAACATAGAAATTATGTTTGTAATGGCTTTTTTGCGTGAAGGGCATATGTTTATCATTTTATATAGCAGACAAATTATAAATATTCCACTTTTAAGTGAATACTGTACGATAGGGGGTTTAACTTTAAAATACAAATAAACATTATTCACATTTTGAGTTGAATTATAATTTAAATTTTAGGTCAACAAACTCGCTCTAAAATCTTTCATTATTATTGTACATAATATTATAAAATACACATTAATATTTAATTATTTTGTAGATGATTTGTTTGAAGAAACCGTGTTTTTTTCTTCTAAATGTAACATTGATTTCTGTACATCGCGTAAAACATCTATAAATGACAGATTCAAGTTTATACATCCATCCCTCTTGAACATGTGATACAATATGTACGGGTACAGACTCAGACAGTGACGTGAGAACAAAATGTTATATTTTCAACATTGAAGTGCAGCGTGATAAAAAGATAAAAAATACTCGTCTCATGATTGAATTATATTTTAAATGACGCTAGACCTTCAATTTAAATTTCTTGTTCAGTGTTGTTTATATTTAAAAAGTATGAATGATTATTATTTCTAAAAGTTTAGGTGCAACTTATAGAACTAAACGATCTGATAGATAAGTTATGTTTATGTATTGAATATTTTGTCCTCGTAGTTTTGATGAATTACAGTTGATTGTCAACTGTCTTTTCAGCTGTATTGATGTTTAAAATACTGAAGTGGGGCCACAGGTAAAAGTGTGGTGGTAATGAATTGACCCCCATCTACCCCTCCCTTTCTGCGCTCCTGATTTGGCTTACTGAAGGTATGGCTCAGAAATTTTATGTACTAAAATGTAGATATGGCCTAAAATGGAGGACTTGTAAGGACATTTTCTAAAAAGAATGCAATTTTCTAAAAAGGAGTAAACATAATTCCCTAGAACATAAAAAAGGTGAATATTGAGTACTAGGAAAACGCCAAAGTCGTTGTTAGACGAGTGACGGAGTGAGTGAGCCATATGTTGAGTACCTGGGAACATTCCTTTTCCTCACCCTACCTAAGGCTGGATCCTGCATTGTTCTTTCCTCCCTAGCCTATCATAGGCTAGAGTTGCGCATTATGGCCTCACCGTTGACGCGCCCTTAAACCTACTAAACTCAAAACCCTATCATTTATACATTATAGAATATCAATCAACTTAAATGCAAATGTTCCTGGTTACTCAAAACATGATTCGCTCACTCGTCTAACAATGACTTTGGCGTTTTCCTAGTCTAGTTGGCTAAGGCGCCTCTATACCCGAAATGTTGGAGACCCGGGTTCAAACAACGGTCAGGATAGATTTTATTATTTATTGATTAATAATAATAATGTATTCTTTA